>JAANYP010007812.1:17500-431778 GCA_020465985.1 Centrapalus pauciflorus | reverse complement strand
TTATACCTACCAAGGGCGGCATCCGGGGAACAACGACCCGTCCCCTCGGCATCGGCAACCCAATGCCGAGCTCCTTATCTCTCAAACACACATTATATATATATATATATATATATATATATATATATATATATATATATATATATATATATATATATATATATATATATATATATATATATATATATATATAGACTAAAGATATTTTGCGAACACTTTATTTGTTGTGAACATTGTGAACAACAAAAAATAGTTTTGTATCTTATGAATCTTGTTGAAAATACTATCAAACCCTTCTATTAACATATATTAATTAATCTTATTGGATCGTATGGATTTTATTGAATCTAATTAATTTGCCGAATCTCATGAATCTTGTTGAATCTTATACATCTTGTGCATCTTGTTATAAAAACTACGTACTATGAACCTTTTGAATGTTCTGAATCTTAAATAGACACTTCTATGAACCTTTTGAATCATATTACAAACACTTGTTGATATATACGAATGATTATATGTATTTTTTTATTTGTTCACAACGTTCACAACGAATAACTTGTTCACAATGGATCTCGTCCCTATATATATATATATATATATATATATATATATATATATATATATATATATATATATATATATATATATATATATATATATATATATATATATATATATATATACTAGTTGAAGTACCCGCGCGTTGCGGCGGGCAGCCGATCGTGGATATGTAATGAACATTTATAAAATTTAGAATTTATATTTGAACAACACGAGAGATATTATGTAAAAAAAAAAAATATTTTGGTTAATCACTATTTACAACCACGTGTGTCATTTTAATAAAGCAACAATCTATATGTACATAAAACTATAAAATACTCTATTGCCAATTACAATATATAGCATGCGGTAAAGTACCCATGCGTTGCGTCAGCAACTCTTTCCAACAGAAATATGAAATAGATAAATGAAGAGAGAATGAACTGGAAGGACAAAAAAAAACAAAATCTTTGTCAATATAATAAGTAAAATGTAAGACACAATAACGAATAAATACAAAAACGAATAAATGGTATACCGTCAAATATGTACCGATGATGAATGTGGAGGCATGAAAGGGACCACAATAAAATATTGGTTGGTAAAGGTATGTAAATAAAAATCTACAGAGAGAAAGAAATGTGAGTCATTGATTAATTAGCACACATAAAGTATAAATTTATGAGTGATAGAGCCGAAGCTTAGATAAAGACACTACATGTAATTTAGCATATTAATTTTTAGAAAATGGTAAGTGTAATTTAGCATATTAATTTTGAGAAATCAAGTGGAAAGGAGAGACTTTAAGCTTTTAAGTATTTTGGATGAACTGACTTGGCAAGATGTGAGGATTAATGAGTACCCAAAAGGAAACGAAGTGTATGCAAGCTATGCAAGAGCCAGCAGTATCTAGTAACACTTCAATTATAGTTAAAAAAATCAAACACACTGGATGTAAATTCTTGTGTCAAAAAAATCCAACCAATTTCATGAATTGCTTGAGACAAGTTAACTACAACATTCTAGGCATCAAATTTTATGTTTAAGAGCGTAAAATCACAATCAAGGTCATTAGGTATTTTTATATATACAACCATGATTAGTCTTCTTAGAAATACTAACACATCAGTAGAATTTTTGTAGGAAAAAATTGGCAGCATAATTATTCTTTTTGGCAATACCAACATGTACCATTAGCACTAAAAAAAATATGTTTATGAGTAACATCAACCATCAATACCTTATTTTAGACTAAACCACCAATTTTAATGATCATATACACACATTTAAGGCAAACAATTTAATAAATCATTAAATAATTGAAAAAAAACCTTGAATGTAATTCACATACCTGAGAAGCATGGACACCTCTACACGAGAGCTTAATAAAATCCATAAATTTCATTATACTACATGGATCCCTATTCTGGTAGTGGAAACAGTGATCGGTCTTTTAACCTGAAACATCAAAAATGATTTTAAAAATTAGTTGTAAGAAAATAAAAACCAAACTCTGAATACAACGTCAAAATACTGTGATCACAAACCAAATCCATATCGCATGAAAATCGATGTTCTTTCAATGCACTATTAATGATAGGCAAAACTTATTGCAGATACTTCTCGGCATGCATAAAAATCATTCCTATGTATTGAGGAAAAATAGTAAAGAAAGAGCTAACTTTAAGCACACTTCCAAGAACGTCGCACTTATTTTATCCCTAGTGGTCAATGACTCATTGTCCCATGGCTTTGGCTTGTCATGGTACCCTTCATGTCCATTTCCATTAACAGTATGCCATGTTGGTTCCTGAATCTAGAAATTTAGATTCTAATATCAAAACAAAATGTATCACTATAAAATTTATAAACTCATCATCATTAAAGCCATGAATCATTGAATCCTAAGTAATCAGACTCATAAGAACAAAATTTGCTTGAGACTCAAGTGATCAAAATTTCATATCTAACATCCCCCAAAGCTCATAAATTGAGAATTCATTCATGTTACCTTTTCTAATAATGAATCATATTCAATGAACCTAGTAGTGCACCAGATTGATCATCATTGTCCTCTCTCAAAAGTCTCTTGTAATTTCTTTCACATTCCACTAAAGCCATTTTAACTAAACAATAACCCATCTTGTAGGGCCCTGAATGCTTCACATGACACTCATATAGCTCCTCCTTGAGGTTTGCATGGATACATAATAGAATATTTCACAGAATTTATATTCATTGAGCAGTCATACACTAACGATACTAAACAGAACATATATTTAAATCATGTTGTATTCAAATATGCATTTATGATACCAAAATAGAAAAACAGTGAAAATCTAAAATCTACACCATAAAACTCAAATCATATTTTATTCAAATATGCATTTATGAAGCCAAAATTGAAAAACTCTACAACTTGATTACAAAATAATAATAATAATAATAATAATAATAATAATAATAATTATTATTATTATTATTATAATAATAATAATAAGGGAAAATTATGTAAAAAACCAACAAACTTTCAGTCTTTTTCGATTAAGTCCCTAAACCCAAATCGTTGCCTATTAAGTCCCTAAACCGGCTAATTATTATAAAAACCGCTTTTTTTTTGAAATGCCGGTAACATGATGAGGTGGCATACAGATGGCAAAGTAAAATCTGACTTGGCTTGCTTACCTGGAAGTATATGTTGATAAATACATTATAACCTAGTTTTGTTTCTTCTTAAGAAACGCAGAAGAGGAAACCAGAAGAGGAGGAACAAGAAGATGATGTCTTCTTCTTCGTGGAGATCAACCTCCAACAGTAACAGGTACGTTAGGGGAGATTATTCCAATGGTAGATGCTTTTGTGGACTTGAAGCAACCAAATCTTTGTCATGGAGCATATCGAACCCTGGAAGGAGATTTCAAGGCTGCCCTAATTTCCAGGTATGGTTTCAAAGATTTGTTGGTTTTTATCATCATTGAAATAACGATAGTGTTCTTTTTGTAGGATTCTACAAAAAAATGCAAGTTTTTTATCTGGATTGATCCAGAGCTTCCAAATGATTGGTATAGGCAAATAATGTATGAAACCCACAATGCCATGATGAAGCCGAAGCTTGAGGAAGAAGAAGATGTTCTTGATTTGTTGAAGAAATCTAAGCAAGAATTGGTTTTGTTGAAGAAGATGATGTTTCTGTTATTGTTTTTTTTTCTCTGTAATTTTTTTTGCTTTGATGGTTAACAGACCATATATGTGAGTTGTGAGTTGAGGAAGATGGTTAATAGATCATATCTGTCCAGATTTGTAGCTTGAAGAAGATAAAACTTCTTTTGTTGTAAATTTCCATCCATTAATGAAGTATGTTTGCAATTAATTAAGAAGATATGTTTGCAATAAATTAAGAAGATAATCTGGGTTGTTTGCCACATTGATTCATAATGGATACAGTCAAAAATATGTTTGCAATTAATTAAGAAGATAATCTGAAACAGAAGATAATCTGAAACAGTCAATACATATAAAACATTCTGATTGAGACAATACATATAATTTTCAAGGCACTTAATACAGTCAAAGTCAAAAAAATATCCTCCAAAAGATGTGCCTTAATGTATTGAAATAACAAAAGATGACCTGCCATAACAGGTCACTCAACACCAAAAGATTCCTAGCATATACCCATTCACACCCATCTATTTCAACTTATGTGAAGTGCCTTTTCTGCTGAAGTACCCCCTCCATCTTCATCATAAACAGGTGAGCTCAATTTTTTCTTCAAGATTCTTGATGACTTTCTTTGTCTGTTGATCTGTAGGTGTCGGTAACCAGCAGCAGTTACATCTGGGTTTTGGAAACCAGCATGTGCATCATGAAGAGGAGCAGCAGGTTCAGCACCAGCAGCTGCATCATGAAGAGGAGCAGGTTCAGCACCAGCAGCTGCATCATGAAGAGGAGCAGCAGGTTCAGCACCAGCAGCTGCATCATGAAGAGGAGCAGCAGGTTGGAAACCAGCAGGTGCACCACTTGATCCCTAAAGTTCAAAAAAGTGTTAATTGCATAGAAACAATGTTAATTTTAGTAAAATATAATGTACATACCCCAACAGATCTGGGCCTCTCACTTCCTCTCCCTCTTGGTCTTCCTCTTCCTCTAACAGGTCTTGGCAGCCCTTCTTGGCCTTGTTTTCTAGGCCTACCTTTAGCCTTAGGTTCTTTAGGTGGTGGTATTCTTTTTTCATTTGTACAGTGTCGTGAGTTATGGCCTTGCACCAAACAATTAGAGCATGTCATCCTCCTACCAACACATGAAATTCTTTTGTACCCACCTTGTTTTTCACTCTCATGTCTTTTCCTCTTGACCGAGGGCCTTCCTGGCAACCTTCTATCCTTTGGTGGTAGTGGTTTAAGATATTCAGTCTGATGCCACATCTTACTACCATTTAACGGGTTAATAGGATGTTTGTATGCCTCTTTGAAGTTTTCAACGCTGAAAAATGGGCTTACAAATTTGCAAGGATCATCATTAATAAAGTTGATTGCAGTCACTCCATGTATACAAGGTATTCCAGAGATTTGCCACACCCTGCAACTACATTCTTTTTTCTCAATGTCCACACAGTATGATTCATGAATTGACCTTACCTCAAATACATGTCCTCCTGAGGGTACAACAATCCATAACCTGCAAAAAAAAAAAAGAATGCATTAGAAACATGCTCACAATGTCCCCTCAGTCTCAAAAAAGAATCCATACCTTGTAAATTTTGATATTCTGGTTAACTTCTTCTTTATACCAGGACAGAGCTCACCTTCCCATGACAAAGCTTTCATCCGTTGCTTGTAACTCCTCTCCATTACAAACATTCTGATTTCTTCTAACATTGTTATAATTGGTTTTCTCCTTGCATCCATAATGACAGAGTTAAAACTCTCACTCATGCCATTCTCTACAGCCTCACATGCTCTATCAGTTTCAAAAAAAGCCCTGCACCATGTGTTTGGGTCCCTCTGAAGTAAGTATTCATAAGCCTCTAAGCTTTTGGATTTTATTAGTTCCATGGCACCTTCAAAATCTTGTCTGACAGTCGACTTGCATGCAGACCAAAAGTAGTTCCTTAACTCCACACCACTATGCTTCTTTTTGAAATTAGCATATATGTGCCTAGCACATTGTCTATGCTCCGCATATGGGATCAGTTCTTTTACTGCTTCAATCAGACCCTTGAATACAATAAAACAATGATGAATAAAACATAATCAAGGAATTACTAAATCACTAAAAATTAGGTAATGAAGCTACCTTATGTTGATCTGAGATTAGTGTGAGCCCAGTACCATCTTGTAGTTCAAGATCATCTATTAAGTTGTCAATAAACCACTTCCAATTTTCCTTGTTCTCAATATCAACAACACACCATGCTATCGGATAAAACTGATCATTTGCATCTCGACCTATAGCTGACAGAAGTTCCCCTTTACAAACCCCCTTTAGAAAACATCCATCTAAACCTATCACCCTTCTACATGATTTCCATCCTTCTTTTTGAGCTTTGAAGCAAACA
The DNA here is from genome assembly GCA_020465985.1 of Centrapalus pauciflorus. Taxonomy (NCBI): domain Eukaryota; kingdom Viridiplantae; phylum Streptophyta; class Magnoliopsida; order Asterales; family Asteraceae; genus Centrapalus; species Centrapalus pauciflorus. Next base: position 425,675 of record JAANYP010007812.1, on the reverse strand, counting down.
TAAAACTTGCTAAACACTGTGCTACCATCTGGTTGTGCAATAACTCCCACCTTGGCTGTGCTTCCTGGATTTGATCTCAAGATCTCATGAGCATAGTCCCACACCTTACCATAGTGTTCATGTAATCCACCCTCCAATTCATCCATAGCAATTTTTTTAGCCCTGAAACACTGTGATTGACTAACCTTAATCAAGAACTTGTCCATGATGTCAGCTTGCATGTCTTTCAACATAATGTGCGGATTTTTAACCAACTCCCTTAAATACATCTTAGCAAGCCATGATGAAGACACCAACGATCCAAAACTGTAATTCCTATTGCATTGGTGATTATCATTCAAAGATTTGATCTGAAATGAGTCCTCTTTTTGCATTTTAGAAGCCCATAATCTAAAAGGACACTTAAACCCTTCTTTTTTTCTGCCACACCTCACTAAAAGTCTATTTGTTTCATTTTTAACATAACACAAATTGTATCCATTAGCCACAGCATAACATGTCAAACAGAATTTCAGTTGTCTATGGTTTTCATACCTTTCCCCAAGTATTGGTTTCATTTCTTTCCAATCAATGTTGGGATCAAATACAGGAAAATTTTGGGGCATCTTACCTCTACAATCTGCTTCATCGTTACTGTTTTGCTCATCTTCACCCAATCCCTCTCCTAATACATCATCATTCTCTCCATCACTATCCTCTATGTTGTTAAAAGTTGTAGGACCAACTTCACAAAGTCTATTCAAGAAGGGATCAGTTGATGTTTGGTTAAAATCAGGTACATCATCTTCACTCTCAACATCCATTGATACAGAATCAGATAGCTCAACATCAGCTTCCTCCTCATAAGAAGGGTCACTAGAATCAGCAGCACCCTTCTTCATACTATCCTCCCCTAAAAATTCTGTCATATCAGTTTGATACTCATCTACGAATATAGTCATCTTCCCCTTGTTCTTCAAACCATGTTCAACAAATGTAATAAGATCCACATCACACTTCAACATCCTTAAACCTCCACAAAGTTTCTTACCAGGAACTAAGTAATAAAGGTTGAAGTTTATTGAATATGTCATATTTTGAAGAACCTCTATGAAACTAGCGTAATCAACACCAAAGAAGTCAAATTCCTCTGTTTTCACAAAACCAACAATATACTTAACAGGGGCATCACTAGGCGTATCAAAAATCCCACCATAATTAATTTCAAGTGTTAACTTGTAACATTTAGATGACGAAGCCATCCTGTAAAAATTAATTAATTTCATGCTTAGTTCATGTAAATTCTAGGTTAAAATGTCAAATCTAGGTTATAACGTCGATACATAATGTTAACATACACTTACAGATGATGATTCCAACTTTGATTCCCACTTCGCAGGACGCTCGATGATCGAAGGTGATTTCAGGGTCTTCGTCTTCACTTCGCAACAGCCTTTCTCGATTCTTCCTTCGTCTTCACTTCAACAGTGTCTTCGCTTCAGGGGGTTCACTTTCTTCGCTCGAAATGGTGATGGCCGGCTGGTTAGGTTCACTTTCAACACAGACGGCCGGTTAGGGGTTCAGTTTCAACACACCGGCCGGTTAGGGTTAAAAGACGAACACAGCTAGTAAAAATGAAGAAACTACCGTTAATAATGACACGTCGGATTTGTATCCGGTATTTGCCGGTTACAAGTTAAATTTTTCAAAAAAAAAGCGGTTTTTATAATAATTAGCCGGTTTAGGGACTTAATAGGCAACGATTTGGGTTTAGGGACTTAATCGAAAAAGACTGAAAGTTTGTTGGTTTTTTACATAATTTTCCCTAATAATAATAATAATAATAACAACAACAACAAAAACAACAAATAATAATTGATTCAAAACTGATATCTACCTTGATTAAAGTCCAATGGTATAAAGATTCAGACTCCGGTAAAAGTGGACCAAAAGCCTTCTAGGAACAACAGCTTGGATCTAGCTTCATACACAAAAAGAGAGTGATGTCCACACTACAACCAACTATGAACAATTAGAGGCTTTTTATAATAGAGTATTATATAATATAATAATTTTAAGATTGCAGACACCAAACCAATTTGTGCACTGTGATAGAGTCCTTCCACATCCAGGGTATGGATTGACATAGATAATTGGGGACGATGTAGTATGAGAATCTTGATATGACGATTATGCTGAAGAACCGAAAAGCTGCAGTTTTGACAAACCTCTTTCTGGACTCTTTTTCTCATAATGCAATTAAAAAATCGAAAATTTAGTCAGTTTAACAACAAAAAATACACGCACCCACGGAAACGAACTTGAAGACTAATTGGCAGAGTTGAACCAAATTGGCAGGGAACCACATGTATGATGAATCAACGAAAAACTTTCAAGAAAGAGCAACCTATCCATATGCAAGCATTTTTAGCATCAACCAAGAAGTGAAGCATTTTGAGAATCTTCTTATATAGAAAAGTTTCCTTGCAAATGAGTGGAGTTGGAGCATTGAAAATGGATAAGAACCTGGGTAGTTTCCTATAGGCAAAAATGGTTGAGCCTATGGTGGTAGAAAGGCTTGACTATGGTTACGATCCCAACTACATAAACAGTAACAAAGGAAGCCTATATTATGTTGATGATCCCACTATGTCATCAACAATGGTCCACATGATATGGAGCTTCTTGATAGTTGAGATCATACCCAACTGGTACCAACTATCCTAAATTCATGAAAAAGCAAGCCATCAATGTAGATGAATACCTACAGTATTACATGAAAAAGTAAGTCATCACTGTGGATAAATCACCGATCTTTTTTTATTTTTAATGATTATAAGAATAAAATCATAAACATTATAAAAACTTTTATTAAAAAATTAAAAAGGATCTTAGATAGTGTTGTGATAAAAAGATCAAAGGTTACAGGTTCATAGTAATGTTTCACACAATTGTTAGCAATTGTAATTAAACCAACCAAGCCTTATTTTCAATTTCATATTTCAGATCCAGTTGAAATGTAATATTAAATCATAGTGGCAAATACCTCAAAATACAAACAATTTTCAGCTATAGATGATAATTATATGAAATGGATGTTAATTACAACAATAAGTTTTTTTTTCAGTTCTGAAAAGACACAAGCTTGTAAGATACGAAAGATTGTAACCAAAAGCAAAACTTAGAATGGTTAAGTTTTTATACCTAAAACTCATTGTTAGGCATCCCGCCAAAGATAGACCAAGGAAGCTTACAAGGAAAAAAGAAGTGCAAGTAAAAGTGTAAACCACACAACTCCACGTTCAATGCATAACCTCGGTTATTGAGTCCAAAGAGTGATCAACTGATTATGTCTCCAAATGCTTCCCTAACTGCAAGCGATGATCCTAACCATGAAAAAAACAAATTAATACAGAATAAGTAAAGGCATCTGCTTTCTTTCTTTTGCTTCTTATTCTTTAATTTCTGGCCTCCACGATTTTAAGAATGTTACATATAATTTCCGGCAAAAGTAGAAGAAAATTTTAAAAACATGAGGAGACAATGGAGGCAGAAAAAATTAGAGCAAAATAGAAACCTATACTTGCATAATGGCATGAAATTGACAATTTGAAGCAGAGTTAATCGCAAACAAAATATCCATAAGGACTGCCATCCTAGATTTTGAATCGAATCAGTGGGAACTGGTTTTGGAGCACACAAACTGATTTGAATAAGTGGAAACAATCAGAAATTTAATCGATTGAGATGAGAAGATGAATGGAAGCAGACCTGTATGGTTGTGAAGCATACGAAATGCTGGTGAAGAGAAACACCAGGAACCGTCTTGGATGTTGATGAAGAAAACGATACAAAGAATGACAGGTGAAGGCGGAAACTTGAGGAGGATCGGTGTTGCTTCATCGGATTTGTAGGAGGAAACCGTAGAAGGAAAGCTTCTAATTGGTTGTGTTGAAATTTCAACAAATTGTGGGTCTGGAATTGGGTAACCGGTTAAGACGCGTTATTATATAGTAATAGATTAGATTAGATTATGTGTCACAAATTCTTCAAATTGCATAAATGACTTGTGATAAACTAACTCCAAAACTCCAGCCATATATACACACAGTTTCATCTTCAAGTTGTACACCCACTCAACCAGAACAACATATGCAAGTTTTATTTTGGTGTAAATTAACTATAGAAATCTGAATAAACACTGCAGCAAATACAAGAATGACACCCATCAAATTTATGGCTACTTTATTAGAGAAAAACAACAAATATAACACATAATCTTATGGTCCAAACACCTAAACAAAATCTGGACTAAAAACTTGTGAAATAATCTACCCAAAAGCATAACCATCCACCACAACAAACAACCACAAAACCTAATATTTATGGCAGTAACATACCAACCAACGGCTTGACGGCTATTGCCTAGAGGAAAATCAACTCCAACCTACAAAAAACATATCCTAAATATTTACTTAATGAATGCTTCCAAAACTGAAGCCACGTACTAACATCCTTAATGTATTTTTATTGCAAATAAATCATTAAAGCATAGATAGGAGATGGAGTTATGGAGTACCTAAGTGAAAGGCCTAGATCTGAATGAAGTACAAATCAAGAAAAGTTGTAATCAATTTGTAAATCATGTCACCTATATTTGTTGGCTTAACAACTATCGATAGTTTAATATTGTGAATTCTATTAACAATCAACAAACTTCATAAACAAATATACCCTCAATTTAGAATTTTGCAACAAGAGGATATTACCTCGTTTTCTGGTCGTGTTTCCTTCTGTCTTCTAATGCCAAGTTGCCAACAAACAAGAAACTTCAATTTTTATGGGCGAACTTTATAAAGCAACTACCAGAATAGCATCAACATATTTAATTAAGTTTCAATAAAACAATTAAATAGCATGATTAAAAAGTAGTGTCTATTGTATCAAGGCAAAAAAGACATGTCTAGTCAACAGTTAATCTTCAAACCAAATCAAGTGAATGACCAGATGTTTGGATGTCAAAACCCACCAAACACAACTGCAAAACACTGCACTTAAAACATCAAAACTGCAGCAAAAATAGAAGCCATTTAAGTAATAGTTGCAACTTTTTTGTAATTCTTTTGAAGTCAAGACACGCTGCCAAACCCATACCCCGCAGCTTGAAATTTCTAAAGTAGCCACATGCAAAATTAGCACCATCTTGAAGCATATCATAGCCCAAAACAAGCCCGAGAAATACCCAAATAGAGTACCACAAGTCACTAATAAGGAAATCGAAATATATATAATTGACCCCATTAAAATGAAATGTTCTTCATGAATAAATTGTCAACGATAAGCTAGAAAAGGTATCCGTTGCTTCATAAATTGTAAGTAGTACAAAGATTAGACTCTCTAGATCTAAGTAGTACAACTTAAAAAATGGTTTTGGCATATGTATACCATCAGCAATAGCATCAAATAGTTGGTGTGCTGTGTGCATAGTACCAACTAAACAAAGGTGTGAATGCAAAAAAAACTGAGTTAAATTAGAGATCGGAGAAGAGAAATATGATTGAACATCAAAAAGTGAATAAGCGATATCATCGACACTATTATGAAGATTTTGCAGACCGATGACTGAAACAACAAAGTAGCAAACACACAGGATCCAACACCCATATTAATGAAAACTTGTCAAATTGGCTTGATATTCGACTTCAATGCCAATGGAGACGATGCATCACTCCCAAATCAATTTATAGACATCTTAAAATACAGATTAATTATATTATCTTTTAAATAAGGGAAAATTATGTAAAAAACCAACAAACTTTCAGTCTTTTTCGATTAAGTCCCTAAACCCAAATCGTTGCCTATTAAGTCCCTAAACCGGCTAATTATTATAAAAACCGCTTTTTTTTTAAATGTCGGTAACATGATGAGGTGGCATACAGATGGCAAAGTAAAATCTGACTTGGCTTGCTTACCTGGAAGTATATGTTGATAAATACATTATAACCTAGTTTTGTTTCTTCTTAAGAAACGCAGAAGAGGAAACCATAAGAGGAGGAACAAGAAGATGATGTCTTCTTCTTCGTGGAGATCAACCTCCAACAGTAACAGGTACGTTAGGGGAGATTATTCCAATGGTAGATGCTTTTGTGGACTTGAAGCAACCAAATCTTTGTCATGGAGCATATCGAACCCTGGAAGGAGATTTCAAGGCTGCCCTAATTTCCAGGTATGGTTTCAAAGATTGGTTGGTTTTTATCATCATTGAAATAACGATAGTGTTCTTTTTGTAGGATTCTACAAAAAAATGCAAGTTTTTTATCTGGATTGATCCAGAGCTTCCAAATGATTGGTATAGGCAAATAATGTATGAAACCCACAATGCCATGATGAAGCCGAAGCTTGAGGAAGAAGAAGATGTTCTTGATTTGTTGAAGAAATCTAAGCAAGAATTGGTTTTGTTGAAGAAGATGATGTTTCTGTTATTGTTTTTTTTTTCTCTGTAATTTTTTTTGCTTTGATGGTTAACAGACCATATATGTGAGTTGTGAGTTGAGGAAGATGGTTAATAGACCATATCTGTCCAGATTTGTAGCTTGAAGAAGATAAAACTTCTTTTGTTGTAAATTTCCATCCATTAATGAAGTATGTTTGCAATTAATTAAGAAGATATGTTTGCAATAAATTAAGAAGATAATCTGGGTTGTTTGCCACATTGATTCATAATGGATACAGTCAAAAATATGTTTGCAATTAATTAAGAAGATAATCTGAAACAGAAGATAATCTGAAACAGTCAATACATATAAAACATTCTGATTGAGACAATACATATAATTTTCAAGGCACTTAATACAGTCAAAGTCAAAAAAATATCCTCCAAAAGATGTGCCTTAATGTATTGAAATAACAAAAGATGACCTGCCATAACAGGTCACTCAACACCAAAAGATTCCTAGCATATACCCATTCACACCCATCTATTTCAACTTATGTGAAGTGCCTTTTCTGCTGAAGTACCCCCTCCATCTTCATCATAAACAGGTGAGCTCAATTTTTTCTTCAAGATTCTTGATGACTTTCTTTGTCTGTTGATCTGTAGGTGTCGGTAACCAGCAGCAGTTACATCTGGGTTTTGGAAACCAGCATGTGCATCATGAAGAGGAGCAGCAGGTTCAGCACCAGCAGCTGCATCATGAAGAGGAGCAGCAGGTTGGAAACCAGCAGGTGCACCACTTGATCCCTAAAGTTCAAAAAAGTGTTAATTGCATAGAAACAATGTTAATTTTAGTAAAATATAATGTACATACCCCAACAGATCTGGGCCTCTCACTTCCTCTCCCTCTTGGTCTTCCTCTTCCTCTAACAGGTCTTGGCAGCCCTTCTTGGCCTTGTTTTCTAGGCCTACCTTTAGCCTTAGGTTCTTTAGGTGGTGGTATTCTTTTTTCATTTGTACAGTGTCGTGAGTTATGGCCTTGCACCAAACAATTAGAGCATGTCATCCTCCTACCAACACATGAAATTCTTTTGTACCCACCTTGTTTTTCACTCTCATGTCTTTTCCTCTTGACCGAGGGCCTTCCTGGCAACCTTCTATCCTTTGGTGGTAGTGGTTTAAGATATTCAGTCTGATGCCACATCTTACTACCATTTAACGGGTTAATAGGATGTTTGTATGCCTCTTTGAAGTTTTCAACGCTGAAAAATGGGCTTACAAATTTGCAAGGATCATCATTAATAAAGTTGATTGCAGTCACTCCATGTATACAAGGTATTCCAGAGATTTGCCACACCCTGCAACTACATTCTTTTTTCTCAATGTCCACACAGTATGATTCATGAATTGACCTTACCTCAAATACATGTCCTCCTGAGGGTACAACAATCCATAACCTGCAAAAAAAAAAAAGAATGCATTAGAAACATGCTCACAATGTCCCCTCAGTCTCAAAAAAGAATCCATACCTTGTAAATTTTGATATTCTGGTTAACTTCTTCTTTATACCAGGACAGAGCTCACCTTCCCATGACAAAGCTTTCATCCGTTGCTTGTAACTCCTCTCCATTACAAACATTCTGATTTCTTCTAACATTGTTATAATTGGTTTTCTCCTTGCATCCATAATGACAGAGTTAAAACTCTCACTCATGCCATTCTCTACAGCCTCACATGCTCTATCAGTTTCAAAAAAAGCCCTGCACCATGTGTTTGGGTCCCTCTGAAGTAAGTATTCATAAGCCTCTAAGCTTTTGGATTTTATTAGTTCCATGGCACCTTCAAAATCTTGTCTGACAGTCGACTTGCATGCAGACCAAAAGTAGTTCCTTAACTCCACACCACTATGCTTCTTTTTGAAATTAGCATATATGTGCCTAGCACATTGTCTATGCTCCGCATATGGGATCAGTTCTTTTACTGCTTCAATCAGACCCTTGAATACAATAAAACAATGATGAATAAAACATAATCAAGGAATTACTAAATCACTAAAAATTAGGTAATGAAGCTACCTTATGTTGATCTGAGATTAGTGTGAGCCCAGTACCATCTTGTAGTTCAAGATCATCTATTAAGTTGTCAATAAACCACTTCCAATTTTCCTTGTTCTCAATATCAACAACACACCATGCTATCGGATAAAACTGATTATTTGCATCTCGACCTATAGCTGACAGAAGTTCCCCTTTACAAACCCCCTTTAGAAAACATCCATCTAAACCTATCACCCTTCTACATGATTTCCATCCTTCTTTTTGAGCTTTGAAGCAAACATAAAACTTGCTAAACACTGTGCTACCATCTGGTTGTGCAATAACTCCCACCTTGGCTGTGCTTCCTGGATTTGATCTCAAGATCTCATGAGCATAGTCCCACACCTTACCATAGTGTTCATGTAATCCACCCTCCAATTCATCCATAGCAATTTTTTTAGCCCTGAAACACTGTGATTGACTAACCTTAATCAAGAACTTGTCCATGATGTCAGCTCGCATGTCTTTCAACATAATGTGCGGATTTTTAACCAACTCCCTTAAATACATCTTAGCAAGCCATGATGAAGACACCAACGATCCAAAACTGTAATTCCTATTGCATTGGTGATTATCATTCAAAGATTTGATCTGAAATGAGTCCTCTTTTTGCATTTTAGAAGCCCATAATCTAAAAGGACACTTAAACCCTTCTTTTTTTCTGCCACACCTCACTAAAAGTCTATTTGTTTCATTTTTAACATAACACAAATTGTATCCATTAGCCACAGCATAACATGTCAAACAGAATTTCAGTTGTCTATGGTTTTCATACCTTTCCCCAAGTATTGGTTTCATTTCTTTCCAATCAATGTTGGGATCAAATACAGGAAAATTTTGGGGCATCTTACCTCTACAATCTGCTTCATCGTTACTGTTTTGCTCATCTTCACCCAATCCCTCTCCTAATACATCATCATTCTCTCCATCACTATCCTCTATGTTGTTAAAAGTTGTAGGACAACTTCACAAAGTCTATTCAAGAAGGGATCAGTTGATGTTTGGTTAAAATCAGGTACATCATCTTCACTCTCAACATCCATTGATACAGAATCAGATAGCTCAACATCAGCTTCCTCCTCATAAGAAGGGTCACTAGAATCAGCAGCACCCTTCTTCATACTATCCTCCCCTAAAAATTCTGTCATATCAGTTTGATACTCATCTACGAATATAGTCATCTTCCCCTTGTTCTTCAAACCATGTTCAACAAATGTAATAAGATCCACATCACACTTCAACATCCTTAAACCTCCACAAAGTTTCTTACCAGGAACTAAGTAATAAAGGTTGAAGTTTATTGAATATGTCATATTTTGAAGAACCTCTATGAAACTAGCGTAATCAACACCAAAGAAGTCAAATTCCTCTGTTTTCACAAAACCAACAATATACTTAACAGGGGCATCACTAGGCGTATCAAAAATCCCACCATAATTAATTTCAAGTGTTAACTTGTAACATTTAGATGACGAAGCCATCCTGTAAAAATTAATTAATTTCATGCTTAGTTCATGTAAATTCTAGGTTAAAATGTCAAATCTAGGTTATAACGTCGATACATAATGTTAACATACACTTACAGATGATGATTCCAACTTTGATTCCCACTTCGCAGGACGCTCGATGATCGAAGGTGATTTCAGGGTCTTCGTCTTCACTTCGCAACAGCCTTTCTCGATTCTTCCTTCGTCTTCACTTCAACAGTGTCTTCGCTTCAGGGGGTTCACTTTCTTCGCTCGAAATGGTGATGGCCGGCCGGTTAGGTTCACTTTCAACACAGACGGCCGGTTAGGGGTTCAGTTTCAACACACCGGCCGGTTAGGGTTAAAAGACGAACACAGCTAGTAAAAATGAAGAAACTACCGTTAATAATGACACGTCGGATTTGTATCCGGTATTTGCCGGTTACAAGTTAAATTTTTCAAAAAAAAAGCGGTTTTTATAATAATTAGCCGGTTTAGGGACTTAATAGGCAACGATTTGGGTTTAGGGACTTAATCGAAAAAGACTGAAAGTTTGTTGGTTTTTTACATAATTTTCCCTTTAAATAAATCTATAACATCTATAACATCTAATAATACATATAAATGAAATAATCTTTCAAGGATTTAAAGTATGTTTAGATTCGAGCAAAAAGAAAACAAAAAACAAAATATGTATATATTATATAAAAAACAGTGTACAACTAATTCTAATCTACCGAAACTAAAACCCCACCAGAATAATGGAGAAAGATGCAATTTATTTAGTCTAATTTCATATTTGAGTGCATTCTAAGAAAAATGATAGTATCCACATTAATGATACCAAACATTTCATATGATCAAATACATTCATATCCATAGACATCACAATAATCATATAAACCCTAGTTTTTCAGTCATAAAGAAACTCCCACTCCATTAACAAGAATCCACCGGCTGATGTCAGCTTGTAAGATTAACATTTATCAGTTGAAACCAAGAAAACATACAAGAAACCATTAAAATTTAACAGAGATAAAAATTACAAATTTATCAAAACCTGTTCCCGGCCAAAAAAAAGATTTATAACAATTTGCAAATAGTCATGTGCCTTGATTTATAAGAAATTTGCAAAGATATATAGGAACTCCAGGAATCAAATAGTCACTCATTCATAAAATTAAGAAAACCCCAATCGTCTATAATCATATGCATAAATAATTTAAAGAAATTTATTTTAACCATAAAATATAAGGGAAATAACACAGCTTCAAGTATAATAAAATTTTCCCAAAAAAGATAAGGGGAAAACAGAGTATTGATTGATTTAAAGACACTGGGATTGAGTTTTGAAGATTCATATAAAAATGAAACAATAAACTTTGGTTTAAGATTTAACGGTTGGTTAACAAACCTGCAAGAGCGACAAATATGCAGAAGGCCATTAGTAGAGAATCCAGAGAATCCAGAATATTTATCAAGTTTAAGAACCTGAAGAATATGGCCACGCTCACATGCTAATAGGTCAAGATCGAAATCCCCTGAAATTGAAAAAATGGTATCGATTTAGGTATGAAATTGGAATCGATTTTTGATCATAGCAACATAAGTGGTTGTATTGCAGATGTGTGGAGAAGATAGGAAACAAGCATAACAGTAGAAGGGGAAGCGATGGAATTTAACCATGCAAATCAAATGAAGTGCTTACCCGGTTCTAATGAAGAGCAGTGGTAAGAAGAAGGCTGAGGCGCAGGAGTAAGAAGGAGAAAGTGGAGAGAAAGAAGTATCCGTCGCATTGTGTGAGAGAAAGCGGTGAGGAGGAGAAGTGGAGATTGTAACCGGCGGTGGAAGTTGCAAAACGAGATGATTGGCTATGTACCGAAAAGAAACTGAAACAAGTGCTTTATTAGGTAGTATTTTATATATATATATATATATATATATATATATATATATATATATATATATATATATATATATATATATATATATATATATATATATAGAGGGATGGGATCCATTGTGAACAAGTTATTCGTTGTGAACAAATAAAAAAAATACATATAAGCATTCATATATATCAACAAGTGCTTATAATACGATTCATATGATTCAAAAGGTTCATATTAGTGTCTGTTTAAGATTCAGAACATTCAAAAGGTTCATAATACGTAATTTTTATAACAAGATGCACAAGATGCATAAGATTCAACAAGATTCATGAGATTCGACAAATTAATTGGATTCAATAAAATCCATAAGATCCAATAAGATTAATGAGTTAATAGTTTGGTTCGGTAGTATTTTCAACAAGATTCATAAGATTCAAAAGCTATTTTATGGTTGTTCACAATGTTCACAACGAATAAAGTGTTCACAAAAGATCCTTAGTCTATATATATATACATATATATATATATATATATATATATATATATATATATATATATATATATATATATATATATATATATATATATATATTTAAGTTCAAGTGAGTACCACCCATTATGCAGCGCACCAGAAGGTACCACCCTTAAAATTAAATTTTTTGAAATTTTTTTTCGTGAACATGTTCTAATTAACATTATGAAGATCATATGTGAATTTCACGCAAATCCGAACACTCTAAGTGCATGAAATCACGCATCACATAAATGCACGTTCACATACATCCAAATATATGTATGTGTGAGTTCACATCATTTTTTACGAGCTCGGAGATGTGAATGTATGTGAAATTTACATACGATCTTCATAACGTTAAGTAAAACATGTTTATATATATATATATATATATATATATATATATATATATATATATATATAGAATATGGTTCGAGAGAGTACCACCCAAATGCAGCGCACCAGAAGGTACCACCTTTGAAAAAACTTTTTTAAAATTTTTTTTTCATAAACATGTTTTAATTAACATTATGAAGATCGTATGTAAATTTCACATACATTCACATCTCCTAGCTCCTAAAAAATGATGTGAACACACACTTACATAATTTTGAAGACATGTGAACATGCATTTATGTGATGTGTGTTTCATGCACTTAGAGTGTTCGGATTTGCGTGAAATTCACATATGATATGTGTAATGTTAATTAGAACATGTTCATGAAAAAAAATTTCAAAAAAATTACTTTTAAGTGTGGTACCTTCTGGTGCGCTGCATTAGAGGTGGTATTCACTTGAACCTAAATCTCTCTCTCTCTCTCTCTCTCTCTCTCTCTCTCTCTCTATATATATATATATATATATATATATATATATATATATATATATATATATATATATATATATATATATATATATATATATATATATATATATATAATATGAAAAGTATGAAAATTACATAAATGCTCCTTGAAATTCAAAAAGACTAAAATGCCTCTGAAACTAACAGCTCAAGTTAACGGCCATTAGTTTCAGGGACCAAAATGTTACAACTTATCGATTTTAGGGACTTGTGGTATAATAAAATTCTTTCAGGGATTAAAACCGTAATTCCATATAAACCACAGGGACCATTTATGTAATTTAGTCTAAATTATATAAACATGTTTAATTATGAGTTTACAATTGTAACTTGCATAAAACGGTAGCAAATTAAAGTTAATTACATAAATTGGTAATAAATTAAAACTTGGTTGTATTATTTGATAGAAAATTTAGTTAGTTGTATAGAATGATAAAAAGTGTATGAATAGTTTTTTTGAATAGACATGTATAAGACAACATTATAAGATTTTTTTCAAAAGAAGCAATATCATAAATCTTGTGAATGGTAAAAAAAGATCATGTGAATGGTCATTCACACCATTCACATGGTGTGAAATGACCATTCACGTGGATGACCACTCACATAAATATGCATTGAGCATTCACATAATTTTTAAGGACACATAAAATGTAAATGTATGTGAAATTCATATATCATGCGTATAACATTAAATTAAACATGATTGTGAGAAAAAAATTTAAATTTTTTTTAAAGGTTGGTACCTTCGGGTGCACTTGATTTCGAGATATACTTTTTTGAACCTGACTCATGTTGTTATTATTTTTAAAAAGATATAATTATTGCTATTATCTAGAGAAGATAAAAGTGTTATTATCGGTAAAAATAGTATAGTAACCTGCTATAACAAGTTTCCATGTAAAAATAGCTATAATCGGTAAAAATGCAAAAGTTGTTATTGATGATAAAAAATAAATAATATGAACATAAACGGTATTGCAAAAAATTATTGTTATTTTTTACATGTAACCCTGATTACAATTACCCAAATAATTGACTTGTGAGGCTTGCAATTGCAATAGTATTTTCAATAGAGTCATAACAATGTTTCAAAGCATGATTACACATTATATATGCATACAATTTGCAAATGGGTTAGCCGATTGCAAATTTGACGCATGTTCAACCATCATTGGTTGGTTTTGTTCTTTTTTTTTTTTAATTTAAATTTATTTTTACACACCCTTATCTTAGTGTTATCTTTTATTTAATCCATTTATTTTAATAAACTTTAGTTTAGTTATCTTTTAACATTTATTGTTACAATATTTTCTTACATATTTAAAATTATGATTTTAATTATACATATGTTTGGAGTTGTCTTTAGAAACAATCATGTTATGTTTAATTGTATGAAAGACATTTTATTATTCAAATGCACAATATAATGTTCTAACGAAATTGTTTCATAAATAAAATGCAACTAATTAATATTTAGATTTTTATAATTAAATATGATTATGTTGAACATTGAACATTACTATTATAACGTTGACAAGCTCTAATCGATGTATTAGAGACATCACCATTATAATTTTATTTGATTTTATCGTAAAACCAACAATTTAAATTCGCGATTAAACCTAATCAATGTCAAAATTTCATATTATGGTTATAAATATTATATTATTCAATTCCGAACCGATTTAATAAGCCATGATTTATAATTTTAGCATTGCAAAATCTAGAATCTAATGATAGGAACCAACTAACTATATCATTTGGCTTGCTTTTTTATATATATCACATTTCCAATTTCACTGTTCGGTCCTGATTCAGTTTATGTATCGTTATTTGAATTGTTTGAAATGTATTTATTCATTTGTTTGTCATATTTATTTTTGTAATTAATGTTGTTGCGGTGTCTTTAATAACTCGTTATTCAAAGAAAAATGGACTATTTTTAAAAAAAATATATACAAATATCACAAGGTGACATTTTTTTTGTTAATAGCGTATTGTATATAGCTTTTAATCAATTAAATTAATAACATGGAATACTACTAGCGTCTTCTATGATCAACACACGAAAAGTCTACACATTAATTTAAAGGTGCAAAACGAAACAAGAAATGTATGATCGCAACTTCACTTGAAATGACTTGGTCAAAGATCAAAACCACATCTATCTATTCTATTAAAAGAGTAAATAGATGTTACTTGACACTTAACTAGAATGTCACTTGGCATAACGTGGATACAACACATGTATAATCTATAATTTCCATATTAAAATAATGATTGCATTAATTAAATTAATTTAGAAATAAAATATTCTCCTATTATTTTGGATTTCAAATATAAATTTGAGTCTAGAACTCCTATTATTTTGAATTTCAAATTTAAATTTGAGTCTATAACTCACATATTTTGTTGGCTTCTTATCCAAACTTCTTAGCTTCTATAATTTTTTTTCCCTTTTTT
The DNA here is from genome assembly GCA_020465985.1 of Centrapalus pauciflorus. Taxonomy (NCBI): domain Eukaryota; kingdom Viridiplantae; phylum Streptophyta; class Magnoliopsida; order Asterales; family Asteraceae; genus Centrapalus; species Centrapalus pauciflorus. The sequence goes on along the minus strand of JAANYP010007812.1, from coordinate 409,964 downwards.
GGTTATTATTTAATTTTTAGTTATGTGTTTTACATTTAACCCATTTGATATATTTTCTATAATCCCTTTAATAGTATAATATTGTTATTTTATTTGTAGTTTCTGTAATAATTTTTCAGATATATATATAGTTTTGAAAAAACAAGTTATCTACTATTCCGTGTAGTACACGTATAATATACTAGTTAGTTGATGAAAGTAAGGAGTATTCGGAGTTATTCACGAGAACATAGTGTTTTGAAATTTTATTTCCTAAATAATAGTATTTTCAATTTTAATTACGAAAGATAGTTGTTTTGGTTCTAATTATTAGAACATGATGGTTTTATAATTTTACTTAATTTTTTAACCCAAAAATTGTTTTTTCTTTTTCTACTTGTGTAAAAAAATTAATATTTATCAAATTTCATAAAATGGAACTCTATGAATTACCGATTTTATAAATTGAAACTTTATACAATACCGGTTTTTATAAACTGTTACGAAACTTTATAACACAAACTCATATTAAATGCTAACTTTAAAAATAATCAATACAATAAGTTTAAAACGTATAAAAGTTACTTCTAAGTTTCGAACATCCAAAATGAATAATATCCACAAAGCATTTTATAAAATCCAACAATTTATAAGTATCAAAAAAACTTAAACAAATCATATTTGATCCTTCAACATAAATGAAAAAGAAAATATTAAATAAATCACAAGTGTTTGGGATTTGTTGCTTGTTTAATAATTTACATGTTGGACACATGTGAATTATTTTGATGTATATACTTGTAATATTTTATTTTCTTTTTGCTTATATGAATATTGTTAATTTTAAAAGTACATGATTAATGTTGTAAACTTGAAAATGAAGTTTTACGTTTTGAACTTATTGTATTAGTTCTTTTATTATTTTTAAAGTTAATGTATAATGTTTGAGTTTGTGTTATAAAGTATCATAACAATTAATAAAGTTTCATTTTATAAAATCGGTAATTTGTAAAGTTACATTATATAAAATTGGTATATCTTTTCATAAAATTTGATAAATATTAGTTTTTTTATTAAATGTTGAGAAAGAAAAAAATAATAAGAAAATGAAAATTTTTGGATAAAAAATTAAGTTAAATTTCAAACTACTATCTTTTGGTAATTTAAATTGAAAGTACTATTATTTGAAAAATAAATTTGATAATCACTATGGTCTAGTAAATAACTCGAGTATTTGGTTCCTGTAATATTTTCAGAAGGAATTGAATCTGTCAAAAAAATGGTAAGCTGGAAAGAATAAAATGGAATTAAATTTCATTCTTTGTTGTTTGGTTGACATAATTGGAATAGAATGAAATAAAATTTCATTCCTTATTATTTTTGTGTTTAGTTTGTAAAATGGGATAAGATGGATAGGTGTACGGTAGGTGGGGTAGGTAGGAAAACTGCAAACGATGATAATGAACTTTACGTAAATTTTTATTCCGGATATTATACTACCATTTGTTTCAACAGAAACCCTAAATATGACATCAACTAAAAAAATGATGTTGCAAATGATTTTATACGAAATGGTCCTGACAATTTATTTCTTACTAATTGGATTATTTGACTGAAAACATTCAAACACTTAAAATCCTAAATTAGAGAGTTAGAAGGTTTATTGAAACACGAAGAGTAAACTCGTGAAGAACCGTAAAAACCCTAAAATTGACGCTGCTAATCTATACGATATCCAAATATTCCACCTTTTCATTAAAAGTGACTACAAATTAATCACACTTTTTTTTATCATTGATCTATTCTTTGTTGGGTACTAGATGTTGACATTCGATGTTCTGTTTTTTAGCACTGAAAGAATGTTATTACGTTGTTGTAACATAATATTAACATTATCATCTAAGATCATATCCACTCTCGGTATACATTTTAATGGGTTATTCAAGCTTGATCCCATGCAATACATTTCTAGTGGAGGTTTATTAGGAAAAAAAATCAAGTTTTTCATGTTTTTATGGTTTAGTACCTTCGTGTTATTTTTTATCATTAAAATCCTTAAAAATGTTTATTTTCATTGGTTTTTAGAAATTTTTTTCGTTTTTTTTCCAAAAAAAGTCTTTAGGGTTGAGGAATTTTCAGAAAGAAAAAAATTGAAAACATATGGTTTCTTTTTTGGAAAAAGAAAAAACCACAACTTTTTCGAAACCAAAAATAAAACAATAACATGATGACTTTTTAAAGAAAAAATAACATGGATGGTTGAAAACGTAAAAACATGTTTACCTTTTTTATAATAAACCCTCCCGGTAATATTAAAACTTGTCGAGATATAAATTCTAATGGAATGAATTATGACGAGTTACTCTAGCCAGTCAAAGCTCATACAACCATACATGTGTGTATTATTATGTGCCTGATAAACAACTTAGAGATGGTCTTAGTATATTGAAATATGATGTTGATTTGAAGAAAATGGTTCAATATAGTCTTAGAATTGGTAGAACGGAGTTGTATGTGGATCATTATGATAAGAGATTAGTAATTACATTTATAAGGATGAAAAAACAGATAAAAATAATGATAAAAACAATGATAAGCAGTATCGGTAACCTAAGGTTGGTAATAAAGTTGAGGAAGCAAGTTAGGACACAAATGATCATTTACGATCTCAAATGAGTTTTCAAGTTTTCATGTTATATTTGAAAAACCGAGATATGTAGCATGTATATGTGCTTACATGTTATGTATGCATTATATATGTGTTACTTGTCATTTACATAATAGTTATGTGCATTGCATACATGACACATTATTTAAGTACAAATTTTCGTGTTACGGGTTAATTAACCAATATCAAAGACCTGATATTATAATGATGACAACTTAATTTTCACATTATTATGATGGTCGTGGTTAGTTTTGGTTAATTTTCACATTATTCAAATATGGACATTTTGGCGCGTATACACATAACATAATGTCTCACATAAATGCCTTTAAGTTTATATATGATCGATATTTGAATAAATTAAAGTAAGTTGATCGATATTTGCATTATTGTATGGGATATTTTTGTATCTAAAACACATATAAGTAGAACCTTGTGAACTGGTATGTTATACATCTGTTTAAAGTTATTATAGAACAGGCTGATTGAGTCAAATGAAAAGTATTTATAAACAACAAAAAAAGATCAAGAACAAGAAATTTGTGATGCTTCAATGAAGTTTTTTTTATGGTTTACTTTTGCTACTATGTAACAATTTCTAAGCTCAAGTAAGACAGACGAATTGAAGTTATACATCAACTAAAAAGATAATGGTATAATTACGTTCATTAGTTATGTTTTTAGCAAAACAAAATAACAAACTTATTAAGAGATTTAGGATACCAGATAGATATGTATATCAATACACAAAAGCAAGATTAGTTAGTTCGGGTTGATATTTTGTAAATCTAAAAGAGAGTGATTAATAGCATTTGAAAGTGCAGGCGTTCTTTGTGAAAGTTCAATTTGTTCTTTGAGCAATGCATCTTGGTTAACTTGTCCTTTATTAGTACTCGGCGATCTAAGTTCTCGAACACTCTTCTCCTTGTGAAGTATTTCTGCAAATCTACATTATTCAATATAACAGAAATATGTAAGTCAATACAAAATTCTTCATATGATATTTAAATAAATTAAAAGAAGTTATTTGATAAATGTAAATATACTTTTTTAGAGCCATCTCATTGGTGGTACGATGGTAACGCTCGGATTTGCCCGTGCCTAAGTTCACTCGGGTAACTGGTTTTTTTAGCAACTCTTTGCCTACTTTTACAAGATTCTCCAAGTTTTCTTGTGTGGCCAAATCCATGGAAGCTAAGTCTCCTTTTAAAGTGTCATCCTGAAACACAACAAGGTAAGTTAGATTAAAGTTGATAGGTTTTTTACGATTAGAAGAAACACACGAGATCTTGGAATTTCTTACTTGAATTGACAAAAGTTATCAACAAAACAAATTTGTAAGAATATTGTATGCACAACCCTTATAAGGATGTCGATTGGAGCTTTTAGTAAATGCTATGAAATTGCAATGCTCAAAACACCTGAATTCGAAGATAATTCTCTTCTGAGTGAAGGGCTTGGAAGACCGTAGAGATATGATAGTCGACCATATCGCTACTCGCTTGAGTAAAAACGTCTACCAATGGAGTGGAGCCGCCACTCGACAACCACCCAACAATTCCCCAACTGGATGACTTTGTAGCATCGTATCTCTCTTGAAATTCAGGTGACCCTGTGCCCAACGACAAAACTAGGAATCGTCCATATTCTGTTGGCTTTATCGGGAAGAAGTTGGGACTACCTCGTGTTATCTCCTTTGTTATATCACTTATCGCAACCAAAGTCTGAAAAGAAAACAATGACTAGCCTAATATAAACCATATATAGATCGATATTGCCATAAGAAACAATTAAGCATAAATTACTTCGACATATACTTCTTAATTATGATGCTTAACATACTCTAAAAATTTATATAACTGAGTTCTTAAATATTCATAGTAACAAACAACATATACCGGATTATTGGCAGCCATTGCACCATCAATAAGATTGAATTCTCTAAGTAATTTTCCTTCATCATCTTTTACTTGGAACGAATGTGAAGGAAGATAAGTTGGGGCAGCTGATGTTCCAATGCATATATCATATAACTTCGCATCAAGACTCGGGTCCTTCTTTAACTAATCAAACACAAATACTAGTACTTTATGATTATTTTCCAGAATATATCCAATCTTAACATTCTTTGTCTTTAACAATGTATATATCGATGTGTTTAGAATCGATAAATATATAGTTAGATTCAACACCTGGTAGCTGGAGAAAATCGTAGGTTGTAAATATTTGATATCAAACGTTGGTATCACCACATTTGTTAATGTTTCATGGAGACGTTTTTCTTGGAGCTTTTCTCGAATAACACTGTGTAAATGTTCACCATCATATTTCGGTCCCGATAAAGCTTTGATCACGTTTGTAGCAGGAGCCAACAGATTGCTACACATTGTGCCAAAATGATTGAGATTTAAGACAACAAAAAACACAATTTTTAAGGATGTTTGGTATGGTGAAATAATATGAAATTGAATCACATAAAGTTTACAAATTTTTAATTAGGTGGAAAAAGCCTTGATTCTTAATAAGAATGAGTACTTAAAGAATGAAGATTAGTATTAATTTTATTTATCTCATTTCCTTATCAACATGAAAAAATCCAAATGGATGTAAGGATCCAGTAATGTTAGTTTTTTTTTTTTTTTTTTTTTTTTTCATTTTCAATGTCATGTGAAACTATCTTTAATTAAAAGAATAATCTATAAGTTTCATTTAATTCTTCCATTTCATAAAACCAAATGTCTCAAATACATTATATCTATATCATTTATTTAATTTTTTATATAAATAACACAGGCAAACCAATGGAAAGATCGAGTAAAGTTTTATAGTTTTTTTTTCATTTTCAATATCATGTGAAATTATACATCTTTAGTTAAAATAACTTATAAATTTCATTTAATTCCATTTCATAATGCCAAATGTCAACAAATAGGTTATATATATATATAGAGAGGGAGGTTCAATGGAAAACCACAATGCACCTGAAAACTTGTGAAAACCGCACTGCACCACTACAAATGTATCAAATTCCCCACATTATGCATCAAAATCCCGCGTGATGCATCAAATTTTCCGCGTGATGCATCACCTTATTTACGATCATGCCACCGCGTTTTTCATGAAATCCACCAAATCGGACGGTATGCATAGGTTTCCATGGTTTTCACGTGCATAGTGGTTTTCCATTGAACCCACCCCTATATATATATATATATATATATATATATATATATATATATATACACACACACACACACACACACACACACACACACACACACACACACACACACACACACACACCATTTATTTATTTTATATAAATAACACAGGCAAACCAATCTAAACTTTTTTTATACATACCATCCACACATCCTTAGCTGCATACCTGCTATGTGGAAAGATTTTAGGACAATGTTGAAGATAGAAATCCGTAACATCCTTAGCTGCAAAAACCGGACGATTCTCTTCATTTGGTGTGGCTAGCATAGCCGTTACAAGACCACCCGTGCTAGTGCCAGCAATCACGTCAAAATAATCCGCAAGTCGTGCATTTTCACCATCTAATTTCTATCAAATTTATACAAGTTTTTGTAATAAGATCGCGTTTACTCTTAAATTTTATTCTCATCAGCCATACGAATAATACACAAGTTGTATGTATACGTACCTGTAGTTCGCTTTCTAGAAAATCAAGGATAACGCTCGGAATGATTCCTCGTACTCCCCCGCCATCGATGCTAAGAATCGTGATCAGGTTTCCATATGTCGGTGGTTGAAGAGGTGATCGTGGATCTTCTTTAAACGACATAATATAATTATTATTTGAGAGATTTTGAGTATTTTATGATCGAGAGAGAGATATATATATTGTTTATATATGTATGTGATAAATAATATTGTAAGGGGTATTTATAGATCAAGTGGTATACGTTTTTGCATATTTGTTGGAACTTTAGAAGTTTCAAACCTTTTGACTTTTGACTTGTCAAGTTACAAATCAAACAAAGGAAACATTGCAAAGCAATTATTGGTAAATGACAAAATTAATTTAGTTATCGTGATACGTAGGTTTATAAACTAGTTATTATGTCACAAAGAATTTATTTTTGGTCTTAAATTGAAAACCAAAGATTATAGTCTGGGGCGTCTTTTAGGGTGTGCGAAAGGCTCAACCGCACAGGGCCTCCAAATTTTGTAGGGCCTCATGGTCCTAATAAAGATTTAAATTTAGACCAATATTTTTTTTTTGGTATTTCACATGTATACGTTGTGCATCGGTGTGTTATAATGAAATTCATGTCAAATTCAATTTGATTCGTATTATATATTATAATTTCTCACTAATCAGATTTTTTTTGTTATTCAGGAACTTCACTTTACCTATTAAAGTTGAGTATCAAAATGACCAATTTACTATTTAAAATATTCAAGGGACTATGTTGTAATCGCAATCATAGGGCCTCCAAAATCCATGAGACGACCCTGATTATAGTTACGTATAATCTTTAGTATATTTTGTTTTATAATGATCATCAACTAAAATAAATACATCATGTGTTAAGAAGTGCGGTTAGAAGTCCATCTATTTTTAAAGAGTTCATATGTACATATTTCTTATCGTTTCATAAAAATTATAAAGAGGAATTAATAAAGTTTTGTGTCGTTGCAACGTACGGGTAAAAATACATGATAATAAGGCAACATAATAAATAAGCCGCGGTGCTGAATTATTCAGTGAGGATCATTTAATTTATGACCAATAACTTCTAACCACCTCCTTCATAATTCAATACCCAATGTGACAGTGTGACCATTTAAAACGTGATTTCTTTTATTAACATATTTTTATTACACTATAAATAATTAATGAAAACATCTACCAAAATATAAACCAGGTTTTTGAGCTTGAAACGGTTTGGAACGATTAATATCTGAAACCAAACCATAATTAAACCAATTGGTTAATAAAATTTCTCCTGCATTCGACTTCAGTTAATTCTGTTAAGTTTTCGGTCTCAGTCGATAACTTTTGTTTTGGTTTAATTTTCGGTTATTATGCTCACCTTTACACGCATTAGTCTAAAACAAAATATTAATACCACCTTTAAAAAATATATATATATATAATACGTACAACTAATATTTTTTATCTTTTTGTTAGAAAATATCTTTTGGTATCTCATTTATAGTAACCTTTAAATACTTTTAATTTAATTAGTTTTAACTTATGTATTTTAATTCTTAGTTAGTTCTATTAACAATTATACTATTTGCAAACTTCATTTCACTGTTCATCGAACAGTGAAGCTAGCTGCCAGGCAGCTGAAGCAGCCAAGTAAGCAGCTGACTTATTTTACTACTTTATATATATTATACAACATTTCTGTTTTTCTGTGACAACTTTTGATATATTGTATTTTATTAAAGTTTGAATATATCATTACGATCGCATTATTTTTGTCTACATTCCGATATAAAATTTATCGTCGTCGGAACAGTTAAGCAAGCTGCCAGGCAGCTCAAGCAGGCAGGTAAGCAGCTAAATTATTTAATTATTTTATATATATTATATATCATTTCTATTTTTCTGTGATAACTTTTGATATATTGTATTCTATTAAAATTTGAGTATATCATTACGATTGCATTATTTTGTCTACATTCTGATATAAAATTTATCGTCGTCGGAACGATTTTCGTTAGCCAGGCATGCAGCTGCCTAAATATTTTAATTTATATGTAATATATAATTGTTTGGTTGTTCTATTGAAACGTTTGATGTATTGTGTTTATAAAAAATAAATATATCATTATGATCACTTTTATCTATATTTTAACATAGATTTGTATTTCGTCTCAGACTATTTTAAAATGACAAAATTTTAATTATTTATCTACATTATAACTGGCCGGCTTACAAATGACAAATGTTATTTTATTATTTTTAAGTAATATATTTATAAAAATATAATTTATGATCCCGCTTCAACGCGCGGGTAAAACTATATTTAAAATGAAAAATATATATTGTTTGGTTATGATCCCGCTGCAACGCGCGGGTAAAACTAACTCGTTGTATTTATATTCGGTTTCTTGAATGACTAATTGTTATAACTAACAATTGCCATTGTAAAACGCACCGTATTGGTGCTATACGGTGTCGTTTTTTTAATTTCAAGAATTTACAAAATCAGCCCCTGTAGTTTGTATTAAATTTTAGATTTGGTCCCTAGACTTTCAATGTTTCAAAATTAATTATTATTATCAACGTATACAACTTTACATTCAACTTTGTTTCTTATCTATTAACTTTAATTAAAAATTGTTTATATTTTTTACCATTCTAATTAAAAATTATGAACAACTCCTTATTTTACTAAAACAAATAGGTATAGAAATATAATAAAAATATTAATATTTTTAATCAATTAAAAAGTATTTCGAATTAATTTGGTTTGTCGTTTTTCCATTTCGTTAATTTGGAAATCGAAATTGTACATCGTTTTTCTACTAAAACATTAAAAATTAGATTGTTTGGTTGTTTTTTTTCTTTTGGTTAAATCGAAAATCAAAATGGTTATTCGTTTTATCCGTCCAAAATACTTAAATTTGATTTTTTTTTTCCTATTTGGTAAGCCATTTCACTGGAAAAATTGAAATATTCGTTGTTTCAATTTTAAATATATATTTTCGCTCGAAAAAAACAACGAATCATTTCGGTTTTAAATTTAATCAAACGAAGCAAACAACCACTTAATTTAATTATTAATGTTTTTGACCGGAAAAAAAACATTTAATAACTTTGATTTGCAATTTAACCAAACGAAAAAATGACTAACCATATTAGTTTTAAATATTTTTGCTCAGAAAAAATGGTGAACCATATTAAATTTAAATGAATGAAACTAACGCCGACTGATTTAACTTTAAATATTTTCGCTCGGGAAAAAATAAAGAACTCTGATTTTTAATTTAACCAAACGGGAAATCAACTAATCCATCTATAAATTTTTCCGATAAGAAAAAATGACGAATTATTACACTTTTTAATTTTTTTAACGGGGAAACAATGAACTTTTTTAAAGCTTAATAAATATTGAGTTCAACAATTTTTATATTTTATATTTGTAAATAAAAGTATTCAGTTTGTACATCAACTTATTCAATATTTAACCAAATATTGATAAAATATTTAAAAAATGAAAATTTCTGCTTCCGCCTCAACTTGAAAAATTAAATAACAGTGATTCATTTTGTTTTGTCGTTTGTTTTTTGCCTTTTTTTCTCACAAGATGTATATAAAACATCAACTATTGTTATTCATGATTTTTGTGAAATAAGGGTTTTGTGACACCCTTGCCACAACAACCACAAATTACAATACACCCAGGATTAATCATCAACATGCAATAACATAATGATCTGATAACCTAAATTAAGTGCGGAAGCATTAAAACATAAATAAAGTAGTGCAACAAGTGTTAAACACCCTACGGTGCTATAAGGTACCAAGTCTAAGTCTACACACCCATACATTTATTACAATCATCCAGAATATTACAACATTGTCTCGTAACATAAATTACCGATAAAATAGTGCCGAATCTCCAAAATCTTCCAAACGACCTAACTAGAAGGTCCAGCAGTAGATTTTGGAGATTCGGCACTATTTTATCGGTAATTTATGTTACGAGACAATGTTGTAATATTCTGGATGATTGTAATAAATGTATGGGTGTGTAGACTTAGACTTGGTACCTTATAGCACCGTAGGGTGTTTAACACTTGTTGCACTACTTTATTTATGTTTTAATGCTTCCGCACTTAATTTAGGTTATCAGATCATTATGTTATTGCATGTTGATGATTAATCCTGGGTGTATTGTAATTGGTGGTTGTTGTGGCAAGGGTGTCACACGAGATGGTATCAGAGCAGTAGTTTGAGATTCAAGTGTCCGTGAGGTCTTGATCTCAAACATTAGGTAATGATATGTAGTGGTTTAAGTAATGATCTGAACTAAGATAGGTTATGATATAGTAATTATAAGAGATTGACTATCATACGGGACAAATGAGTGGTGTCTTTAAACTGATGACATGTTACTAAACAAGTTATATGTTTATATTTTCAGAACATGTCTGGAGGAATGACACCTGAAGAAGCAAGAGAAATGATGTTAGCCTTGATGGCTGAACAGAACAAAATGATTCAGGATCAGTTTCGGGCGCGAGATGAGGCCAAAGCCAAAAGAAAAGAAGACAAGAGAAAAGAAAAGAGGGAATATGAAAGGAATTATGTTGTGGATAACATAAACCTTAGAAATAAAGCGAAACGAAAAGACAAGGGCAAGGAAAAGATTGATTATGAAACCGGAATTGATGAGAATTACATGAAGTATGTAGTTAGATCACTCAAGGACTGGCAACCTCCCACATTCTCTGGATCTCTGAGAATTGAGGAAGCAAAAATGTGGATTACAATTATGGAACAAATCTTTAGAGAGATGAATTGTAAGGATGAGTATAAGGTATTTTTAGCTAAGGATCAATTGATTGGACAAGCTAAGGAATGGTGGGACCGTTGGGAAAAAGAATTGGGATCCAAGTTGATTGCTTCCTTTAGTTGGGAACAATTCAAGTTGTTGTTTAGTAGGCAATATGGTGAGCCTGATATCGTACCACATGTTAATCATGAAGAAAGAGCTATGGGAAAGATTGTAAAGTCTGGAGAAGATGAACTAAATGGACTATACTTGAGGTCAAGAACAAATAAACGTGATAGAAGTAAGAGATGTTGCCATTGTAATCAATTTGGACATAAGGCTAACAAATGTCCAATGAAGGTCGATGCTTGTTATAATTGTGGAAAAGTGGGCCATTTTAGCAGAAATTGCAAATTTCGACCAAAGAATTAGCATGTAATACATGATGAAACTATGAATGAAAGGTTTGACAAAGGGATGAGATCGTGGTTATAATTTTTGGACGTTAATCCATAGAGTTAGAGGTGTACCTTAAAGACTCCATATGCAATATTTTATCGAAGTTCTATGATGCTGAAGTTAACATGAAATCGAGTTATATAAGTTTTATTACTAATATAAGTATAATCCTGTTTGTGAATGAGAATATTCGAGTATATAAATAGGCAGTAGATGAATAGCCAAGATGGACTTGGAAGCTTTGAATTGGAAAAGATGTCATAGACTTCTTGGAAATTTATGAATGAGTTTAGAAGTTGTAATGAAGTTTAAGTTTGACCATGATGGGTTAAAAGAATTGGAACTAATAGTATTAGTATCATATGTAATATGTTTGAGGGAATGATAACAACTTGTAGTGTTTATCATAAAACAAATAACATCAACTTGTATTAAAAGGAAACAGTAAGGTACATTGTATTGAATATTGTAAGCTTACAAAGGTTGTGGTTGAGAACGTATGACACGAACTGTTCATGAGAATTTGATGTAGTTGAAATCAAAGAGACTGATTCAATGTTGGTATATATATGAATATTATATGAGGAAAACAAATCTAGAAATTATAAGAGAAAAGCATACGAGGGTATGATAATACATGGAAAATACATGATAATTTTAAAAGAGAAATTGAAATATGTAATGCAAAGTGTAAAGTAAGAAATGAATGTGAAGTATAATCGATTGGAAGGGTGGATATAATACTTAATGAAATGAAGATTTGATCAAACATAAAAAGTTTAAAGAGACTTTGGATACTAACGACTTATGCTTGTAAAGCAAAGAAAAGTCTAGTACTACGATTCAGAATCTAAGAAAGATTCGGAGGTAGACATGAGTTCTGTTTGATTCTGGTGCCAACCAATTATTTGTATCTACTGCTTTTGCTCAACAAGTGTTGATGCCTTGGTCTAAGTTGTCTGTTGTGATTGATGTTGAAATTGTTAAGTAACACAGTAGTTAACGTAGATCACGTGTATCATGATTGTACTCTAGTGATTGAAGAGGTAGTCTTCAATCCTGACTTGATTCCAGTAGAGATCGGTGATTTGATATGAAAATTGGAATGAATTGATTGTGTATATGTAATGAGACGCATGTAGTTTGCAATAAAGGAATAATAAAGATAATTACGCCGGAGGGGCGAGAGAATTGTATATATGAGTATTGGAGAAGTGGGGATCAATGTCTAATGATGATTGTTAGGTCCCGAAAGCTGATTGCTTAGGGTTGTGAGTTTTGTTTGGTATAGGTTATTGATACCAAGACTGAAAAGAAAACTGTGGCCGATGCGCCTGTTGTCCCAAATGTTTCCATATGTGTTTCTGGAAGACTTGTCTGATGTGTCACTTGAAAGACAAGTGAAATTTTGTGTTGACTTGATCCCTGGAGTTTCTCCAATAGCTTGTTGTTCGTATCGGTATGCATCTACTGAAAGGTAAGATATGATGAAGCAACTTCAGAAGTTGTCAGATAGGGGCTTTGTAGATTGAGTTCTCTGCCGTGTGGAGCCCGATAGTGTTTATGAAACAAAAGATGTCACAATGAGAATGTGCATAGATTCACATGATTTGAACAAATTGACTATAAGTATCCGCTGCCGGGAATTGATGATTATTTCGATTAGCTGCATGAGAGCTAATTATTTTTCTAAGATTGATCTACGAATGGGATATGATTAATTGAGGTCCGAAGAAGGAATGTACTGAAAATGGCTTTCAGGGATAATTATGAGCACTACGAGTAATTAGTTATGGACATTATGAATATGGATTTGTATATCAATGTTGGAGGAATCGGTAATTGTAATTATCGATGATATTTTGGTGTAAGTCTAAAGCTGAATATGTCAAATCGTGAATTTTGATTACAATAGGTTATATTTTGTAGTATGTGATTTCTGGAGTTGAGATCTCGGAGGATTCCGCTAAAAGTAGAGGGATTGAGAATTTGGAAGCTATTTCGCGGTATTACAAATTTAAGAAATTTTCTACGATTAATAAATTGTAGACATGCTGATTTAAATTGGTATGTATATACCAACTTGAGAAAGTTATGATCGGAAAAACTTGCACAGATATGCGTGAGTAAGGTTATTATTTTTATGGTACACTAGAATCGATTATGTTTGATTAGAAGAGTCGTTTCATTTTCAACTATTGGTTTGCTTTACAAGTGGGATTAGGAACACATATAGCTATGAGTATAGCTTACTAACCCCGACAGATGGTCAAAATGAATGGACTATTTTCACATTGGAATATATAATGAGATCATACATTCTGGATTTAAGTACCAACAGAAAAGATCAATTGTTTTGATAGAATTTTCGTATAACACTAGTTATCATGTTAAAAATCAAGAAAACACTGTTTACAGTTTTGTACGTGAGGAAATGTAGAATGCCTACGTGTTGGAATGAAATTGAAAGGACTCTGATTGCTGAGTCTGTGATATGAAAGAAGAATTATAATGATGAAACACCTAAACCAATCAGTTTTGAGGGAAACAATGTAGTATATTTGTTAGTATCACCGATGAGGTGTACTACTTGTTTTGAAAAAAGGATAAACTTAGCACTGAGGTGAGTTGGTTCATTTAGAATAACAGAAAAGTTAGGAATCTGTTATCTCATTTGGAATTATCTAAGGAAATATCGAAATAACACTCGGTGTTTCACGTGGAAAGCTTTATGAAATCTTCACAACTAGTAATGAAGATTAGGCTGATTATACCGAATTCGAAATCAATAAAGATTAATATATGTTGAAAGTCCAGAATATATTATGGATATGAAAGTAAGGAAATTAAGGAACAAAGAGATTAAAATAGTATTGATACGTTGGAAGCATCACAAAGGAGTAAACCATACTTGGGAGACAAAAGTCGATACGTTGAAAAAGTATAAGTATGTATTCGAATCCAAATAAACTTCGAGGACGAAGTTTGAGCGTGGTGGAGCCCATGTTGTAACATCCTCGAATTCAATTACGGTGATTTAAGAAATATTTAGACAGGTAATTTATAAATAAGTTGAATTATGAGCAAAGATTATGTATTTGGGGATATTTAAAAACTTAGTTGTTGTTTTAAGAAAATTAAAAAGTTTAAGAACTTTGAAATGATTATTATGAATTATAAAAGTTAGTAATGATAAATTTAAGAATAAATCAGTATTTTATGGAACCGGTTAAGTTGAGGGGTGAAATGTCCAAAATGGGAAAGATGGGAATAAAAAGGCCAAATACATTTTCATTCTCCAAATGCTCTCTCTCTCTACACTCTCTCTCTAGAAAAACACTCTCTACTTCTCTTTAAGATATCTCGCAAACCGACCGGCCGATTATCGAGATTTATACGTCATCGGAAAGATCTCGAGGAGTACAACAACAATCTACGGTTGGATTTTTGATTTCATACGGATTAAGGTAAGAATCGACTCTTTTAAGATTTTGTGTTTCGGTTTTGAAAAACATAAGTTCGAATCTGTCATTTTTATGCGATTTAAAGCCGATTTTGCTTGAAATCTTGCAAGAATGAGATAGTATATGTGTAATAGAATCAAACCTAGGTATAATACTTGATATATTCATGATTTTAGGCCTTAGAATGAAGGATTTAAGTTATAAGGATGAACAGACTCGAAAATGCCAAGAACAGAGTCGAAATGCAAGAACAAACTCGATTTTTGTACTAAATTCGAGCAGGAATTCGAGTTTACAACCATAGATTCGAATCTAATGCCATAGATTCGAATATGGTTCGAATCTACCCTTAGGAATTCGAATTTAGTCATTAAATTCGAAGGAAATTCGAATTTAACCCCCGAAATTCGAGTTTAATGCCTAAAAATGAGAAATCTACTCTCTAAACTCAAGTATTTTGAATGAAACTCATAAACAACACCTAAAATACCAAGAGTTATTTAAAGGACAAGGTGTGAACTTGAAATGGGTTCAAATTTAGTTGAGGTTCGAATTTGGATATGGATCCGAAATGGGGAAAAATATTGCAAAATTTACGAAACTTGGTTTTATGGATTTAAACAGTTTTTGACTTGAAATATTGTTGTAACTAATTTAACAGGTCCCTTGTGGTGTTGTTCAACCCACAGTGGGGTACTTGGCGGATCCGGTTGAAAGCCCGAAGAGAAATAATATCGGTTAAAAGATAAATTACGCACCCACTGTGAGTACAGTAGATTTCGCATGTTTATATTTGTTTTATGTAAGCTTTGCCTGCTGAGACCTGTTGTTTCATTGATTGTTTGGAATTCTACTAACTTGCGTAGATTTAGATGCACATTCTTACTTGTTGCATGTCCTTTCGGTTGTTGTGCATCTAGTGATGGACCGGTGGGTCGCATCGATTACTCTGATGTTACTGTGCTATATGACCTGGAGCTGATCCCTCCTAGGCCCGGTAGGCAGTATGTCATCCCCGATCGTACGTTTGTCTCAGATGGTATGTCTAAATGCCGAGCTGTGAGCTCGAAGGGGCTGCGGCTCTGGTCCGTACTTGGTGTACGAAGAGAGTATACGACGTTTGTCGTCGGGATACTCTTGGGCTTCATAAAGACTTATAAAATGCGCAATCTATGTATTCACTAAGCATTCGCTTACGTTTTAGTTGTTGTATTTTTACAGGAAAAGGGAAATCCGCTGCGGGACCGTCTAGCTAAGTTATCAGTTGAAGTGATTTGAAGATTTCCGCTGTTTTATCTTGGTATTTGTTTTATGGAATCAATGTTGTAATAGAAATTTGGGGATGATGTAATTCAGTTCAAGTTTATAGACTTAGATGTGTAACCTTTGTAGCACCGTAGGGTGTTAGACTCTGTTGTAATACTTTATTTATGTATTTTGCTTCCGCACTATTATTAAGCTATCAGATCATTATATATATGTTTGTTGGTGAATAATCCTGGGTGAATGGTAATTGGTGGTTAATGTGGCAAGGGTGTCACACGAGATGGTATCAAACTTTTTAATTTTCTTAAAACAACAACTAAGTTTTTAAATATCCCCAAATACATAATCTTTGCTCATAATTCAACTTATTTATAAATTACCTGTCTAAATATTTCTTAAATCACCGTAATTGAATTCGAGGATGTTACAGGTTTAATATGAAAAAAAAAAAAAACAACATGCTTTTCGTTTTTTTGCGGTATAGCCTATTCGTTTTAATTTTTACCAATAAAATCTGTAAGTTATTTGTTTGTTTGTGATTTTTGGAATTATTCATTTTTTGACAAAATAAATCATTAAATTTGAGGGCTTTTAGTGGCATGTTGGTATTTTTGTGGAAAATATGATACTGATTATGAAAAAAACAATTTTTTTTTTCCAAAAACCCAAAAGAAAACAGTAACATGAGGACTTTATTGGTAAAAAATAACATTGAGGGACGAAACCATTTGCATGTAAAACCCTAAAAAAACAATATACTTTAAACATCAATAATTAAATCATACCAAATTCGTAAAAAAATAACATGTAACCCACTAATGCTTAAATACACAAATGTAGTTACGTTGTTGCCATCATTAAATTATATTCTATTTCTTAACATCATATTTAACTTTAGCGATAAAAACTACATATATTTACGGATACCCGCGGCAATGCGAGGGCAACCAAAACACTAGTTATTCAACATTTTAGAAAAAGAAAATGATATTAGAGCAAATACAATATTTGTTCTAAAATTTTCGTAAGTTAGTAGTCTGTTTACTGTTATTTATTAGTTTATTATAATTTATATTAAAACTTTTAGTTCCTTGTTATATTATATTATATAATAATAACAATTACCATAGTATATGTTACTATTCATAAACTATTCATAGTAATGGTAAAACTAGAATAATAATATATACATCTTTGTGTAATATTTTAATGAAAAAATTTGTAGCTCAATTGGTTAGTGTATGGTCTGTGATGAGAGAGGTCATAAAATGTTTAACTAACTCAATTGGTTTTTTACATGTTGGGTTAAACTAATGTATTTTAATTTTAAAATATTACTTTAACATAAATTAAATAATTTACTATTAAACATTTTAATACTAAATATATTTTAAGAAAATATGTCTTCTTTCTACACAAATATAACTTTTTCAAAAATAATTAGGATTAAATGTATAATTTATTTTATAACAATTAACTAATATTATTTACTATATATTTTGATTTATTTTAATTTTAAAATAGGTTATTATAAAAGTATCACATATATATTTTTTAAAATAAAAAAATAAATAGTATATAATATTTTAGCACATTAAGCAATTTTTTTTATTTTAGTTCAAAGAAATATGATTATATTTTATGTTTATTATGTATTGAAACTTGATAAAATGATGCTTAATGGCTAGCTGGCAAACATTTCATGCTTGAATAATAATGGTCATGTTTTTTATACGCTACCTCAATTACAATTGCATAATTATTATTATTTATATGATTTTTTTTTAGTTCCTCCAAACTTCAAAGCCAATTGTATGTACATAAAACAGATAATGTGAGACAATGATTAATGTCGATGAATGATTATTATGATTCATGAGTATATGGAATTCTTTTTACGAATATTGTATAAATATTTTTTTGATGCTTAATAATAATTATGCAATTGTATTTCTATTTTTATTTTATATTGTGATCATTTTTTTATTTGTACTAGGCATTTTAAAGTAAAAGAATTTTAAGTTACTCTATATAAGTTTTTGTTATCGTTATTATTAATAATATTTACTTAATATATTAAATTTTAATTGATGTTGATGATTATTACTAAAAGAAGCTGTGACGGATAACAAATTTCAAATGGATGGAATTGTATAGATGTGAAAAGGTTAAAAATAAAGTAAAATAAAAGATTTTGTTGATTTTTATTCATTTTTCATTTTTTTTAATTGACATTGATGTTCTTTTAATTTTTTCAACATACCGTGGAATCGAAATTTATATTCTAATGGCGGTGAACAATTTTGGAATCGAACGTTGTATTCAAAGTCAATAACGCATAATTTCAAAAATTGTAATATATTTAATAGAAATAACATAACATTTTGCTTCAAATATCAAATATGCATGTTAATATGTTAGTTTTATATATTTTAATATTTTTAGTATGACATTAAACCCCGTCGCGAAGCGCGTACAAAATTCCTAGTTTAATTTGTTATAAGGTACTTTTAACTTATCTATATCAACATAGACTTTTTTTTTTAATGTAATTTGTGATTTTGTTAATAAACATAATGTTTGTTTTGTAAACTATTATACACGTACACTAGTTATGAATTTACGTATTACGTGAATAATTTTTAAAAAATAATTAGTTAAATAAAATGTATGTAAATTTAGAATTAAACCATATAAATGTTAAACCTTATTAAAAAAACTACAATAAAAGTAAAGTCATTTGTCATAGATATTAGTTATTATAAATTTTAAATAATCATGAACAGTAGTTACTTTTTATACATTCTTTTAAATTTTTTATTTCTAAATATATTTATTTGATATAATTTGAAATTTTAATTTTACGTATAACATAATGTTATATATATTTTATAATAAATAAAATATTATGAAATATGTTTTTATTAATATTGTATTATGTATATTTTTTTATACGTTGTAACCTGCTATAACAAGTTTCCAGGTTAAAATAGCTATAATCTGTAAAAAAAAATACAAAAGTTGTTATTAGTGATAAAAAATAAATCATATGAGTATAAACAATAATACAATAAATTATTGTTATTTTTTAACATGTAACACTAATTACAAATACCCAAATAATTGACTTGTGAGGCTTACAATTGCAATAGTATTTTCAAAGCATGATTATACATTATTTTCAAAAAATGGACTATTTATTAAACAAAAAAAAAAAAAAATACAAACATCACAAGTTGTCATCTTGTTGGTTAATAGCGTATTGTGTATAGCTTTTAATCAATTAAATTAATAACATATGTTTGTTTTTTCTTATAAGATCTTCGAATCTCTTATGTCTGCGAACTCGAAGACGCGGGAAGATACTTTATATGAAAGTGCGTTTGTTTTCTTCTCGTATGTCCGCGTCTGCAAACTTCTTCCCGCGTCTGTCGCATCGTCTGCAGACGTCTGCAAACCTTTAGACCATCTCTTCTGACCGCAGATTTCTTCAGCTAAGTCTGCAGACCGCAGACATCAATCTCTTAAAAAACAAACAGCACCAAATAGCGTCTTCTATACACACGAAAAGTCTACACGTTAATTTAAAGGTGCAAACTGAAACAAGAAATTAATGCATGTGTATGATCGCAACTCCACTTGAAATGACTTGATCAAATTAAGATCAAAACCACATTAGTTGATGAAAGTAGGTAAATTTATTTTTGACTCGACTTCATTGACTAAAAAGCATCGTCATATTCCATAAAAAATTGTAGATGAAAATAGAATATCTGTATATTTTTAATTGTTCTTAAAATTAAGGGTTTAATAATTAAAAAAAAAACCAACATATTTTTCATGTTTTTGCGGTTTAGTCCTTTCGTGTTACTTTTTACCAATAAAATCTTTAAGTAATATATTTGTTTGTGATTTTTGGAATTTTTCTGTAAATTTTCAAAAAAAGTCTTCAAGTTAGTGGATTTTGCGGAGAAAAATAGTGAAAACATGTTGGTTTTTTTGTGAAAAAAGTCAGGGTTGATTATGCCAAAAAAAAAATAAACAAAAGTTTTCCGGAAACCGGATTGAAAACAATAACTTGAGGACTTTCTTAGGAAAAAAAACGCGTAGGGACTAAATCGCAAAAAAAACATGAAAACATATTGGTTTTTTTGATATTAAACCCTAAAATTAACATAAAAGACGGTTAAGAGCCGAAATGTGAACCCTAATGCTCATTGATGATGCCAACTTTGTGTGGTTAATTAAAATATCCATTAAAAAACCTAAGAAAACACTAGTGAAAACATGTTATTTTTAAATAGTTTGTGGGCTTTTCGGAGAAAAATAGTGAAAACATGTTGGTTTTTTTTGTGAAAAAAGTCAGTGTAAATTATGCAAAAAAAAAAAAAAACTTTTCCGAAAACCGAATTGAAAACAATAACTTGAAGACTTTCTTAGGAAAAAATAACACGTAGGGACTAAATCATAAAGACATGAAAACATATTGGTTTTTTCATATTAGAATTGGGTTCACATACATGTTGGAACAATAATGGAGTAAATTAAGTGGTTAATTAAAGATGTAAACCGTTATGTGGATATTTCCCCTGGGCTGTGCAGATACACAACAAACCTGTTGTTGTTGCTCGTTTATGAGCGCGATCCCCTGATCACAGGTCGTGATGCTAAAGTTCGAGCTCAGACAGTGATGAGATGAGCACGAGGCGCGGTGAAAATGTGACCAAGATCGAGGAGTGCGACCGCGATCCAAGTACAGTGGTTAAAGAGCTAGGTTGGTGTTCGGATCATATGTTCGGGTATTCTGGTTAACGTGGGGGTATTAGGGAATCATGTATTGGGCTTATTGAGCTGTGTTAGTGACGTGAGACTATTCTATTGTGTTCTAGGGTCTCTAGTTGATAGGGTTGGAGTACAAAGAGGAAACCAAGACTTACAGAACAGTGTTTCAGGGACAGGTGAGTTTGCAAGTCTTTTTGAGATACACATACGATTATTATATTGTATACTTGTTTGATCTTTTGCTGAGCTTTCTTACTAAGATTATTATGAGTTTTATTACAGAGCTTTATTATCAGGCATGATACAAAGATACAATGATAAACCATACGGCTAGGCAAGGGTCGAGTCACTACCGATTCTTTTTTGTGCTCCTGACAGCTGCTTTGTGCAGCCTAGAGATTTTGGTACATGGATTATTCCACCGGGATGTGTATCTTCTTTTGAGATGATTATGTGGGATCTCATACATTGTTTAGTAGAGGACGTTGAACCGTTTATTACAGAGGTTTATGGTCGTACTACTAACCTTTGTATCTCACCAGCGTTAAGTGACCATTTATTATCAAGCATGTGTATCTCAGATGACCAGAGCCGTAGTAAGCATGTTGGACCCAAGTAGGCTACACATCAGCATCCGAGGAGTTATTAGCTACCTTACTAGAGGTAGTTATGATTTGTGGATTATGTGCACTTCAGATATTATATGATTTAAACAGGGGTTACTGTGACTTAGTAGTATGTAATTTAAAGTTTTATTTTCCCAGATTTTTCTGTGTTATCATTAGGAATAGTTTGTTATTATTATCTGATATTCCACTTGACGTGTTATTTACGCGACATTTTGATGTATTTCTAGGGTGTTACAAACTTCGGTACTTGAAACGTACTTTTATTAATAAGAAAATGTTAAAACCAGTCAACATGTTCGGATTTTTGTAATTATATGTTTGTAAAATAGATAATATAGAAGTTAGAAGTATGATAGAGACATTTGTTGTTCAGACTTCAAGTCTATGTTCATGAATGACTACTTGAGCACCACAAGTCCACAAGAAAAGTCTACAAGCCATCTACATTGTAATGACTTTATTATTATTATTTTACTTTAGTTTGAATATATGTATATCGATATTTAATAAATTATGGTTTCATTAATTGAACTTAATTAGGCTATGTTTTTTTTATTCATGGCGGCATGGCATGAAAAGTCTACAACCCATAGAAAGACGACTATTCAATTCGTGGTTGGGAGATGATATAAGAATGTAAAAAAAAAAAGATGTATAATGAGTAAAGTGATGTTTGTTTATTTCTTAATTGAACAATTAAGAGATCATTTAATCTTCAATGAGCCTTATAAAAATATCATTTGTCTTGCTTCTTGAATCTATATCATCTTTACAATTTCATTTCTCGATCGTGGTTCAGTTGTGTTTCGTTGTTTGAAAAGTATTTCTATTTATTTGTTTTTTATATTTATTTTTGTAATTAATATTTTAGACTCCGCAGCAACGCACGAGTGTTCAATAACTCGTTTAATACATGAAAGAAAATTTTAACCCAAAATGACATGTTTCTATATAAATGGGTCAAAAAAATTCAACCTCTAGAAAGGGCAAAACTTAGGGGTTTTTTTTTTTTTTTTTTTTGGCGCCTAGAGTTTGTCTAAAATCAATTCTTCTAGTGCTTTGTCACTATATTTACAAGAAAAGTGGCTAGGTTGAAAATTGAAGTCGTGTAATGGTTCTTATCAAATATAAGAGACTTTATAACCAATTTGAAACAAGAAACATCGTGCTTTTGGGTTATGTCTTTGTTTTCTTTTCCTTGAATGTACGTATTGCTTCCTCCTAAAAAAGCCATCGTAATTTATATGATTTTGTTGAATTTATAACATGTTTTTATAATATTTTAATAGAGTTATGTGACTGTATTCTTTTAAAAATATAAAAAATCAATATCAGATCTATACTATGTATAATAAGAAAACCACTTTGAGTTTCTGGACCATTGGATGAAAAAAAAATCAATGGTGCAGATTAATAACAACTCATAATTATTTATGAAATGTCTCTTGTACCCTTAATTAAAATCAATAATTATACCTATGCCATTATTTTAATTCATTTTCCAAATTTACTACATTACCTTAATTACATTAAATTTTGATTTTAATTTTTTCATTAATTAATTAATATTTACCTAAAATAAAAATGTGTCATTATTATCCTAAATGATCATAGTTAAATTCAAATGTAAAAATTTGAATTTAAACATAGAAGTGTAGTAAATAAAGTTAAAAAATTTTTGTTAATTATTTTGCTAACAAGATTTAAAATTTAATTGATAAAACTTCAATTGTGAATATGATAAATTTTGATTGTTGATTTTCAAATATTCCATTTTTATATATCATTTTTAAAATATATACACATTCACATAATTGAAGTTTTTTGTTTCTTACATTGATATTTCATATTTGAAGTTAATAAAAATTAAAAGAAACATTTTTTGCAAACACATATTATCTGTTTTTAATAATACAATATAATAATATTTTTTTAATTAATATCAAACAACTAAATATTTTTTTATCTTTAATTTAACTAGCTTTCAATTTTTTTATTTTAATTATATATAAATTTTATAATAATTTATTTAAAAATAAAAAAATATGTATTTTCTAAATCAACCCATGTAATACATGGGTTGATTAACCTATATATTATAATAAAACAAAACAATTCATGTCACGTGTCACTTCTACAATACAAAAAGATAATTACAACTTATAAAAAAATAAAAGATTAATACAATTTAATATTTTTAAAAAAGATAAATATAATCTATTTTTTAATTTGCAATAATAATAAAAAATAAACACAATTATAATTTTGTATTTTTTTATTTTTACTCATATACATTTTATATAAATAAATTTATATATAAATATCCACGTAATACTTGGGTTATAAACTAGTTTGAAGTTAAAAGGAGGTCATTTGACTTCGACGATCAGGGGCGTTTAATTCGCGGATTCACTGGGATTTGCATTTAAAATCCTGTGTTTGGGTTGCAGATTTTAGTAAGGATTTAAAATCTCAGGATTTTATAAATCCATTCCTTCTTTGTTATTTAAAAACCCAGCCTCCCCCTAGGATTTTAAATTCCAGTTACCTTCCATTCTTCATATTAGCAAATTTATTCTATAAGATAATGCAAATTCTTTGACAAAATCCTGACAAATGCAAATGCTGCATAATGCAAACCATTTGACAAAATACAAATCTCAGAGAAAAAATCTACGAACAACACCCCCTCATAGTATTTTGGCATGGTGCAGTTTAATCTAAAAGGGTTGTGTGCAAGTGTACTAATTAAAAAAAGGATAATTGCTCAAAAAACCACCAACCTGTCAGTTTTTTTGTGATTAAAACCCTAAACCATTTTTCGTTGCATAGAAAACCACGAACCAACTAAAAATTAGCAAATCAAGGTTTTATCAATGGGTAATCGGTTGAAACCGGATATTAATCATACGTGGATCGATAAATAACCTACGATGAATAAATTTTAATTGTTGAAACAGGTTGTCAAGTATTACACATCATTTAAAACCCCGTTGACGATGTAATTCCGTTTAAAAATTACAATTAAAAATCATCAATGGGGTTTAAGTGATGGTAATACTTGGCAACCAGTTTCAAGAATTAAAATTTATTTCACGTAGGTTATTTACCGGTCCACGTAGAATTAATAACCAGTTTCAACCAGTTACCCGTTGATAAAACCTTGATTTACTGATTTTTAGTTAGTTCGGGGTTTTCTATGCAACGAAAAATGGTTTGAGGTTTTAATCACAAAAAACTGACATGTTGAGAGTTTTTTGCGCATTTACCATTAAAAAAAAAAGTAAGCTGTATTCATTCATTATTGATGTAATAATATTTAGGTGTGTTTTGAGCTTTGTAGATTCTTGACGTGGTGATTGGTTAAAATATATATATAGTATATTTGTGAAGTTTTTCAAGGTGTCATATGAACTAGTTTATTACTCACGTATTACGCGAATATTTTTAGTATATATAAAATATAATAAATAAAAAAATAAAGATATAAATATTATTTTTTAAACAAAAGTATACAAGATGATATTATTATTTATGATTATGACATATTAATTTTGTATATTTCTAAATATATATGAAGAGTAATTATTTTCTTATATATTTTTAAACTTTTATTAAATTATCTTATAATTAATAAGTTAGGAGATTATTAGATTTTGTTTGATTTGATTTGAATTTAAAAGTGGATTATATTAGATTTGGATAGATTTAATTAATAAGTTAGTAGAGTATTAGATCTTGTTTGATTTGATTTGATTTGAATTTAAAAGTGGATTATATTAGATTTGGATAGATTTGATTTAAATTTCTTTATTCTTTTTAAAATCTATAACTGTCATGTATCGATTCATGGTGACGACACGTGGCTTCACAAAAAATGAGTATAGTTACTCTTTTAATAGTATAGATAGATTATGATTTCCTCGGGTTTTCAATGTTAGGGATACACGTGTGCTAATTAGTGACGGACCCAACCACCAAAGTGACATGTTGCACAAACTTTCGTCGTGCATGATTCAAAAATTCAAATGAGTATATTGGTCGGGACGAACTAGCAAACAAATATTTAAAATTTAAAATAGAACATATAAGCTAAAATTCCTCTTTAGTTAGCTTGATAATTTTAAATTTTGTGGTCTACCGGAAATGCATGTCAATTATAGGGGTTGAAGGATTTGAAGGTTATAATTGTGTTTGTGGTTGTGTGATGTTATCAGATTCATTAAAAGCATTTAATTGACCTTCATAATTGTAACTTTCCAATAACTTCGTTTTGAAAATTTTATCTATCGATAGATATTATAAAACATACGATTAACAATTAACAATTAAAGAGTAATTAACCTAAATAAAGACAAACTTTCTAGGCTCAAATATTATTGGAATTTGGTTTTAATTTGGGTTAAAAATATTATTGGTTTTAATTTTGGATAAAAATATTCGGTTTTATTTGTTTTATTTTATTACTTATTTAGTTGTTTAGACATTAAAGCTTTAATTTTTTATTTCACTTGAGGTATACACTTTTTTAATCAAGTTGCACACTTAGTTTTTTTATTTTTTTTAATTATATAAGGTGCACATTTAAATTTTCGTCAGTTGCACACATAAGATTTCAAAAAAAAAAATTTTGCAATACGAGATGAGATTATTGGGGAAGGGACCCGTTGCACGGGCTACCCCTCCTACGTACATAGGTCCGCCTATTGTGCTAATGAAGTCGGCTGCTTCAGTAACGAGTATGGAGATTATGTTAACACGATGGATCTGAGCAGAGAAATGGACATATTTCGAGTCTGTTGACATCACTGAGTGATCTTTTGTAGTTTGGTTGATTACCTTGATATTACGTTAAATCAATCAAATTTGTTGGGACAAAATTTCCTCTCAAAAGCACACGATTATCATTTTCGATGTTAACAAACCACGTCAAGTAAAAGTTTCATTCATTGGTGAATCATATACATAATGAACTAAGAACTATTAATAGTGTTGTATAGTTGTTATTATTAGTGTCTGAAAATTTATATTGGTGCAACTTGATGATTTGGAGAAGATAGGCTTTTGATGCAAACAGGAAACCAAGTTTTGTGTTATTCCAAGTACTAGTTTATAACCCACGTATTACGTGGATATTTTTAATTAAATTTATTTATATAAAATGTATATGAGTAAACATACAAAAATAATAATTGTGTTTATTTTTATTATTTACAGATTAAAAAATAGAGTAAATTTATCTTTTTTAAAAATATTAAATTGTATTTATCTTTTATTTTTTATAAGTTGTAATTATCTTTTTGGTGAACGTAGAGGTGACACGTGACATTTAATGTTTTCCTTTATTAAACATAATAATAATTTCCACAACTAATTCAAATTATTACATTTGGATCTAATTATGATTATTATGGATAATAATGATAGATATTTATTTTAATTAGGTAAAAATTAATTTTAAATGTTACAAAATCTAATTTATTACTAATTAATTAATGAAAAAAAATAAAATCAAAATTTAATGCAATTAAGTTAAGGTGTTAAATTTGGAAAAAGAGGTGGAAAAATAAACTTTTCTTGTATTGTAGAAGTGACATGTGACATGAATTATTTTGTTTTATTATAATATATAGGTTAATATACATGGGTTGATTTAGAAAATAATTTTTTTATATTTTAATAAACTATTATAAAATTTATATATAATTAAAATACAAAAAATTGAACGCTAGTGTGAGACCCAAGATTTCTCAAAGGTCTTAAGTCTAGGCCCAGTAGCAATGCAATATCAATCAGGAAACTAAGATAAAATTAACAATTGCGGAATAAAAGTTAATTACAAACAGAGACAAATTTAAGTAGCAAGGTACAAACATCTAGACTATTACATCAAATCACATAATATAAACTAGACCCGAACCCCAAAGCTCTATCATCTGACAATACCAAGGTGTTGAAACGGGTTCTAATGCACTTCAAGCTCTTTCAGAGTCCTGACCTATGAACTAGGTCCAGCCAATCCTTTGCCTTTACCTGAAAAATAATGCAACAACGGGGTAAGCTTATTTGCTTAGTGAGAATGTAGAATTTCACATTTAACATGCAAAATGAACGCGGAAGCACATGCACTACACTCGGCTCATGCACGGCTCAGCTCTATTGCTTATGCACTGCACTAGGCTCATGCACAGTTCAATCTCGAAGGGACTTTGGCCAATTAATGCTCTTTTGATGCGCGACTTTGCTCAGCTCCCAGTTATAAAACTGTTGTTGCTCTTGAGACTTTTAGACAAATTCATAAGGAATGTTCGAATGATGATAAATCCATACACACGCATCATTAGTGGGGATCAGCCACGTACTGGGCTAGCTACCAGTAAAAGCTCTATATGGATATCATCGGAATGCTCAGCTCTAGCTACCCTCTGTGCTTTCATCACGTAAATCAGCACATCATAAGCCTAACATTAACCCAACACTGAGCAATAGTGATGGAGTTAAGCTTAACAATCAAATGACTCGTCAAAGAATCGAATCTAGAGGAAGAAATACTCAGCTCAACAAATCATAGTAAATATACTATGACAATATATCAATAAGCTCAAGATCAGAATATCAAATAAATCAGATTAAAGCAACAAAAGTCTCAATTCACATAATATGCAGTTAAAGTGAAATCTACAACTCACAGTTACTGGTTATTTGTGCTCTTTTAGTTTCTGGCTCTGGCTCTGTTGCTCACAATCTGTAGTGGATAAGAACCACTATCTGACTTATATCAGACTTTCAGATTCTCGCCATTTTGCTGCTCAATCTGTTAATAATATCATTTCTGATATTTATTAGTCTTTGAATCATTTGAATAATAGATTCAGTGCTCGTTCGTTGGTCTTTAATCTCAAAGTCTCATATTTAATTACACTGAGATGAATATGGCCAATAATTTCATAAGAATCTTTCATTCAAGGTTCAATGTTTATAATTGTCATATATGGAATATAAACATGATTTGAATGACTTATAAGCATTCACGTCCTTTTTTATGGACATGTGTAATTTTATTATATCTTTCTTAGTTTTCGTTTGCTTATTAGAATTCTTAAGAAAGTATGTTTAATATTTTGATCAATAACGTGTGCTTTGATTGTTTAATTATACATGATCATACATCTACATACACTTTATTTGTTGATGTCATTCCATTAAATTTACGAGTCTTGATTTCTATTAATTGATCACCCACACACATATATATTTCTACACCTTTTATCTTGGTACTCATGTGTTTTAAATAATAAATCTGTACACATTACATATATATATATATATATATATATATATATATATATATATATATATATATATATATATATATATATATATATATATATATATATATATATATATATATATATATATATATATATATATATATATATATATGTAAAACAAAGAAAGTCTCCATATAATCTAAATACTTATTTGGACTATCACCCACAACACACATATCTATGCTCCTATACTTTTCTATATGGTGTAACCAAAATGGAAAGAGCTGGACTCCTTTCTGTTTATAACAAGCTGCACACACACACACACACACACATATATATATATATATATATATATATATATATATATATATATATATGCATGGCTGAAATTTGAATCTATACATATTGGGTTCTGTTTCTATTTTACGTCTGCACCGAAAGAACAAAACAAAGAAATAAAAAAGGTTGCTGTGAATGATTAGGACTGTTTTGGTATCGAAGATAATTACCGAAACCTCAAAAGGTTTCGGTATTTGTCAAATAATTTCAGTAGGTGCTAAGGTTTCTGGGATTCGGTACAGGTTCTGGACATTTTTGTATTACCGAAACCTTAGGTTGAAGTGTTCTTGATGATTTCAGTAGTTTATCTTCAAGGTTTCAGTGTATTAAAGAGGTCTCGGTAGTGGTCACAAGGTGTTACCGAAACCTTAATGGTTTCGGTACTAATCTCTTTGTTTCGGTAGCCTTGATGGGGTTTCAGTATATATATAAGTTTCGGTGTTGATAATACCGAAACCATGAGGTTTCGGTACCCCCCTTAGTGGGTTTCCGTATATGCAAAACATAAACACATAAACACACACTGTAATGGAATAAAATGCTTGTCTCGGTATTTATATGAAATTACCGAAACCTTTGTGGTTTCGGTATTCTTGTATGGTCTCGGTGTCTCCAATACCGAAACCTTTATAGTTTCGGTATCCATGCAAAATACACACTGCATGTTCTTTTCCTTTCTGTTTTTGTTTTCAATATTTCCGTAACATAAATGGAATGATTAAAGGATGTTGGTTGCTTCTATTTGATGAACAAAACTCATGAAAGTTGCATACATGAGTGCTAATTCATTCTTGTAACACTAAACTTATCTTATTTTCATGATTTTGAAGCTGAAATTGTGTTCATAGACTTCAAAGAAACCGTGGGTTTCGAATTTATATCTTAAAACCGAAAACATAAAAGCTTAATATGTAAATTCTTACCTCAAATTCGTGCGTAATCATTCATGCAACATCATAATCTCGTAGTACTCTTCGTAATCTTCCCGATGACGTATTAATCTTGGAAATCCGACGGTCGGTTTGAGAGTAAACTTAGAGAGATGTAGAGAGAGAGTAGAGAGAGAAAGTCTTAGAGAGAGAGTCTAGAGAGAGAGAGAGTGAAATCTGATTTTATGAATTATATTCCATTTATATATTTTGACTAGTTACGTTTGCTACTTAACCCACTATTAATTTCGTATCTTATATATCTTTCATTTAATTATCTTAATAATTTATTAATTCATAATTCATATTTTAAATATTTATATAATTTAATTAAATATTTCAAAAAAACTTAATTAAATTATAATTCAAAATAATGTAATAATATTACATTATTGGTTCAATGATCAGATTTTTGTTGGGCTAAAAGTTGGGTTGTTACAGATAGTTAAATTAAAGATAAAAAATACTTAGTTGTTTGATATTAAATAAAAAAATATTATTACATTGTATTATTAAAAACAGATAATATGTGTTTGCAAAAAATGTTTCTTTTAATTTTTATTAACTTCAAATATGAAATATCAATGTAAGAAACAAAAAACTTCAATTATGTGAATGTGTATATATTTTGAAAATGATAAAATATAAAAATGGAATATCTGAAAATCAACAACCAAAATTTATCATATTCACAATTGAAGTTTTATCAATTAAATTTTAAATCTTGTTAGCAAAATAATTAACATTTTAACTTTATTTATTACACTTCTACATTTAAATCCAAATTTTACATTTGAATTTAACTATGATCATTAAGGATAATATTGACACATATTTATTTTAGGTAAATATTAATTCATTAATGAAAAAATTAAAATCAAAATTTAATGTAATTAAGTTAATGTAGTAAATTTGGAAAATGAATTAAAAAAAATGGCATAGGTATAATTATTGATTTTAATTAAGGGTATAAGAGACATTTCATAAATAATTATGAGTTGTCATTAATCTGGACCATTGATTTATTCCATCCAATGGTCCAGAAACTCCAAATGGTTTTCTTATTATATAGAGTATAGATAGCTTGCACTGTTATTAAATTCTCTGTCAAATTAAATCCTTTAAATCTAGAGGTTTGACTTTTTAAAACTTATGTCTGACCTTTCATTGTAAACAAAGCATTGTTATTTAAAGGGTTTAATATAAAAAAACCAGCATTGTTTTGCGGTTTAGTCACTTCGTGTTATTTTTTACCAATAAAATCTTTAAATAATATACTTGTTTGTGATTTTTGGAATTTTTCTTTATTTTTTCAAAAATGTCTTCATGTTTGTGGACTTTTCGAAGAAAAATAGTGAAAACGTGTTTTTTTGTGAAAAAAGTCAGGGTTGATTTTGAAAAAAAAATAAAATTTTTCCGAAAACCGGATTGAAAATAATAACTTGAGGATTTTATTAGGAAAAAATAACACAGATTGACTAAATCGCAAAAAACATGAAAACATATTGATTTTTTTTTCGTATTAACCCTATTTTAAATTTACAAAAGATAAAAAATACTTTCTAAAATTCTCAATTCTAGAGGTTTGACTCTTCGGCTATGTTTGGTAGAATACTTATAAAAGCTTTTAAGAGCTTTTAAAAGCTTTTATTTTGAATAAGCTCTACTAAAAAATAAAAGTTTTGTTTGGAAGGATACATAGAGATTTCATTTTCTCAAAAATAAGCTCTTTTTTAAAAAGCTAGTAGAAGTAGCTTTTGAAAAGCTCCGGAGCTTTTAGTCATACATATTTACTTTTTTACTCTTCTATTAATCATAAGCTACCACCTTTAATTAATATTAATGTCATTTTAAGTAATTTAATACTAAAAACTACAGCTACAGCTACTTAAACCAAACACAATTATAAAACTAAAAGCTTCAGCTCTTTTAAAAAGCTTCAGCTCTTTTAAAAAGTTTCAGCTCTCAAAAGTTTCAGCTACTAAAAGCTCTACCTCTATTAAAAACACAAAGCTACAACTAGGTTTGCCAAACATACCCTTCAAGTGAGTACCAAACTTGTGTATGTGTTCAAGAAAAGGCAACCCAACAAGCATTCATATGCAACTCAAGTTCAATTAGTTTTGCGATTAGATAACAATTAGTAATTGTTTGTTTCACTCATCATTTTTCACTGTACATATTTATGTATTTTTAAATTCGTTAATATATTGCTTTTTGTATTTCGATTATATTAATTACTCATCAAAACGCAATCTTAAACGCGGATAGTTTTCCTAGTTCTCATCAAATGTGAAGAGTAATAGTCATGGCCGTTGCTTGAGGTGGGCTGTTGCTTGAGGTGGGCAATAGAGTCATTGACACATGACCCCAAAACTTATAAGGGCCTCGTTGTTACAATAGCATATATAATCATAATATATATATAATTCAATGATTATATAACTATATTTATTTAAAAATTACAAAACTATTATTTATATACCCATTAAAATAAGTTGAAAAATGAAAATTATATATCAGTTCAAAACTTCAAATTTAATAGGACAAAATTTCAGTATATTCTTAACAAATTATTTGAGCATCAATGTTTCATTACCAATATTGAACTTGTTATTACTAATTTAAGTGTCTAATTACTTAAATATAATATAAAATCATAAGTTTTTCATTCATGATCTTCAATTAACCAATATAAATTAAGCCTTAAGTATGTTACCTTTTTATATATTTACCGCCTAATATAGTTTTAAGATCAAAATGGTTAACATATTGTAATTGATCTTTCATGAAGTTGAAAGATTGAACATTTGCTTCTTATTTTTTTTATTAATCAAAATTCAGAGTTTATTAAATACAATTTTAAAATTCTTTTGGAATATAGTACATATACTTGTAATCTCCAATTACTTATAAAAAAAAGTATCAAAATTATCATTTTCTTTCGTAAGAATTTCAATTGACCATCATTGTCAATTCGTCATTGTTAGGCTAGTTTGTACTAACCTCTTCGACTCTTTTGTAACCTGCATCTATATATATATATATATAT
Source organism: Centrapalus pauciflorus (assembly GCA_020465985.1). Classification (NCBI taxonomy): domain Eukaryota; kingdom Viridiplantae; phylum Streptophyta; class Magnoliopsida; order Asterales; family Asteraceae; genus Centrapalus; species Centrapalus pauciflorus. The sequence continues at coordinate 376,637 of JAANYP010007812.1, read as the reverse complement.
ATATATATATATATATATATATATATATATATATATATATATATATGAGTCTATGTCATAAATATTAATGTTATAAATGTTCATGTCATAATTGTTTCTAATGTCTTCACTTCTCCTATACTAAATAATTACTTAATTGTTTTAATATCAAACTAAATATTGTTTTAGTTTTCAAAAAAATAGGTTAATAATAATAGACTATCCATTTTCTCCAACTTAAAGAATTGCTTTAATGTGATACTAAATATTGGTTTAATGTTGCTTAAATTTAATTAATTTTACCTTAATAGTAAAAACACTCCATCTATCCTAAGGTTATTATTTCTTATCAATTAATGTCAATCATTTATCTATAAATAACAAAGTTACATTTGTTCATTCACATTCTTCCATTATTTCATGTTACAAACAATTTGTTGAGTGCTTCGTGGATGGAAAATCCTATGACAATGCCAAGAACTTTGGTTCATCAAGCCAACGATGCCTAAAGTGGTAGCAACGATTTCACATCAAATGATTGTGAAAGTGTAAGGTTCAAGAGTAAAGCGTAAGCGGGATCACAAAACTCATCTCCATATGTTAATTTGATGTTGTTGGAATTCACGGATGGTGACAATGCCGAGTCGGGGAAGACATATAATAAAAAAATGTATTAATTAGTCGTTGTGGTACATGACTTATTTTTAATTTCGTAGTATAAGTAATTGTTTGTTTTGTGAAAGTTGAGAGCTATTGTAATAGAAGAGTAAATTACACGAATGGTCCCTGTGGTTTGGAGGTTTTTACGGTTTTCGTCCCTCAAAGTTTTTTTTTACACCATTGGTCCAAAAAATGCAAACCTTTCACATAAATGGTCCCTGCCGTTAAGTTTAGCTGTTAGGCCCGTTAAGTCACAAGGGCATTTTCGTCATTTTCATCTCAGGGACCATTTACGTAATTTTCTAATAGTTTATATTTTTATTTTATATTTTTTCTATTTTCTAATTTATCATCTATTATTGAGTAAATTACACGGATGGTCCCTGTGGTTTGGGGGTTTTTGCGGTTTTCGTCCCTAAAAGTTTAAAATTACACGGATGGTCCCTGAAATGGGTATTTCTCACGCAAATGGTCCCTGCCGTTAACTTGAGCCGTTAGCCCAGTTAACTCACAGGGGCATTTTTGTCATTTCATCCAGGGAAAATTTATGTAATTTTCTAATAGTTTATATTTTTTTTTGTTTTTTCTATTTTCTATTTTATCATCTTTTATTATTATTATTAATATCATAAATAAACAATAAGAGGGTTGGGTGGGTGTTATTGTTATGGAGAAAGATCCTCAGAAGCTAAGCACGGCGGCGGACGGCGGATGGCGGTGGACGGTGGAAGAAAAAGAGAGAAACCAACAAAGGTATGGTGCCTCCTCCGTAGGATGAAACACAAGTCTTGGATTTTCAGTTCCTCTGCAAGATCAACGGTCCATAAAAATTTTCTAGAGAGAGTGCTTTATCAAGCTTTTCTTTTAAGGAACAACGGCGCCGCCCTCCTCTAGTTCGCCACCGCTGAGTCACCGCTCCAACACCACCACCGCCTGTCCTCTTCTCCCCCACCAACACCTACGCCTTCTCCTTCTCCTCCTCCGCCTCCGCCCATGCCCATGAGTCCATCATCTGAAACATGGACGACATCCACTGTTAACACCTCCTCCACTCCCCTTCCGCTGCCACCCCCTCCCCCTTCTCCGCCTCCTTCATCCACGTGGGATTTCTGGGACCCCTTCATGCCGTTGTTGGATTCCGATGGTGGAGAAGAGGCAATCGGGGCGATGATGGTTAGGTTTGGTTGAATTTGTTGGTAGTTACCTTCCTTAACGATCGCTTCTTCCCTGTATTTTGTTTTTCTTGTGTGGTATGGTGGTCACCATCGCCTCCCAACCCTTGGATTTTACAGGAGGATTTATCAAAGGTTTTATTCTTACAAAAACAACTAAATCAATATTAAATAACAATATGAATAAATCAGGTTTTTTCCTTTGTGTGTGCGATATATATATATATATATATATATATATATATATATATATATATATATATATATATATATATATATATATATATATATATATATATATATATATATATATATAAAAGAGATGATAAATAAATTGTTATTTAAAAAATGAATATAAAATAAGTAAAAAAAAAAGATAAACTATTAAAAAATTACGCAAATGGTCCCTGAAAATGCAAATGACAGAAATGTCCTTGTCACTTAACTGGCCTAACGGCTAAAGTTAACGGCGGGGACCATTTGTGTGAAAGGTTTGCATTTTTTGGACCAATGGTGTAAAAAAAAGTTTTAGGGACGAAAACCGCAAAAACCCCCAAACCATAGGGACCATTTGTGTAATTTACTCAAAGATTTAACATTTGATTGTTAAAGTTAACTGCAGAGGGACCACTTTTGCAAGTAAACAGTGAACATAAGGACCGTTTATGCAAAATTGAAACCACAGGGACCGTATCCAAAGTTTTATACAAACCACAGGGACCATTTATGTAACTTACTCTTCTAAATATATATGAATAGTAATTATTTTCTTATATTTTTTAAACTTATATTATATTATACTAGTTTATTACCCGCGTATTACGCGGATATTTTTAATATATATAAAATATAATAAATAAAAAAATAAAGATATAAATATTATTTTTTAAACAAAAGTAAATAGGATGATATTATCATTTACTATGACATATTAATTTTGTATATTTCTAAATATATATGAAAGAGTAATTATTTTCTAATATATTTTTTTAAACTTTTATTATATTACCTTATAATTAATAAGTTAGTAGATTATTAGATTTTGTTTGATTTGATTTGAATTTAAAAGTGGATTATATTAGATTTGGATAGATTTAATTAATAAGTTAGTTAAATATTAGATTTTGTTTGATTTGATTTGATTTGAATTTAAAAGTGGATTGTATTAGATTTGGATAGATTTGATTTAAATTTCTTTATTCTTTTTAAAATCTATAAATGTCACGTGTCGATTCATGGTGACGACACGTGGCTTCATGAGGAATAAGTATGGTTATTCTTTTAATAGTATAGATAGATTATAATTAATAAGTTAGTAGAGTATTAGATATTGTTTGATTGATTTGAATTTAAAAGTAGATTATATTAGATTTGGGTAGATAAAATTTAAATTTTACTATTTTTAATACCTAAATGCCACGTGTCAATCCATGGTGATGACACGTGGCTTCACCAGAATTGAGTATAGTTACTTTTTATTAGTATTTATTGATTGATTATTGATGATTCTATGTATTTTTTGAAAAATAAATTTTACAAGTATACATCAAAGTACAATAACTATTACGAACCTCGTCCATGAGCCTAGATTACTTGAGCGGTAGCCCAGGGCTCATACCGACAAGGGTGTCAAAAAAATAGTTAATACCTTAGCCCAATTTCAGAATTGTTGTAATATGCGTGACTATGCTTTCGCCTGTCTCCTTTTTCGTTTTGATCAAGAAAGTCCATGGACACAGCTCACGCTCACCAAATTGACAAGAAATCAGGAATGGTTGTTACGACGCGGTCAGACTATGGACTATCACGACGCTTCAATCTCACTCGTCCCACACCACATGGTAACTGACTCCATTCAATCTTTTGATTTTTTTTTTGCAATCATAATCTCTTCCTCAATTATCTTCATTCTCTTACATCTTAATCTCTTCCTCAATCTTCATCAATCAGCAAGAATACTCGGTTGTTTAGAATTTCATTAGATTTCAACCTCCAAGTAATATGCAACGGGAACGCCAGAAGAGGCTCAATCTCTAACCCTAAGGGCACGAGGAGTACTCACCCCGCGGTAAAGCGGGGTTGCCACGTTGGCTGCCACCCCGGCGGCTACACCGCCCCCACCTTGCGGCCCCGCGCTTTTCCGATCCCGCCCGGCCTCCCTTCCCCGCTCCACCCCGCTTCTCCTTCTTCTTCCCCCTTCTTTTCCTTTTTTTTTTGTAGAACTTCTATTCTTTTTTTTATTTTGTATGTATATATATATATATATATATATATATATATATATATATATATATATATATATATATATATATTTACTTTTATAATTTTATAATGTTATTTTTTGTTTTTTAATCATAGTTTCATAAATGTTTGTATTTTTTTATTTTAGTTTCGTAATTGTTGTTTCGTTCGTATAGTTTCGTATTTTATTTTCTTAACCAGGAAACACACAATAACCTTCATTCACATCTCATGAAACGTATAGCACTTGCCCAAATACCAAATTTAGACGGCTAGTTTGTAATTTTTTTAATGTTCATTCGTAATTTTAATTTTAATTTATTGTTATGTATTTTTTTTATTTTAATTCGGTAATTTTTAATTTTTAGTTTATGTAATAGTTTTTAAATATTTTATGAAATTAATTATTTTAATTCTAGTATTTGTTTTGTTAGTTAACATTAATTAAAATGTTAAAAAAAATTAAGAAAGATGGAAAGGTTAAGAAAGGTGGGTATTTCCTAGTTAGAAAGGTGGGGAAAGGTGGAGAGAGAAAAGCTGATGTGGCGCTGACGTGTACAGAAAGATGGATTTCGGGAAGATAACCACTCCCTTTACTCTAACAAAGGTATTATTTATTTGTTATTAATTAAATTTTAGCAGAACTTTTTTAATCTCTCATTCTATTTTGCCTAATTATATTGTATATTTTGAATTTACATTTTAAAGTTTTATATAGACAATTTGGTGATTAAGATGAGATAAAATAAAATAATAGTTTATATGACGATACGGTTTATTTTAAGGTATAAGTTTATATTATAGAAAGTAGGACTGTTCAAAACCGGGTATCCGAAATGTTTTCGGATATCCGGAATTTTGAATAATGATATTTGCTATCCGATTATCTTAATATCCAAAAATTCATATTTTTTTAATATTTAAAGTAATTTAGGTAGTTTTATCTTTATAATTTTAATTGGATATAATAACATGTAAGTAGAAAACAAGATAATTAAATACATAGATAAGTATAAATATGATAATATGTAGACGTAAATTTAAATTTAGTTTAGATTTGATTAATGTTAAATTATTTTTGGAAGAATTGTTCAAAATAATAAGTAATTTTTTTTATTATAACAATCTCGTAAATTTTGTCCCAAACAATGAAATCAACTTCTGTTTTACTCTCGATTATAGCATTTAACCGATAAACAACAAATAGGTTGTTATTTCAAATAATATATTAAATGGTAAAAAATAAACTCATTGTCATAATAAGGGAAAAAAATAAAAGTAGGTAGTTATTTCAAACAATAAGCCCTATGTATAACCTTTTTTTACCGGTTAAATGTTATAATCGGGAATGAACAAAGAGTTCTTTTATTTGAGACAAAATTTGCGAGATTGTTATAATAAGAAAAAAAAGGAAAAAATTGCTTACTATTTTGAGCAATTTGTCTATTGTTTTTTAATTAGATATATAGATAAATAGCGATAATATAACAAGATATTAATACATGTATATTACTATGAGAGTATGAGATGAGTGAGATTATATATCCATTCATATATTCTTAAAACGTATATAAGATTTCAAACAATCAAGTTTATAAACATACTACTTTTTCTTTTAACATATGATCAAATTTAATTAAATCAAATTAACTATTAAAAGGATAAAATAAAATTAAGATTAATTATGTCAAAAGGTAATCTATTGTTACTGTTTTTTCAATTTGGGTAACATACTAATTTTTTTCCTATTTAAGGCAACATACTTTCCAATCAAGTCAATCAAGGTAACCATATCGGATTAAAAGGTAAAAATTACTGACGTGACAGTTTCTTTGTCCAATCAACATTTTTTTACATAATTGGCAGTTTAATTGTTACATGGCGTTTAATATTTTGTGCAATTTAAAAGGACTTTTTGATAATACCTTGCTATTTTGAGCAAATTTAAAAAATAATTAAGCAATATTAAAAATTAAAAAACTGATGACTGGATAAATAAACTGTCATGTCGGTAAGTTTTATCTTTCAATCCGATAAGGTTATATTGATTGACTTGATTTGGAAGTATGTTAACTTAAATAGAAAAAAATTAATATGTTACCCAAATTGAAAAAACAGTGACAATAAATTAATTTTTAACGTAATTAACACATAAAATTATTACTCTTTATTTATCAATGTGTAGTATAGTATAATATCATAGACTCATTCTAGAAATATCTTATTTTAAATTGACTAATTAAAGGCTTATGGTTTAATATTTCATTTTAAATATTAATTAATGTGTTATTTGTTTTTAAGAGATTAAATGTTTGAAATCTGAAATCATATTTGAAAATTAATAGGTGATATTAAAGTCTAAAGTCTATAATTTGAAATATGAAATTTAATGGGAGACATTAAAATTTGAAAACTGAAAATTCAAGACTATTGGTTAAATTTTAAGTTTTAAATTATCTATATATTATGTTTATTTAATTTATATAACTAACATATTAAAATAATTTAATATTTAATTTAATTAAATCAAATAAATACTTTTAAATAATTATTTTTATTAATTAAACTGAATTTAATTTTTTAATTGAATAAACTATTGATTTAGTTTAGAACGAAAAACTTTCAAATCTTAATTTTAGATTTTAGACGAGAGCTCATGTTTTAATTTTCAAACCTGATTCCAGACTTCAGAGGTTTTAAGATATTAAGTCTAAAATGTAACTAATAATCTGAAATCATTTAAAACCTGAAATTCACTTAATTTTGAAATATAACAAACAATTTTAAATAACTTAATATATGAATTTTAAAATTTAAGACGAACTAAAATTTGATGAAAACAAATGAGATCTAATTTTTTTTACATATTAATTAAGTGTTTATTTTGGTAATATGTCATTTTATATATTTATTATTATTATTAACTAACTTTATCAAAATATCTCGTGGTAAATATCTATCTATACTATTAAAAGAGTAACTAAATGCCAAATGGCATACTTTCATTTAATTTGCCACATGTCGCTATCTCTTTTTGTCACGTCATATACTGATTTTATTTTTAAATTTTAAAGCAAATCAAATCTATGTAAATCTAATATAGATTAATTTAATAACTAACTAACTAAAATTAAGCAAACTTTATTATTTATATGATTCTTATATTATACATATATATAAATATCAATTTGTAAAATTAACTCATGTAATATATGGGTAATAACCTAGTACATTAATGAAAGAAAATGATTCATACCACGTGTCTCTTTCTCGTGACATTTCAATATTATTTTCCAGTCTATTTACTTAACATAATTATCTATTTTAATAACTAGCTTTTTATATTTAAAAAATTATTATGTATCTCTTCTAATTACTTTTATATTTTTGTGTTTTCATATTAGTTAAAACCTCTAATTAATATATTGATCTTTCTCCTAATAAATAATTCTTGCAGAATTTTATAAACAATATTAACATTTCTCATAAATATAATTTTTTTATTTACCTAACTTACAAAAAGTAATTAAAAATTTTAATATTTACCATATTATATATACATACATTTATCAATGATTTGGTTCCAACTACCAAGTTTTGATTGGTAGACTCTCTTTATTTATTTTTATTTATTTCCTTAAATTTTAAGATACCAAGTGATGTTACCTTTTATTGTTTTTTTTTTTCTAAATATTTTTCTTTAAAAATTTTAAAAACCACCCTTTATATTTGTATTATTTTTAAATAGACCCTTTTATTTTAAAAACATTTTATTTTATTTTTTTACATTTCACATATATTATTATAATACTTTCTTTACATCTAGGTTAAATTTACGATTTTCCTTTTGGTAGATGCAAGTGATAATTCCTGCCAAAAAAATTATAATTTTTTCCTTCAACACCTTTCGTGTAATGTTAATTTTCTTTTTTGGGGTGATTTTTTTTAATAAGTTTTAAATATCACAATATATATTTGTGTTATTTTCAAATACACTCTTTAATTTAATAACTTTTACTTTTTTGTATTTAATATCGGTCATGCTTACAACGTTAATAAATTTACGGATGTTTGGAGCAATCATTTGAGAATATCAGATTGTGTTTAGTACTTTGGTTACATGAAAATGTTATAATTATATTTTAATCTTTTAACAAAAACTTATGATTTTCTTTAAATTGCAACAATGCACACGAAATATAATGTATAATGTAGATATTTATCATAATAATTTATTATAACTTTACGTTAATTAGTGTTTTTTATAATTTTTTATTTAATAATGATGTTCTATTATTTTTAGATTTTTATTCTTTGTAAATAATAGTATATGATTTTTCGAACCCGCTGCAACGCGCGGGGCTTGATCACTCGTTAAATAACAATTACTACTTTCTTTAGTATTTTAAAAATATATAAAATAAATCATAATTATGTCTTCTAATTTTATCTTTTAGATTTTTTCATATAATTATTACATTTAATCAGTACATTGATATCTCTCTCTATAAGTCACACACACCAATTAAAAATATCATCGTCAATTTATCACGTTAAAGTTTTATTTATCAAATTATCAATAATAACAATTTTTTAAAAGTAAATATAAAATAATTCATAACCATCTATTCTGCTTATGCATTTGTTTTTTATTTACATATCAATAAACCTCTCTATTAATACATTGATCCTGCTACTTATAATTCATGCACCAATCTGTATAAATACTAAAAAACAAGTAAGTAAAATTTTCATTTGTCATCCGTTAAAAAATATAAGTTGTAATCTTCGATATTTAACCATTCAATTTATAACAGTCTTCCAAATTAAAATTTTAATTTCAAAACTAAATTTATTACAATTAAACTATAATCATCATCTATTAACAATATAACTATTTACAAACGCGTGATTACTGTTCAATGAACAGTGCCAGGCAGCTCAAGCAGGCAGGTAAGCAGCTGACTTATTTTATTACTTTATATATGATATATACCGTTTTTGTTTTTCTATAATAACTTTTGATATATTATATTTTATCAAAATTTGAATATATCATTACGATCGTATTGTTTTTATCTACATTCCGATATAAAATTTATCGTCGACGGAACCAGTAAGGCAAGCTGCCAGGCAGCTCAAGCAGGCATGTAAGCAGCTGACTTTTTTTTATTACTTTATATATAATATATACCGTTTTTGTTTTTCTATAATAGCTTTTAGTATATTATATTTTATAAAAATTTGAATATATCATTACGATCACATTGTTTTTATCTACATTTCGATATAAAATTTATCGTCGTCGGAACCAGTAAAGCAAGCTGTCAGACAAGTAAGCAGCTGCTTATTTTATTACTTTATATACAATATATAACATTTCTATTATTTTGTGATAACTTTTGATATATTGTATTCTATTAAAATTTGAGTATATCATTACAGTCGCATTATTTTTGTCTACATTCCTAATTTAAAATTTATCGTCTTCGGAACGATTTTCGTTAGGCAGTCTGACATGCAGCTGCCTAAATATTTTATTTCATATGTAATATATAATTGTTTTGTTGTTCTATCGTTTGATGTATTGTTATTTTTAAGAATTCAAATATATCATTATGATTACTTTTCTTTTATCTATATTTTAACTAAAAATTTTATTTCGTCTCGGGTTATTTTAAAATGACAAAATTTTAATTATTAAACTACATTCTAACTGGCCGGCAACTAGATAATTGTGACACCCTTGCCACATTAACCACCAATTACCATTCACCCAGGATTATTCACCAACAAACAGATATATAATAATCTGATACCTTAATTAAAGTGCGGAAGCAAAATACATAAATAAAAGTATTACAACTGAGTCTAACACCCTACGGTGCTACAAAGGTTACACGTCTAAGTCTACCAACTCAAATTATTACATTATCCCAAATTCATTACAACAGAATTTTCATAAACCAAATACCAAAGTAAACGGTAGAAATCTTCAAATACTTCAATAGATTTCCTAGCTAGATGGTCCAGCTGTAGACTTCCCTTTTCCTGTAAAAATTCAACAACTAAAAGGTAAGCGAATGCTTAGTGAATACCATATGATTTTACACATTCTACAAATCATTATGATGCCACCCAGGGTAACCGCGGTAACACATACCGTATACCCCACACGTACTCCAAGTACGCAAACCCGAGCCGCAGCTCCTTCGAGCTGACACTCGGCATAAGATTAACCAACCATCTGAGGCAGACATTACATCGAGGATGACCTACTGTCTATCCTGACCACAGAGGTGTCAAACTCTTGGTCATATAGCACAGTAACTTTAGAGTACAGATGCGACCACGCAGGTCCATCGAAAAGATGCACAACAAATGAACGGACATGCAACAAGTATGAATGTGCATCAACATATACGCATGTTAGTAGAATGCCAAACGAATATGAAACAACATGCCTCAGCAGGCAATGCAAACATAATGCAGATGCAGCAATGTTAAAATCAAAGGTACTCACAGTGGGTGCGTTATTATACTTCAATTAATTTTATTTCTCCCCGGGATTTCAACCGGATCCACAAAGTACCCCACTGTGGGTTAAACAACACCACAAGGGACCTGTTAGTCAATTGTAACAACACATCGTGTCAATAACTGTTTGATTCCATAAAACCAAATTTTTATAAGTTTTTGCAAAAATTTCGACCCTAATTCGGATCCATGTCCGGATTCGGATCCCACCCGAATTCGGAACCTATTTCGGTCCCCACATTAGGTTCGGATAATGTTAATTTCGGACCCCATTAGTTCCCAATTCGGACACTTGCGAATTTCGGACCCCATCCGAATTTGAGCCTCAACCGAAATTTCAACACTTAAAAATTATTTTGCTAATTTGAACATCAACATTTCGGATCCTGTCCGGATCCGAGTTCCTGCCAGATCCGAATTCGGACATCCGAGTTCATATTGGTGCAGTCTTGATATTTTCCAGATTTAATCCAAGTCATTTTTGGTACTAATTCAATGCTCGAAATAATTTATGCCAACATAAATATTCTTACTTCTAATCACTTAAACACTAATTTATAACATATTTACATATCAAATTGAACCCCTTTTTCACTTTGTTCCATTCCGTCGAACACACACACTTAAAACACACACACACAATCTCCAAAATCAGACTTATAGTGCGAATCAGAAGCTGAAATTTGATATTTAGCATTATATATACTAGATTTAAACTAATCAACAAGAAAATCCAACATGCATCCGTATTTGCAACACTAATTTCAAATTTTCGGTTCATATAAGAACCGACCCAACATTCTTCAAAATCAAAGAGTTCTTGTGGTGTTTACCTCAAATTGATGATTGCAGTAGTAATAGTTCCTTGAATACGATCTGAATCCAAATTTCCAGCTTCAATTATCAACTTTTGATGATCTTTGAATTTCTTAAAGAGAGAGGGAACCGAGAGATGAGAGAGAGAATGATGATTCAAAATGAAAGACCTTTGGTCTTTTATTTCAAGATTTCCAAGTTTATCACATTTAGTCCCTCAACTCATCCCGTTCCATTATCATCACTAATTTTATAATCCTCAATATTTCATAACAATAATAATTTATATTAACTTAATGAATTTAAATCATCAATTACAAAATAGAACCACCAACTTAACTTACATAATTCAACTTAAATTACCATTTTAAACTTAATAAAATTCAAATACAATAATTTAAATCCGAGGATGTTAAAGCATGGGCTCCACCACACTTAACTTCGTCCTCGAAGTCACTCGGATTCGAACAGTTTCGGATACTTCTTCAACATCTCTGCCTTTGTTTCCCAAGTGTGATTCGCTCCTTTGTGATGCTTCCAACGTACAAGCACCATTTCTATCTCTTTGCTCCTTAATTTCTTCACTTTTGTGTCTAACACACGTTCCGACTCTTCTACATACCGGAGCCTTTCATCAATCTGCAACTCCGTGTGATCTGCCCAATCTTCGTTTTCGGTTGTGAACGACTTTCTAAGGTTCCCAACATGGAACACCGGGTGTATGCCCGACATTTCTTCAGGTAACTCTAAACGATATGATTGGTTTCCAACTTTCTCTATTATCTTAAATGGCCCAACAAATCTCGGAGCCAGTTTGCCTCTCTTCACGAAACGAGTAACACCCCTCATTGGTGATACTTTCAGATACACCCAATCATTTATCTCAAAGCTGATTGGTTTGTGCCTTCTATCGTAATAACTTTTCTGACGATCCTGGGCCGCTTTCATATTTTGTCTCACCAACTGAATCTTCTCATTGGTTTCTTGTAGCAATGCCGGCCCAGCAATCGGCGTTTCACCGGTTTCCCTCCAACATGTAGGAGTCCTACATCTTCTCCCATGCAATGCCTCAAACGGCGCTTTCTTGATCGTCGCGTGGTAACTGTTGTTATATGAAAACTCGATCAGTGGCAAATGATCGTCCCAATTGCCACCGAGATCCAATATACACGACCGCATCATATCTTCAAGTGTCAGGATAGTCCTTTCACTTTGACCATCGGTTTGCGGTCGGTAAGCCGTACTCATTGCTATTCTCGTTCCCAACCCTTCTTGTAAAGCCGACCAAAAATTGGAAGTAAATCGGCTGTCCCGATCAGATACTATAGTCTTAGGTACTCCATGTCTCGAAATAATCTCATCCAAGTAAATCTGAGCTAACTTTTCCAGTGAATAACTTTCTCTTATTGGAATGAAGTGTGCCGACTTGGTTAATCTATCAACGATTACCCATACCGCATCGTGTTGACGCCTAGTTTTCGGCAACTTCGTGACAAAGTCCATGGTTATGTGTTCCCACTTCCATTCCGGAATGGGAAGCGGTTGCAAACTACCGTAAGGCTGCTGGTGTTCGGCTTTCACTAATCGACAAGTTCGGCATCTCTCCACATACTGTCCGATATCTTTCTTTAATCCGGGCCACCAAAAATCTGCTTTTAGCTCATTGTACATCTTTGTACTTCCAGGATGTACAGAAAACTTTGATTGATGAGCTTCTTCTATTATCACATTTCTCATGCCTCCATACTTTGGCACCCAGATTCTCCCATATATACCTTTCAAACCCGATTCACTTGTTTCCATATCCTTAATCTGTGCTCTTATATCCTCAGCACCAACATTTTCGTCTTTCAAGGCTTCCTCCTGAGCGGCCTTGACATCATCAATAATAGTGGATGTTAACATAGTAGATGTCAACATGTAACAGCAATCCTTGGCATATGCTTTGCGACTCAAAGCATCGGCTACCACGTTAGCCTTTCCAGGATGGTAAAGGATTTCACAGTCATAATCCTTTATTAGTTCCATCGAACGTCTCTGTCTCATGTTAAGTTCTTTCTGGCTGAAAATGTATTTCAGGCTCTTATGATCCGTATATAACTGACACTTAGTTCCATAGAGATAGTGTCTCCACAGTTTCAGTGCAAAAGTAACTGCAGTCAACTCCAAGTCATGAGTCGAGTAGTTCTTTTCGTGCTGCTTAAGTTGTCTTGAGGCATAAGCTATAACTTTTCCACGTTGCATCAATACTGCACCAAGTCCCAACCTCGAAGCATCTGTGTATACAACAAAGTCCTCATTACCCTCTGGTAGGGCAAGTATCGGTGCTTCACTTAACGTTTTCTTCAAAACATCAAACGCCTCTTGCTGCACAGTTTCCCATACAAACGGTGCATTCTTCTTCGTCAACACCGTCAAAGGAATGTCAATTTTCGAAAAGTCCTTTATAAATCTCCTATAGTAGCCCGCCAACCCCAGAAAACTTCTGACTTCTGTAGCTGAACGAGGCGGCTCCCAATTCCTTACTGCTTCTACCTTAGCCGGATCTACAGAAATTCCGGCCCCCGAAATCGCATGCCCTAAAAACTGAATCTGTTGCAGCCAAAACTCACATTTTGAGAACTTGGCATACAACTTCTCTTTTCTTAGCAATTCCAGCAATTCCCTTAAATGATCAGCATGTTCGGCTTCCGACTTAGAGTATACTAAAATATCATCGATAAACACAATTACCGATTTATCCAACATCGATCTACATACTCTATTCATCAAATCCATAAACACTGCCGGTGCATTGGTTAAACCGAAAGGCATCACCAGAAACTCGTAATGCCCATACCGAGTCCTGAAAGCTGTCTTAGGCACATCTTCCTCTCGAACTTTTAACTGATGATACCCCGACCTCAAGTCGATCTTAGAAAAGACAGAAGCTCCATGTAACTGATCAAATAAGTCATCTATCCGCGGCAGCGGATACTTGTTCTTAACAGTCAGTTTATTCAACTCCCGGTAATCAATGCACATTCGCATTGTGCCATCCTTCTTTTTCACAAACAAAACAGGGGCTCCCCACGGCGATGAACTTGGTCGAATAAAGCCCTTGTCCAACAACTTCTGGAGTTGTGTCATCATCTCTTTCATCTCGGTTGGGGCAAGGCGATAAGGAGAACGAGCTACCTGGCAGCTCCAGGGATCAGATCAATTCTAAATTCCACTTGTCTCTCAGGCGGCACGCCAGACAAGTCTTCCGGAAACACATCCGGGAATAGTGAAACAACAGGCACATCGGCCAACGTCTTCTTCTCAGCCTTGGCATCTATAGCATATGCCAGGTAGGCGTCACATCCCTTTGCAACAAGCTTTCGAGCTTTTGCAACAGTCAACAAACACAGATCCCCACTTCTCCTATCCCCATAAATGCAAATCTCACGCCCCTCTGGAGTAGTTATCTTTATCATTCGCTTCTTACATACTATGTGGGCTTCATTCTCTATCAACCAATTCATCCCGATAATTACATCAAATTCACTAAACTCGATCGGAATCAAGTCCAAATTGAAGACTACATCTTCAATCACTAAGGTGCAGTTTCGGTATACATGATCTACTTTAACTAGAGTATTACTAGCAGTTTCAATATCTAGTACAGCAGATAGCTTAGACAAAGGCATGGCAAGTTGTTGTGCAAACATAGTAGATACAAACGATCTATTGGCACCCGAGTCAAATAATACTCTTGCAGGTAAAGAGTTTACAATAAACATACCCGTGACCACCTCCGGGTTTTCCCTAGCCTCCTCTGCAGTGATTTGAAAGGCACGAGCCGGTGCCCTTTGTGACTGACCCCGACCCCGGTTTACTGAACCACCGCTTGAACCTCCTGAACATCGTGTTGATGTTGGAGCAGCAACTGCTGGAGCATTCTTTCGACAATTCCGACTATAGTGCCCCCATTGTAACATCCACGGATTCAATTTGATGTATTTTGACTAATTAAGTGGAAAATTTATATTTAAAGTTGAATTTGGGTGATTATTATGTATTTGGATATTTAGCAAAGTTTGTTGTTATTTTTAAGAAAATTGAACTCAGAAACAATTTTATGGATTATTATGAATTTAAAAGTTAATTATGATAAATCTAAGATTAAATCAGTATTTTATGGAACCGGTTAAGTCGAGTGGTGAAATGTGCAAAAATGACGAAAGTAGTATATAAAGGGCAATAGGCTTCATTTTCTAGTTTACACTCTCTCTCTACTCTATCTCTCTAGAAATTTTCTCTCTACATCTCTCTAAGATAAATCACAAACCGACCGTCGGATTTTCGAGAATTATACGTCATCGGAAAGGTATCGAGGAGTACAACAGTAATCTACAAACGGATTTCAGATTTCGTGCGAATTGAGGTAAGAATCGATCCTTTTTAAGTTATGGTTTCGGTTTTGAAGAACAAGAATCTCGAATCTATCATTTTATGCAAATTTAAGTTTGTTTTGCTTGAAATGTTGCTGGATTATGATACTATATGCATAGTAGAATCGAATATATGCATCATACATGATATAACACTGATTTTAGGCCTTAGAAATGAAGGATTTAAGTTAAAATGATGAACAGACTCGAATATGTCAAGAACAAAGTCGAAATATAAGAACAAACTCGAGATTGGTACTAGATTCGAAGTTGTACCATCAGATTCTAAGGGGGGTTCGAATCTGATGATAGACTCGAAGGGTATGGCTTCGAATCTGACATTAGATTCGAAGATGAGTTCGAATCTGATGGGGGGAATTCGAATCTGATGCTTGATTTCGAATCTAACCCATTAAATTCGAGTTTAATGCCTAAAATTGAGAATACTACTCCCTAGACTTGTGTATTTTGAATGAAACTCATAAACAACACATAAAATGTCATGAGTTATATAAAGGTCAATATATGAACATGAAATGGGTTCAAACTTAGTTGTAATTCGAATTTGGATATAGACCCGAAACGGGGAAAATATCGTCAAATTTACGAAACTTGATTATTATGGAATTAAATGGATAATGATACGAGGAATTGTTGTAATTGATAATAACAGGTCCCTTGTGGTGTTGTTTAACCCACAGTGGGGTACTTGGTGGAATCCGGTTGAAAGCCCGAAGAGAAATAATATCGGTTTAAAGATAATACGCACCCACTGTGAGTACAGTAGATTTCGCATGATTATATCTGATTTATGTTAAGCTTTGCCTGCTGAGACCTGTTGTTTCACTTGTTTGGTTGGATTTCTACTAACTTGCGTAGATTTAGATGCACATTCTTACTTGTTGCATGTCCGTTCGATTGTTGTGCATCTAGTGATGGACCGGTGGGTCGCATCGATTACTCTGATGTTACTGCGCTATATGACGCTGGAGCTGATCCCTCCAGGTCCGGTAGGCAGTATGTCATCCCCGATCGTTCGTTTGTCTCAGATGGTATGTGTAAATGCCGAGCCTTGGGCTCGAAGGGGCTGCGGCTCTGGTCCGTACTTGGTGTACGAAGAGAGTATACGACGTTTGTCGTCGGGGTTACTCTTGGGCTTCATAAATATTTATAATATGCGCAATCTTTGTATTCACTAAGCATTCGCTTACGTTTTAGTTGTTGTATTTTTACAGGCAAAGGAAAATCTACGGCTGGACCTTCTAGTTAGGTCAATTTGGAAGATTTGGAAGATATCTGCTATTTAATCGGTAATTATATTGTGGGACAAATGTTGTAATATATTCTGGATGATTGTAATAAATGTATGGGTGTGTAGACCTAGACTTGGTACCTGATAGCACCGTAGGGTGTTTAACACTTGTTGCACTACGTATTTATGTTTTAAATGCTTCCGCACTTAATTTAGGTTATCAGATCATTATGTTATTGTATGTTGGTGATTAATCCTGGGTGTATTGTAATTGGTGGTTGTTGTGGCAAGGGTGTCACACCCATACCCCACACTTATGGCAAGCATCAGATCTTCGTGGGCATTCATTCTGAAAATGGCCCAACTCCCCGCAGCAAAAACATGCACGCCCGTTTGTGCACTTGCCAAAATGTTCTAGATGGCACTTGTTACAATACTGGGGCTCGGTGTTGATAGAGTAAGCACGTGCACGACCGGAAGAACTAGACTGTCGACGGAAGGACTGTTGCGGCGAGTACTGCGATGATCGTGAAGAACCAGAATAACCTCCTTCACGTTGTCGTTTCGGTGGTGAAGGTTGAGTCGGGTTAACTGAAGCAGCAGCGGTCCCCATCACGTAACCAGACATACTTAAAATCTGTTCCACATTTCTGGCGGCTTCCAATAGACCAGCAAATGTGGGGTAGCGTACATTGCTCATTACCCTCCGAATCTCCAAATCAAGACTAGCCTCAAACCTGGTCACTTTTCTTTCCTCAGTATCCACTTGATGAGGCGCGAACAAACTCAGCCTCGTGAACTCTACCGCGTACTGGGACACAGACTTAGTCCCCTGAATCAGTGTCATGAATTTTGCCTCAAGTCTTCGGCGCTCATCGGCCGGGCAGTACTGCTGAGTGAAAACTTCAGTGAACTCAGCCCATTTCATTACAGCAACCTTCTCCATTGTTAGTGCATTCACCATCGAATTCCACCACATTATTGCGTCTTTGGTGAACATGGCAGTAGCGAATCGGACCATATCCTTCTCAGCACAATCGCTGATTCGGAAAGTCCTTTCTGTAGCTGTTATCCACTCCAGTGCAGTAACAGCATCACCCAATCCAGTAAATTCAACTGCTCCATTTCCCTTAAAGTCCTTGAAACGACAACCCCTGGGCTTATTTGATGACCCAGTGTTGTCACCTTGCTCGTCATCGTTTCCCTCTCTTTCCTTATTCTTTCTCTTATCTTCTCTTCGTTTAGCTTCGGCCTCATCTCGAGCCCGAAACTGGTCCTGAATCATTCGATTTTGCTCAGCCATCATGGCTAGCATCATTTCCCTCGTCTCTTCTGGTGTCATTCCTCCTCCAGACATGTTCTGAAACATGAAACATATAACTTATTTAGTAACATGTCATTTATTTATAGACACCACCCAATTGTCCCGTATGATAGTCAATATTCTTATGATTACTAGATCGTAACCTATCTTAGTTCAGATCATTACTTAGAATCACTACATGTCAACACTTAATGTTTGAGACCAAGACCTCACGGACACTTGAATCTCAAACTACTGCTCTGATACCATAGGCTGTGACACCCTTGCCACATTAACCACCAATTACCATTCACCCAGGATTATTCACCAACAAACAGATATATAATAATCTGATACCTTAATTAAAGTGCGGAAGGAAAATACATAAATAAAAGTATTACAACTGAGTCTAACACCCTACGGTGCTACAAAGGTTACACGTCTAAGTCTACCAACTCAAATTATTACATTATCCAAAATTCATTACAACAGAATTTTCATAAACCAAATACCAAAGTAAACGGTAGAAATCTTCAAATACTTCAATAGATTTCCTAGCTAGATGGTCCAGCTGTAGACTTCCCTTTTCCTGTAAAAATTCAACAACTAAAAGGTAAGCGAATGCTTAGTGAATACCATATGATTTTACACATTCTACAAATCATTATGATGCCACCCAGGGTAACCGCGGTAACACATACCGTATACCCCACACGTACTCCAAGTACGCAAACCCGAGCCGCAGCTCCTTCGAGCTGACACTCGGCATAAGATTAACCAACCATCTGAGGCAGACATTACATCGAGGATGACCTACTGTCTATCCTGACCACAGAGGTGTCAAACTCTTGGTCATATAGCACAGTAACATCAGAGTACAGATGCGACCACGCAGGTCCATCGAAAAGATGCACAACAAATGAACGGACATGCAACAAGTATGAATGTGCATCAACATATACGCATGTTAGTAGAATGCCAAACGAATATGAAACAACATGCCTCAGCAGGCAATGCAAACATAATGCAGATGCAGCAATGTTAAAATCAAAGGTACTCACAGTGGGTGCGTTATTATACTTCAATTAATTTTATTTCTCCCCGGGATTTCAACCGGATCCACAAAGTACCCCACTGTGGGTTAAACACCACCACAAGGGACCTGTTAGTCAGTTGTAACAACACATCGTGTCAATAACTGTTTGATTCCATAAAACCAAATTTTTATAAGTTTTTGCAAAAATTTCGACCCTAATTCGGATCCATGTCCGGATTCGGATCCCACCCGAATTCGGACCCTATTTCGGTCCCCACATTAGGTTCGTATAATGTTAATTTCGGACCCCATTAGTTCCCAATTCGGACACTTGCGAATTTCGGACCCCATCCGAATTTGAGCCTCAACCGAAATTTCAACACTTAAAAATTATTTTGCTAATTTGAACATCAACATTTCGGATCCTGTCCGGATCCGAGTTCCTGCCAGATCCGAATTCGGACATCCGAGTTCATATTGGTGCAGTCTTGATATTTTCCAGATTTAATCCAAGTCATTTTTGGTACTAATTCAATGCTCGAAATAATTTATGCCAACATAAATATTCTTACTTCTAATCACTTAAACACTAATTTATAACATATTTACATATCAAATTGAACCCCTTTTTCACTTTGTTCCATTCCGTCGAACACACACACTTAAAACACACACACACAATCTCCAAAATCAGACTTATAGTGCGAATCAGAAGCTGAAATTTGATATTTAGCATTATATATACTAGATTTAAACTAATCAACAAGAAAATCCAACATGCATCCGTATTTGCAACACTAATTTCAAATTTTCGGTTCATATAAGAACCGACCCAACATTCTTCAAAATCAAAGAGTTCTTGTGGTGTTTACCTCAAATTGATGATTGCAGTAATAATAGTTCCTTGAATACGATCTGAATCCAAATTTCCAGCTTCAATTATCAACTTTTGATGATCTTTGAATTTCTTAAAGAGAGAGGGAACCGATAGATGAGAGAGAGAATGATGATTCAAAATGAAAGACCTTTGGTCTTTTATTTCAAGATTTCGAAGTTTATCACATTTAGTCCCTCAACTCATCCCGTTCCATTAAATACTGATTTATTCTCAACTTATCATCACTAATTTTATAATCCTCAATATTTCATAACAATAATTATTTATATTAACTTAATGAATTTAAATCATCAATTACAAAATAGAACCACCAACTTAACTTACATAATTCAACTTAAATTACCATTTTAAACTTAATAAAATTCAAATACAATAATTTAAATTCGAGGATGTTACAGTAATGTCATTTTATTATTTTTAAGTAATATATTTATAAAAATATAATTCATGATCCCGCTGCAACGCGTGGGTAAAACTACCTCGTTATTATAAATTTAATACTTAAAATAAAAGTAATATTTATTATTAGTTTTTTTTGAAATCCAACCCATGTAATCACATGGGGAATAAACTTTCAATACTTCACATTTTAAATATCAAAAAATTAATTCAAATCTTTGTTAATATCAGAAGGCTCATTTAATAATGTCTCATTTTAAGTAATGTTTCATTTTAACAATGCTTCATTTTTAAATATTAATTAAATATATATAATTATTCATTAGACTATGCTAATTGAGATAAGGTGTAATATACAATATTTTATAATATATTAAATATTCATTTAATAATGTCTCATTTTAAACATTTAATTAAAATCTTATAAGTAATTCATATTTAAATATCAAATAAATATCAAATGTTACTATTTAATTTTATATATTAAATAATATCAAGTTGTTCATTTTAATATAATATTATTTTATATTAGCTAAAGAATTTTTAATGATGTTAATTTAAATATTAATTAAATATAAAATTAAAGTTTAAATCTTTTTAAATATCAAGACTCGTTTTATTTTTGGCAATATTATTTTAAATGCTATCTTAAAACTCATTTTAAAAACTCCTTAAATATTGATTAAATATCAAAACTTAGAGTTTGAAGATTAAAATAATATATAAAATTTAAATTTATATAAATTTAATTTAAATTAAAATAACAAATCAAAACTTATACGAGTAAATTGAACGAATGGTCCCTGTGGTTGGGGTTTTTGCGGTTTTCGTCCCTCAAAATTTTTTATTACACCATTGCTCTAAAAAATGTAAACATTAAACACAAATGGTCCTTGCCGTTAATTTTAGCCGTTAGGACAGTTAAGTGACAAGGACATTTCTGTCATTTTTCATCTGAGGGACCATTTCAGTATTTTTTTTATAGATTTATCTTTTTTTGTTTTATTATCTTGTTATATTTTCTTTTTCTTTGTCATATCTTTTTTTTTAAATCGATCTTCTTCTTTGTTTTATTAGATGAAAACCTTTCAGATCGAGAAGGATTTTAGAGGAATAGATGTTTTAGCCGAAGAGCGTGGAGGCGGCGGTTGACTTATTGCTAGGGGTGTAAATAAGCCGAGCTACTCGTGAGCTACTCGAGCTCGACTCGCTAAAAGCTCGAAAAAAGCTCGAATTAGACGAGCCCGAGCCGAGCTCGAGCCTAAATTCGAGCTCGTTTACTAAACGAGCTCGAGCCTGAGCTTCACATATCGAGTTCGCGAGCCTAAACGAGCATAAACGAGCCTATATATAAATATATTTTTAAATTAATAAATATATAATATATGGATTAAATATATATATATATATATATATATATATATATATATATATATATATATATATATATATATATATAT
Organism: Centrapalus pauciflorus; assembly: GCA_020465985.1. Taxonomy (NCBI): domain Eukaryota; kingdom Viridiplantae; phylum Streptophyta; class Magnoliopsida; order Asterales; family Asteraceae; genus Centrapalus; species Centrapalus pauciflorus. Next base: position 354,469 of record JAANYP010007812.1, on the reverse strand, counting down.
ATATATATATATATATATATATATATATATATATTAAAATAACAAGTTATATATATTATATTAAAAGATTATCTTTAAATTAACTAAAAAATTAAAATATATAAGAAAAGAGTTGAGCTCAAGCCGAGCTCGAGCTTGGAAAATTATTCACGAGCCGAGCTCGATCTTTACATACGAAGCTCGAACGAGCCGAGCTCGAGCTCGAGCCTAGTACTTTTAAACGAGCCGAGCACGAGCTTAAACGGGCTCGGGCTCGGCTCGGCTCGTTTACACCCCTACTTATTGCTGCCTTAGACGCCGGAGAAGACGAAGGAGTTCATGCAGTTTACTTTCGTGAAACCATTGGGGACGTAGACGAAGGAGTTGATGTTGTTAATGTTGATACAACATGTCGGAGGCGGTGATGGGCACAGATGCAACGAGTGAGAGTGAGGAGAAGCCTATGCTTTTAATTTTTCTACTTTGATAACCCTAATTTATAACCCTAAACCAAGAAGATGAATATAGTCACAGATCCACACATGCTTATCAATGCTTTGTTTCTTCATTATTATACAATGGGAGCCGAATTTCTCCAAAAATCCAGTCAGAAAGATGATGATCTCTCCGGCGACAGTAACGTTGCCCTAGTTGACCACATAGCTAGGGTTGATTTATCAATCCTCTCCACAATTCCCGGTGAACCTGGTGGTTCCTTCCCCATACACTCCCTTCCTGCTCTTCTGATTTAATATTTACATTTTTTAAACTTTGCTCATCAATCAATTGCAATCTTGTTCCATTTTAGGTGATGGTTCTTGAAATTAGGGAATTCAGGATACATGAAGGCTTTATATAGTGTTCTGCATCATAAGGATAAGGATTAACTGAATTGGGTTGGGTTGGGTTTCTTATTGTAAGACGAAAAAAGATATAACAAAGAAAAAGAGAATATAATAAGATAAAAAAACAAAAAAAAAGATAATGTATAAAATTTACGGAAATGGTACCCTCAGATGAAAAATGACAGAAATACCCTTGTCACTTAACTGGCCTATCGACTAAAATCAACGGCAAGGACCATTTGCGTGAAATGTTTACATTTTTTGGACCAATGGTGTAAAAAAAATTTTAAATGGAAGAAAACCTCAAAAATCCCCAAACCACAGGGACCATTCGTGTAATTTTCTAAACTTATACAGGTAAATGCCCCAGGCCTAGGGGTGAGCTCGGTACCGGACCGAACCGAACCGGTACCGATCCCGAAAATACCGAAACCGAATTATTAGTTTTGAAAGAACCGAATACCGAACCGTATAAATTTATACGGTGCCGGTTCGGTCCCGAATACCGAATTTTAGCTAATTTAAAAACCGAATACCGAACCGAGAGTATCGAATACCGAATTTTAGCTAATTTAAAAACCGAATACCGAACCGTAATTCGGTACCGGTCGGTACCGGTACCGGTTCGATACCGATTCGGGTTCGGGAAATGGTACCCGTCGCTCACCCCTACCCAGGCCTATATAAGGAGATCAAATGATCCATATCATGCCGTGCTACCGAAGAAATTGAAACTCTGATCGAGAAAAGAGCGAACGCTTGTGAAAGATTATGTCAGGGATGGAACGACTACAGAGGATGTTCGCCGGCGCCGGTGGTGCGTTAGGTCACCCTCCACCGGATTCTCCGACTCTCGACACATCGGAACAAGTTTACATCTCTTCTCTTGCCCTCCTAAAGATGCTCAAACATGGTAAACTTTCATTTCTAGGGTTTGGTTCTGTATTGGTTTAAATAGTTTGTTTTTTTTTTCTTCTATTTTTGATCTCTTGTACACGAGTGAACTGGTAGTATTCTCGATAGAATTAGGGTTTAATGATGTTTCTGCTGTGATGTGTAGGGAGAGCGGGAGTTCCTATGGAAGTCATGGGGTTGATGCTTGGGGAATTCGTGGATGAGTATACGGTTCGTGTTGTAGATGTGTTTGCTATGCCTCAGAGTGGTACTGGTGTCAGTGTCGAGGCTGTTGATCATGTTTTTCAAACGAATATGCTTGACATGCTTAAACAAACCGGAAGGTCAGTATTTTGTTTGTTTATATCTGATTATCTTTGTTGCTGCTTTGTATTTGATACTTGATTTGGAAAATTTGTCGCTGGAATTTGGAAATTCTCATCTTTAGTGTATTGCAAACTGAATCTTTAGCTGTTAATTGCCAAGAACGTCTACTTGGATTTTCCTTGCAAATTTGAGTCTCTGTAGGATTTGTTCGTGATGAATACCAGTGTTTCAAGAAGATGCTAATTCTTATTTTCCCTAACTTCCAAAAGTTCCTCTGATCACCATCTATGATCTATCAAGGAGGCTAGACTACCATGCCTTTTACATGATCAATGCTGATGGAAGAGGATACATTATATTAGTGATTATGTTTTAAGGCTATCAAATCTGGGGTTTAGACACAATCTACATTGGGACATTGTCAAATGGAAATAGGATGTTGAGATTAGCTCATATGGAGCATCATATGAAGAATGTTAAACTACTTTCATAAGTATGAGAATGCTAGTAAAGTTCTTTATTGTGTCATCCTGCAAAACTGGCCACTGTCCATACTCTTTTGAACGTTCCTATACATTGGTTTATAGATAGGCTTTACCTTGCATTGATCCATTGAGGTCAAGAAACATGGAGGATTCTTGTGACTCTAAGTTGCTCTGAGCTGTTTGCTCATTGACTCGTGAGATAGACTGCTGCCTTTTTCACCAGTGGTACATTACCACTACCTTTTATTGTTTATATATATATTTTTGTTTTTTTGTATTCTTTTAGTAGTTTCACGTGAAAAAAATATTCCCAATCTTATCTAGCTCTCTTTTGGTTCGTCGTATACGGAAGTACCCTAATTTTTGTTTTGAAGAGGTTTAAATGATATGCACATGATACATCAAGGCCGTTAATGTGGATTTTGTTACTATCTTTTTTGACATTCCTGAAATATCTTGCTATTACTTTGGCTCTGAAGTCTGAAGATAATGTGCTTATGTAGAAGTCCGTTTCTGCTAGTTAAGTGGGGAGCATTACGTCCTTGTTCAACTTCTATTTATAAATGTGGCTAGTTAAGTGAGGACATTACTTTCTCATTCTTGGCCTGACTGGTTCTATTTGTTGCCACAGACCTGAAATGGTGGTTGGATGGTACCATTCACATCCTGGATTTGGTTGCTGGTTATCCGGGGTTGACATCAACACACAGCAGGTACATAATTCATTTGCTATTAGCTGTTACTTCACTACAGACTCTATTATCCTTTTTGACACGCGTATGCTTATCTTCAATGTGGTTGGGGATATGTTGATTCTTCTGCAATAGTTGATCATAAGGTCAGTGGAAATTTAGAAGCTAAGAAGATTTCAACGAGAAATACTTTGTTTATGCTGAGATTTATTGTAGTTGATAATCTCCAATTCTCCATATGTGTGGGTGTGAAATGTCTGCTGTGGAAAATTATTGATGATAATATAGATATCACTGAACCATCTCTTTGAAGAATTAGTTGATGGTTGTCTGCAAACAGTATGTATATCTAGAATGAAGTTTGGAAAAAGTAATCAAGAAATTAAATAAGAAATTCAGAAGTCATCATTATTGACAGTGATTCCCAAATCACAGAACCATCTAAGGCAATATTGCCCAGATAATTCACATATCACATCAGCGTTCGTTCTTTGTATTCATATACACTTTTATGTCCTTCTAGAGTTCTAGGAAATGGCAGTATGATTATCTTTGACTAATCAGTCTACATATCTCTGAGTTGGTGTGAACCAAATTTAGGGTTTCTCAAATTTTAATTAATGTTGGTATAGTAATATACACAAAACACTGCATACAGTATACATATACCACATTGCAGTACCTACTTCTTGATGGCTCCCAATCATGGAGGGATAAGGGGCTGAAAAGCCTGAAATGGCAAAAGAAGACAACAGATCCCAAACCAGAAATGCTAACCAGAGAAGATTTGTGGTTGATGCTATTTTAATCAAGTAAATTATATCCGGTGAGTGAATTAATGGAGGAAGAACGATTAGAATGAGAAGGATTGTTTTTGATTTTTATACAGGAAAAAAGTTCAGGGGTGTTTGGATTGTATATGGGTTTGGAAATGGGTATAGGTTGGAAAGAATAGAGATAAAACACGAGTTTAGATGAGTTTCAATTTGTTTTTGCAATTATGCCTATATATTTGGTTTGAAGCATTTAAGCAAACACTTTTATTGAAACCAAAACTCATTCTTTTTCTTTAAAACCCACAAAACAAACACTCCCTTAAAAACATGTGATGGGGCAGTACTGATCGGGTGAAGGGAGGAGACTTCTGAAGAACTGGAGAGTTAGTTCAATCTGTAGAAGGGAGAAGTTGGATACATGTTTCTTGGGGATGTTTTACCCAGTAACAAGTGTAGTACATGCGGCACCTTATTCATTGCTGCAATGCTGTGACGGAAGGGGCTGTTCCATGCCATCAGTAGCATCATGGGTGCAACAATTTTGGGTTGGGATCAAGTATGCACTATGGCTTGATACATGTTTCCTTGGAAGGTTTGACCTAGTAACGAGTATAGCAAGTGCAATCTTCATTGTCGGGTAGCATACCAGCCAAACAACAAAGTATTAAAGTGTGTATTCAAGCATGTTGTGAAGTGCGTGAGGCGGCCTTACAAGCAGACACAGATGAAGAGCCAGACATACACGCAGATGAAGAATCAAAAGCAGACATAGAAGGATAAGGACATGACGTCTCAATTGTAAGTCATGACACGCATAGAGACAGGACGTCTCAATCGCAGATGAAGAATTCCAATGTTGATACCTTCCTTATTACAACAACGAAAAAAATGATTTATGATTGAGACGTCTTGTCCTTTGTGTCTGCTTTTGATTCTTCATAGTTGATCCCAAAATTGTTGTGCCCATGATGGTAGAGACGGCATGGAACAGCCCCTCCCTTTGCATCATTAGAACAATAAGGTATGGTTGGCATAGTTGGATGATAGTTGCCTTCAATGTTGTAATTATTCTCCCATTTTGTTGACTCAGAAAATGGATCTCCTTTTCCATTTAAAGCATGCCTCGTGTGAATCAATGCTCTTGTAGACAATTAGGCACATAGTGATGGTAAAAACATTACCAATATGCAAAGAAGCTACATGAGGCACCTGCAGTTCATATAGTAATAATAACTGTCCTTTTGATGCATATGAAATATGTATAGCATGAAAGCACAGGGATTAAAATGTTGGTTGTTATAGTGGTGTTTATTCAACCAAGCAAGCAACAATAATAATGTCGGGTATCTTAGTGGATAGTATAAATGCAGATCAGAAGCAATCTGCTGTTAAATGTTAATGAGGGGTAGGGGGCCAAAGCCGAATTTACCGAAAAACCGATCTGATTTCTTAATGGTTATGTTTTAACTGATAGCTGAAACAGATTTTACCAAAACTGTTTGGTGAAGAATTTCAGTTAACCGATAAGTTTGGTTTGGGATCAAACTGACCCAAACCAAGCCATGCACAGTTGCACACTGACGATGAGGGCTGATGCAGGGGTGGCCATGCAGTAGAAATTGTGAAAGAGGCGTTGATAGTCATTGCAGAGGTGGTGTTGTGTAGGGTACCATGGTGGTAGCATTACAGGATAAGGTTTTGGTGGTTCGTTAACTAAATGCAACCTAATATTTTGTCATTGTGCAAATCTTCACATATGATGAATAAGTTATAAGGTATTGGTTTACAGAAAATTTATTCACTTTGTTGATAACCTAATTTTCCTTGATAAGTGTGACAGTAATCTTATACCACTGTTGATTGTTGTAAAGTTTAGACTATAGACGAGATGCCACCATGTGTAAAAGAACACTGTAATAATGCATCCATGAAGGACCTAAAACTAAGTTTCAAAACCTATTTAAACTATGATGAAGGTGGAGTATTACGTTGGTAAGAGGGTGTTAAAAATTTAACAGATCCTTGGGAATGTATAGGTAGCAGATTGAGCACCTTTTGATGGGCTGCTTGAAAGATATAAGTTTAATTACATCTCCCCTGATTTTTTTTGGTAAATTATGAAACCTAGCAAATTGAATGACTCTTGTTGGCTAGAATAGGGTTTGATGCATCTATCATCATCTTTCAGGAGTTGGTTAATCTCTGTATTTGGCTGCATAGATTCACAGTTTGTTAATGTTTGATAGGGAACGTGATATGGATCAGGTATCCAAGGGGCCTAAGGAATATTGTAACTACCATCTTCCCAAGTTACATAAAAGCTCCATCTTTATTATTTGATATATTACAATAGTTCAAAGTTACACTTAAAAAAAAAAAGAAATCTTATAATCTATGCTTCATCATCCCTTTGGTCTTCGTTTCCTGAGATACATACATGAATACATAAGCCTTAGGCTTAGTGAGTAAATATGGTTTCATGATTTACATGCTCAAAGTAAGCTTTTATGCGTAAAATGTATTTTCTTCATGTTAAGCATATCAATTTTATCTTAGCCTTGGGTCCACATAAGGGCTGCCCAATAAGGTTCGTTTGCAAGACGTCCCTTAATTGTATACTCCGGATATACGTAATTGATATTTTTAACATGTATAAATTTCTCATATAGGGGTGCATAAGAGTTTTATGTTTTAAATCATAGAAATGATATTAACATGCATAAAACATTTATATAAAACATAAGCATCTCATTAAAAGCACATAAATACTCACTTTGCTTTGTCTTGAGACTTCAAATTCTCTTCTAAGCTTTTTAGGAAATGTTTTGGGGTGAAAAGAAAGAGTGTCCCTAAGCCTCTATTTATAATGTTTAGGCATGGCTTTAGGCCTTAGGGTGCTTGTTTGCCAAGTTGTTTAAGTTGTAAGTAGCTTACTCCCTACGTGTCTACCTTTAGCTTTGCTTAGTAGGACTTGTAGGTTTGCCACCTTCCTTAGGGGTAAGACAACACATAATTCTAGGGTCAGGTCATGCCAATTAGAGTGCCAAATCATGCTGAATAGATCTGCCAGGTGAAGCCTAGATAGGGCTGCTGTGTCATGCTAGGTAGGCTTGCCATGTCCTGCTAGTAGGGCTGCTGTGTCATGCCAATTAGATGGCCATGTCAAGCTTAACAGGGCTGCTGTGTTTGCTGGTTTTTATTCCTTGGTTCTTCTTTGTTCTTGTCTTGTTCTTTTCAGCTTGATGTTTAACTTTTGCATAGACTAAATTAAAGTTATATTAAAAAAGTTTTTTTTCAAGGGATTAAAGCTGTTACAAATATATATAACTAATATTAATGGTAATTGTTAGAATAACAGGTTTGATCACGCGTCAGCCTGTCAGTGGGTTGTTAGAATACTATATAACTAAAGGCATAAGTTTGTTAGAAGAATTGGCTGTGAAGCTTGGGCAGAGGGTTTGGGCTCTTGATAAATTTGTTTTTAGAGGCTCGATTGACTATATATTTACTTGAGGTTTTTTTTATGAATGTTTTCCTCTGCTATATGTTCAGAGTTTTGAAGCTCTGAATCAACGAGCTGTTGCAGTGGTGGTGGATCCAATCCAGAGTGTTAAAGGGAAGGTTGTGATAGATGCCTTCCGTCTAATTAACCCTCAAACGATGATGCTTGGTCAAGAGCCACGCCAGACAACTTCCAATCTCGGACATCTCAATAAACCATCAATCCAAGTGAGTGATTACTTTTTATTAAGAAATCGAACACCACCCACCTCGTGTCTTGGGTATGGCTTCTTTACATCTTATGGACGTGTTATATTTTGCAGGCACTTATCCATGGTTTGAACAGGCATTATTATTCGATAGCCATCAACTACCGGAAGAATAAACTGGAGGAGAAGATGCTACTAAACCTACACAAGAAGAAGTGGACTGATGGACTGACACTTGAACGATTTGATACCCATTCAAAAACCAATGAGCAGACTGTTGAGGTGAACAAAGGGATTTTAAAATAATATGGAGTTGTGGCATAATTTTGTGAAGGATGTTTGTCATATAATTAATTATTATTTGCAGGAAATGCGGAGTCTGGCAATCAAATACAACAAAGCGGTTCAAGAAGAGGACGAACTACCTCCAGAGAAACTAGCGATTGCAAATGTTGGTAGACAGGATGCAAAGAAGCACCTGGAAGAACATGTCTCTAACTTAATGTCGTCCAACATAATCCAGACGCTTGGCACCATGCTCGACACGGTCGTCTTCTGAATTTCGTGTATTATGTACCTCTTGCAAAAAGTGATTTTCGAGTTTGTTCAGACTCCATTTGTCTAAAGTCTGGATGATGTGCTCAAATGTAAGATTTCGAACACTACTTTTTCAGTCATACATTACAGTCATTAACATTTAACAATTACATCATCTCCATCGCTCGTTATTCTACCTTCCATAGAGAGAATGCACTGTGTATTCTTTTTATGATGACAGTTTCACTTCAATGTCATCATTGCTGATTTGTGCTGTGTTTACTGACTTTAAAGTCGCAAACATCTCAAAAAACGATGCAACGTGCGTTTTCATTACAAAGGAGTTGTAGTCTTGCAGATTGCGTATTTGCGTTGATGTCACAAATTCGCTGATTTTGGACTAGTAAAAGCCGTCGCGAAATATGTTACTCAATTTGTGACATCTATACAAATGTTGCTAAATTATGCAGTTTCATCGTGGATTTTGGACTTCCTTGCCATGTCACAGATGTAGTTCTTGATCATAGGTACGAGGATCGATCACTCAACACCCCATGATCTGCGATCGTGATCGTTCCAAAACACGGTATAGAATCATTCCAGGAATGATTCGGATCATGAATTGCTAGTAAGATTGGGGGATCCCGTTAGGTTTCAATTTCAATTTTGCAAACGATGGTTTCTAATTACGTCCGATAAAAATGCCATTCTATAAACCTTTGGGTCATGACTTTGTAATTTCAGAAGGGAATGGCAGACTAATCTTGGATTTGGAGCGGTTTGTTGATTAATTTTGGAACGAATTCTGAAAAGCCCAATTTGAAAGGCTGACTGCTTTGGCATCAAGTTGACAACTCAATTTTGGGAATTCATCGATGGTCACTTTAGAACGTCGGATTCAATCGATATGAGGTATCAAGGTGTTGACTATTGCTCCAACTAAAATAAATTTACCCAAGTGGCCAAGTCTAACGTAAAACAAAAGTTGTAGCAGTTTGTTTGCATGGGTCAAGATATTAATTTGAAGCTAGTATATCTGATTAATTAATAAGAGTATTTATGTGACTGAAATAAATGTTTTTTGAAAACGCTTTCAGATCATTGTTTTTGGTGTTTTTAATTCTTAATTTTTCTGAAAACTCATTTTTGAGGTTTTCATTGTTTGTTTTCAATCTAATTATCTCAATTTTTATCTTTAAAATATGATAAACATGAGTGAAAAATAAAAAAACAAAAAATATATACAATACATCTAAACACATTCTTATGTTTAAGCTGTGTTTTCTTAAAAAAACATCATGCTTTAAACCGAAAATTCTAAAAGCCACTTCTTCTAATCCAACAGCTTTTGTGTTAAAAAATGGCAGTCACAAACACAAGAATGTTCACATTCTTCATCCTCTCTTTATCTTGTTTTTTCACCAATCTTTGTTACTCGTACTTTACAACAAGGTCAACATATCAAGGAATGCTGGACTGGGATTATTTGATTTCATCAAACAAGGTCTTTAGTTTGAAGTTTTTTGGCTTTGGCAGTAGCACGATAATCCCTTATTTAGGAATATTCTACAACGTCATCGATAACAACCTCAGATACGTTACAACGACGACTTACGGCATCATCATTAAAAGGGCAGTTTGGGTAGAAAACAGAGACAATCCAATCCTAGATATATATGGCAAGCTCATGATAGATGTTCATGGAAAACTGAGCATTTTGTCTAGTGGAGGCACTGTTGTTGATATTTTCAGTCCATTCCAGTAACACGCAATGGAAGCGTTACACTGTTGGATTCTGGAAATTTCGTACTCCGAGAACTGTATCCAGAGGGGTCTGTTAAGAAGGTTTTATGGCGAAGCTTTGATTACCCAACAGGGTATTTTGATGCCCATGACAATAAAGAAGAATAACGCCCTTTAAAACTCATATACAAGGATTTTCTCTTGCTAATTAATGCAACACCCGAGAAGCCTGACAAGATTAGTGTGTTGAAGTTTGGCAATGAGTTCGATTTCATTCTTAAACTCTGTGACTCCTTGTCCAGAGTTTCTTGAAAGTCGTTTTACCACAACCTCTTGCCCATCAACTAATTTTCCCTGGGAAATCCAGCATATGAGCTTGTATATGGGATCTTCTTTGTTCAAATTCCTTGAAAGTTTACCTTGTAAACTCCTCCAAAACCTCATTCTCTTAGCTTGTTAGTGCTTGAGAATTTGTTTGTAGCAGATGAGATGCTTTAAAGGTGAAATGGTGCAGCACAGTGTTCATCTTATTGACAGTTTTTATAATACTGTAGGAGTGACTCAGTCGATGTATATTATTGTAGAAACGTCTGAGCCGATGGAGCAACAGCTTTAGGATTTTCTTGCCCCTTTCTAAGTTGCTAATGAAGATAATTTGGTAAGAGATAAGAATGACAGATTCAGAAACCAAAAATTTCCCAACAGATGTACATGCATTAACTACAATTTAGAAGTCTTTTGTAAAATCATTTCTAAGCAGCTCGTGAGCTAGCTTTTTATGGGTTCCTATTTTGATATATTGGGGGTACAATGTAACAACTTGTCTCATAGAAGAGTGATAAGCTAAATGCAAGAGTTTGCAGACATTGATAAGGAATAAGAATTCCTAGTGGCATTTATAATGTGTCTCCCATTCTGGGCAGGTTCTGAGCATTCAAGCCCAAGGAAAAAAAAAGAGTAATGCCCTTTAAATTTTTATTTACACACAATATACTATATTCTTTTAGTTTTTGAAGTTTCAATCAATATATTCACTACATTATCACAATTCGTATCAACACATTAGACAACTAAATTACTAATCCACTCCATTTTGCACCCAAATTTATCTTTTGGTTTTATTTAACCTAATTAGTTATATTAAGCTCCTTAACAATCTTTACATCCTTACCATCACATTCAAATAAATATGCATCCAATCAATGAAATCACCCTCAATGTACTCATCTTACCAAAAACGAATGTAAAACGACTAAAAGAACACCTCCAAGCTCAACATAACATAAATAAATAAAAACAAATGATATTATTTGTGAAATAAAACTATTATACTAACGTGTGTAAGTTTATCATCTGTCCAATCAATCCCGTTGCAATAGTCTTGAGTTGACTTTGAGATGATGAGATCTTACCTCCTTCAGCTCAAGAGTGTTGCAGTGAAATTGTTTGGACAGAGGATAAACTTACACAGGTTAGTTATTACATTGTCTAGTTTTATTATACAAATAATATCACTTGTTTTTATTTATTTATTTATGTTTTGTTGAGCTTGGCGGTGTTCTTTTAGTCGTTTTACATTTATTGTTGGTAGGATGGGTACATTGAGGGTGATTTCATTGATTGGATGCATATTTATTTTGAATGTGATGTAAGGATGTAGAGATTGTTGAGGAGTTTAATATAACTAATTAGGTTAAAACCAAAAGATAAATTTGGGTGCAAAATGGAAATGATTAGTAATTTAGTTGTCTAATGTGCTGATACGAATTGTGATAATGTAGTGAATATTTTGGTTGAAACTTCAAAATGTGTATTAGTTATCATAAAGCACACAAAGTACGTGTTATGTGACTTTAAGAAAATAGTATATTGTATGTAAAATTTTTTTAAAGGGCATTATTCTTCTTTTTTATCATGGGCATCAAAATGTTTAGGACCGGCCCTGAACGGCGGACACATTTTTATAAATGCCACTAAGAATTCTTATTACATATCAATGTCTCCAAACTCTTCCATTTAGCTTATCACTCTTCTATCAGACAAGTTGTTACATTGTACCCCCAATATATCAGAATTGGAACTGAAAAAAAGATAGTTCACGAGTTGCTTGGAAATGATTTTACGAAAGACTATTAATTAAATTGTAGTTAATGAATGTACATCTGGAGGGAACTTTTTGGTTTCTGAATCGGTCATTTTATCTCTTACCAAATTATCTTCATTAACAACTTAGAAAGAGGCAAGAAAATCTTAAAGCTGTTGCTCTCCATCGGCTCAAACGTTTCTACGATAATATAAATAGGCTGAGACACTCCTACAATATTATAAAAACTATCAATAAGATGAACACTGAGCTGCACCATTTCACCTTTCAAAGCATTTCATCTGCTACAAACAATTTCTCAAGGACTAACAAGCTAGGAGAAGGAGGTTTTGGAGCAGTTTACAAGGTAAATATACTTTCAAAGAATTTTAGCGTATATAAGAAGATTCCATAAACAAGCTGATATGCTGGATTTCCCAGGAAAAATTAGTTGATGGGCAAGAGGTTGCGGTAGAACGACTTTCAAGAAACTCTGGACAAGGAGTCACAGAGTTTAAGAATGAAATCGAACTCATTGCCAAATTAAGTTCAACACACTAATCTTGTCAGGCTTCTCGGGTGTTGCATAGAGAAGCAATAGAAAATCCTTGTATATGAGTACGTACATGCTTAATCATAGCTTGGATTTCTTTATATTTGGTAAGATTTAAAACCTGGTATATTCTGTATATGAGCTTGGTTCTTTCTTTGATTGTTGCTATTCATTTGTTAACAGTTCCTATGAAGAAAGAATTACTGACGGCGTTGCTCAGGGAGACTTGTATATCACAGAGATCTGAAAGCCAGTAACATCTTGCTAGATGACTACCTGAAGCCAAAAATATCAGATTTTGTTTGGCATGGCTAAGTTATTTGGAATGAATGAGTCTGAAGCCAATACAAGCAGATTGGAACTCGGTGAGTCCATAACTGGTCTTATATCAAACTGTCAACAACTAAGTCCAACCCAAACTCCCAAACACTAATTAATTCTTACTTTATTTGGATATCCAGTGGTTATATGCCACCAGAATATATGATGAAAGGCACCGTTTCAACCAAGAGGAATGTGTTTGGTTTTGGGGTTTTGTTGCTTGAGATTGTGAGCAGCAAGATAAATCATGGGAGCTATGATACAGGCCACCCACTCAATCTTCTAGGACCTATCCAATACTGTTTTCTTCAACTAACTCGTACGTAAGTTAAAGACTCGACCAATAATTTATTGTTTGAGAAGAAAACACTATTGACAACTAATGTCACATAAATGTTGAAACTGATCTATGGATGGGAACTGCGAAACGACGACAGAGGTTTAGAGTTGATGCATTCATGTGGGTCTCTTGTGTGTTCAAGACCATACCACAGACAGACCCATCATGTCACACTACAAGAAAAAGGGTCAATAGCGGCGACACCTTTAGCAGCGACAAACTCTTTAGCAGCGACACCCAAAATACGCGGACACATGTCGCCGCTAAAGCCTTTAGCAGCGACATACTGTCGCCGCTAATACCCAAAAAAAAGGCGCCTGACTTGCCGCCCCCTTTTCTCCCTTTTCCACCTCTCTCTCTTTCACTTTCACCTTTACGGGCATTAGCAGCGACAAACACAGGCATTAGCAGCGACATTTGTCGCCGCTAAAACCCTATTTTCTTGTAGTGTCACAAGTTATTTCTATGCTCACAAATGAAAACATGAACCTACCTGAGCCAAAACGTCTGGCATTCTTCATTGAGAGACATGAGGCAGGCACAGCTAGAGACGACAATTTGGGTAGTGGATCAGCAAGCGGGCAATCTTTTTCAAATTTAGTTGCGAGATAATATAAAACATGTGTAATTAATATCATTACATCACTACTTAAAGTGTTACTTGTTCTAAAGAGTTCGCTAGATATTTGACTTCATAATCAATCTGATATTTACATATATATTATTACTAAATGACATTTCGGTTGTATACAAGGTGATATGTATATAGCCGTGCTGTTTTGTTCTACCTTTGGCTTTATATTTGTCTGTAAATTTTAAACTAAGAACTCATCAGATGGGGTCTCTTCAAGAGGTTCAATACAAGCAGATCGACTAGCTACAATTTATCTGTAGCAGTCAACTGATGCGTTGATTGTACGTACGATCTAACTCACAACATATATCATTCAACTCAGAAGACAACCATTAGGTTGGACAAGATTCACCCAATCATATTTGATCGTTGGATAAATTAAGTCCATTTGTTCAAAGTTTTAAACAGGTTGAATGGGTTTGAAAAAACATACTACATGTTGAAAATAGGCCGTAAATTTGTAATGAGAAAAAAATAATTAAGACAGGTAGGTTTCATAAATCATAGATAATGAAAGCCACAGGTCTTAGCTTCCTTTTAATTTAATCCCTTGCTTTGCTTTGCTTTGAATGCAGTTGCAGTTTCCATAGAATCTACCATTCCTTCATCCTCATTAAACCAGGTACCAATCGATTAAGAATACGTTTGGTATAAAGAAGTCATGAAAATGAAATGAAATCGTATGCGTTTACAATTTTTTTTTTTTTTTTTTTATTACCACGCGATGATAACCTTATAATAATTTTAGTGGCTAATGGGATTGAATGGATATTTAATGTTAATGTAATTATTAATTTTATTCCATTCCTTGACGAAATGGAAAATAAAATGGAAACAAACATCTTTATTCTTCATTTTTGTATTAATCTTTGTTCATGTATTATCATTATGTGTCAAAAAACTAATTATAACTCCAAACCCGGAAATTTTATAGTATCTATTTGATTTCTCATTTGACAACAGACAACTATTCTATGCTTCAAAACTTACATACACCTCATTGTCAAAAAGGGAAGTTTTGATTAATTTGTTGGATCATAGCATATAGCATCTCCAACAATAAAATTAAGGATAAAACCCCATTGGAAAAAAGAAGGGGAATAGAGATAGAAAGGAGCCAAACCCTTTTGCAAAAGGGTTAGAATTTTTATAACTTTTAGGTAAAAGGTTTTGACATATGATCGAGTTAAATTACAAATCTTTTCTTTTGCCACCTAATACAAACCCTTTGTAAAAAAATTCCAATTGGTTGGCGGGTTCGTGTGGTCACCTTTTGTCCTAGAAAATCTACCATCGGAGATGCTCTAATTGTGGGAGAGGTTCCCCTTGCCAAGGGCGTTACTCCTTAGGTGGAGGGGTGGGGTTTGATCCTCATCACTACAAGAAAAGTGTCATTTAGTGACACATGCTTTTAGTGACACAAAAATAAGTGTCATTATATCTTACTTTTAGTGACACTTATAAAAAGAGTAGGTAAAGAGCAATCTCTTACCCACACTTTTTCTTTTTTAGTGACACAAAAATTTTGTCACAAAATACTTGAGGCCTATACCCACATACTTATTTAGTCACTAAATATCTATACCTACTCCGCTTTTACCCACTCTTTTTATTGTGTAGGTAAAAGATTTTGATATCTATAGTGACACTTTTTTACCTACACAATAAAAAGAGTGGGTAAAAGTGGAGTATGTATAGATATTTAGTGACTAAAAAAGTATGTGGGTATAGACTTCAAGTACTTTGTGACAAATTTTTTGTGTCACTAAAAAAGAAAAAGTGTGGGTAAAAGATTGCTCTTTACCTACTCTTTTTATAAGTGTCACTAAAAATAAGATATAGGTGGTATTTGTTTTTTAAGAGGTTAAATGTCTGAAGTCTGAAAACCACATCTGAAATTAAGAGGTGGTCTTAAGATCTGAAATCTGAAATTAAGAGGTGATCTTAAGATTGTTTGTTTCGTAATATGAAACATATGAAAAATATTACTTTAAAATATTATAACTAATTAGTTATATATTATAATTAATTAATTTAAAAAAAACAAAATTAAAATAAAATAATTAATATGATAAATACTTTTACATTAGAATTAACTAAATTAATTATATAGAAAATACCCTCTTATTTTTTTTCAGCCCAAATTCATCCTCTTAATTTTAAGAGGTAAATTTAGAGGTTTTAACCTCTAAAGTCTAAATCTAAACAAACAATCTTAATTCATTTTAGATCTGAAGTTTAGACTTCAGACGTTATTAAGAGGGTCTTAACTAAAAACAAATAAGGCGTTAGTGTCACTTATTTTTGTGTCACTAAAAGCATGTGTCCCTAAATGACACTTTTTTTGTAGTGCATCCTCAATGTGTCTAACATTGATGCTAATAATTAACCACTAACATCTGTTCTTAAAAAAAAAAATGCTCTAATTGTCATGAAAGAATTGGTTCATGGTTTGTTAAAAATCAATTGGATAATGTGAATGCAAATGGATGATCTTTAGAAGATGCCCAGGTCAACATAGTGGACTTCAGACGTTATTAAGAGGGTCTTAACTAAAAACAAATAAGGCGTTAGTGTCACTTATTTTTGTGTCACTAAAAGCATGTGTCCCTAAATGACACTTTTTTTGTAGTGCATCATCAATGTGTCTAACATTGGTGCTAATAACTAACCACTAACATTTGTTCTTAAAAAAAAATGCTCTAATTGTCATGAAAGAATTGGTTCATGGTTTGTTAAAAATCAATTGGATAATGTGAATGCAAATGGATGATCTTTAGAAGATGCCCAGGTCAACATAGTGGACTTCCTGGTGAGTAAGCCGTGAAGAATGGGTCAGAAAACATTTAAGAGCAATGCTCTTATCACAGCAACTCGAAAGGGACATTCTCTCACTATTTTAATTCTATTGATGACTATATATATGTAGGACAAAACTTGTAGAAGTCATAGTCAAAAAGCTAGAAGTGATAAAAGGGTTACTTTTATTAGAGTAAATTACAAAAATGGTCCTTGTGGTTTGCATAAAATTTTAGATTCAGTCATTGTGGTTTCAATTTTACATAAACAGTCATTATTTGCATTGTTTACTTGTAGAAATGGTTCCTCTGTCTCATTTATTTTTCTAAACAACAATTATACACTTTTCATTGATATTATTAATAAATACACAAAATTATGCTAAAAATTGAATCCCACGCTTTTTAGTGTGAGGGGTAAAATGGGTATGAAAATTTTTAAACGAGAATCAAATATTCATTAAATCCAAGATTTTCTCAGTTGCAGTTATTAGTTCCGTTACCCATTTCAGTGATAACCCTCCATATTTTCTATACTGCACATGTTTAATACACCACACATATATTACACATGTTTAATGTGTTTTATCATTATATATTGCCTTACTGCACATGTTCAAATTCTTCAATATGGTTTTGAATGCAATCTCAAGTATATTGCACATTTTCGATACCCTTATTAAAAACGGATTTGAACATGTTCAATACAATGGATTAATATTTATAACCAGTTCAGTACACGTTTAGTATCCTTATATTGCCTTACTGCACATGTTCAAATTCTTCAATATGGATTTAAAGGCAATCCCCAGTATATTGCATATGTTCAGTATCCTTATTAAATACGGATTTGAACATGTTCAATGCAATGGATTAATATTTATAACGAGTTCAATACATGTTCAGTACCCTTATATTGGCACATGTTCAATACATGTTCGGTACCCATATGGTGATAAATCCATAACCCCTGAATGAACGACCTTTACCCCTGAATGAACATGTTCAAAATCGCAAAACAAAGTAAAGCTACGAGAACGGAATGATGAAAAAAAATACCATTGTTCGACAAATCCGGTTGAACATGTTCACAAAAACTCATTGTCGGATCCGTTTGAACATCGTAAGTTGTCTCTCGATCCATCGATTACAATCAATTTTGATTAATCAGGAAAAAAAATGATCGATCAAGCTGTTGCAGGAAGACGTACGTAAGGGATATCAAATCCCTACGATCAAGAGATTTTCTAAATCACTAATTATCATCTATTAATTAAAATACAAAATTAACCTTCTGTACTTGTAACCAAACATTGTGGGACTCCAGTTCCCCAGTCTAACATGGTACCCCATTGATCCCGTCCCTATATATATATATATATATATATATATATATATATATATATATATATATATATATATATATATATATATATAGATTGGGGTTCGATTGAGAACTTTTGTGCATCGAGGCACCATTGAGAACTTTTGTGCATCAGACTATCTACCAAGGGTGCACAAAGGGCGTTTAGGGGATATTAAATGTATGGACATTATTTTTGAATTTAAATATTTTTAAAATTATTAATAGCTAAATTTGGTATGAAAATCATCATTAACTTCTTTCCTAAAACCACTCCCTCTTTCTCTCTATCTCTCTCCTCTCTCTTAGCCCCCTCTTGATTTTGGAAGAGATGAACGATATGCATGATTTATGTTTGTATTAACGATTCATGTTTGTATTTTGATGTATTTTGATTTTGGAAGAGATGAACGATATGCATGATTTATTTTTGGAAGAGATGAACGATATGCATGAAGAAAAGAACGATATGCAAGTATTTTGAATTTGTATGACTTTTGTTAATTTTGGAAGTGTAATAATTAAATAAGGATTGCATAATTCCTGTTTTACCCCTCCGCGAATTTCATTACGTGCACTTGATGCATAAAACTTTCTATTTAATTACCCTTTTGCCATTTGATCTAACCCACATATTCTTTTCATCCAAGGGCCAGTGGAGGTTTTTTTGTGCCTCGATACACAAAAGTTCTCAATGGAACCTCCCCCTGTATATATATATATATATATAGGGGTGGGTTCAATGGAAAACCACAATGCATGTGAAAACTATGGAAACCTACGCATACCGTCCGATTTGGTGCATTTCATTAAAAAACGCGGTGGCATGATCGTAAATAAGGTGATGCATCACACGGGATTTTGATGCATCACGCGGGAAATTTGATGCATCACGCGGGGAATTTGATGCATTTGTGGTGGTGCAGTGCGGTTTTCACAAGTTTTCACGTGCATAGTGGTTTTCCATTGAACCCCCTATATATATATATACCTGAAAACTTGTGAAAACTGCACGAGAGAGAGAGTTATGTTTACAAAAGGTCTAGGGACTTATATGCAAAATTAAAAAGACCATGGTAGCAGATGTTTTATTTTTGACAGTTATAAATCACTTCATCTCAACCCAGAGAGAGCATTTGTATTCAACCTTTAGTTGAGAAAATGGCAAACACAAGAATATTTATATTCTTCATCCTCACTTTATCTTGCTATTTTTTCAGCAGTCTTTGTTTCTCAGAAACAGATACCTTAAAACAAGGTGAACAGCTCAAGGACTGGGATTATTTGTATTGGAATGAATAATTTCCATTGCCTTGAATGAATACAAAGAAACAATATATATAGGAAAAGATAGCCTAACAAACTATCTACAAATTAGGAAGGATATATACAGGAAACTATACAAGATTACTATTACTATTACACCCCCGCAGTCACAACGTGAGATTTGCGGACGTTGAGGCTGTCTCGAAAGTTGAGAAATAACGGTTTTGGTAAGCCTTTGGTGAAGATATCCGCGAATTGAAGTGATGACGGAACATGTAGAACCCGAACGTGTCCTAGACGGACTTTTTCCCGCACAAAATGAATGTCAAGTTCAACGTGTTTGGTTCGTTGGTGCTGAACCGGATTACCCGTGAGATATATAGCCGAAACATTGTCACAAAAAACTACCGTTGCGCGTCTAAGCGGACGTTGTAACTCAAGTAGTAAGTTTCGGACCCAGGTTGTTTCTGCCACGGCGTTTGCAACCGCCCGGTATTCTGCCTCCGCGCTAGATCTAGAGACGGTGTGTTGGCGCTTGGAGGACCATGAGATGAGGTTATCGCCAAGGAACACACAGAAACCCGAAGTTGATCGACGAGTGTCCGGGCACCCTGCCCAATCAGCGTCGGAATATGCGGTTAGCGTGTGAGACGGAGAAGATGATATGCGTAGACCATAATCAAGTGTTCCCTTGACGTAGCGTAAGACCCTCTTCAGAAAAGAAAGATGTGGATCACGTGGGGCATGCATAAATAAGCAAATCTGTTGAACAGCATAACAAATGTCCGGTCGAGTGATCGTTAAGTACTGAAGGGCCCTGGCTAATTGTTTGTAAAGTTGTGGATCCTTGATTAATTCACCGGTTGTAGCACTCAATTTACCTGCAGTATCCACTGGAGTTATGGTTGGATTACAAGCATTCATCTTGGCACGGGAAAGAATGTCTCTGGCATATTGAGCTTGGGACAAAAATAATCCATGTTGATCACGTGTTACATGGATTCCAAGAAAATGACTTAAAGGCCCCAAATCTGTCATGGCAAACTCTTTTGATAAAATGTGAATGATATGATGTAGCAATGTTGGAGTAGAAGCAGTTAAGATTATATCATCCACGTATAATAATAGATATGCCATGTCTTTACCCTTCTTCAGAATAAATAATGATGTATCACACTTACTACTTGTGAACCCTTTGGTGTGTAAGAATGAAGCAAACCTATGGTACCATGCCCTTGGTGCCTGTTTTAGACCGTATAATGATTTTCGTAGCCAGCACACATGATTAGGTCGAGTTGGATCAACAAACCCGGGTGGTTGATGCATAAACACAGTTTCAGTTAAATTTCCATGAAGAAAAGCATATTTCACGTCAAGTTGGTGAATCGGCCAAGATTGTGATGCCGATAGACTGAGTACTGTGCGAATTGTGGTAGGCTTGACCACAGGGCTAAAAGTTTCGTGACAATCAATACCCACCTGCTGAGTTTTACCATTAACCACAAGGCGGGCTTTGTGCCGCTCAAGAGAACCATCTGGGTTAAATTTATGGCGAAAAAGCCACATGCAGCGAATAACTGGGGCATCAGATGGTCTCGGTACTAGTTCCCAAGTATTGTTAATTTGTAGCGCACTAAATTCAGCTTTCATGGCTGCATTCCAGTTAGGATCCAAGAGAGCATCCCGGAGTGATTTGGGTAGTGGGGAAATCGGTGGTTTGGATGAAACATGGAGGTCAAGAATGGAGCGGGGTTTGAAGATGCCGTTTTGGGATCTGGTGGTCATTGGGTGAGTGGGAATGGTAGGGGGTGGCGGGTTTTGGGTGGGGTGGGGTGTTGGATGCGACGGTGGGGACGGTGGTGAGGGTGGTGGTGGCGGTGGTGAGGATGGAGTAGGGGGTTGTGGTGTGACGGGAGGAGCAATATTGGGGTTGGCGTGAATATCGTCAAACATTTGAGGAGGGAAGGGATCAAGAAAGGAGTAGGCGCAAGGCTTTGGTGAATTAGGGCCAGCCATAGGAAAGACGGACTCGTCAAAGGTGACGTGTCGGGAGATGATGACTTTACCGGTGGAGATATCGAGGCATCTATATCCTCGAAATTGTGTTTGGTATCCGAGAAACACACATTGGGTTGAACGAGTGGCTAACTTGTGAGGTCGTTTGGCTGATTGATTTGGATAACATGCACAACCAAAAACACGCAAGTGGTTATAAGATGGATCACGAAGGAATAAGGCAGCGGTGGGGCAGCGGTTTTGGAGGGTTTTGGTAGGTAGAATATTATGTAAGTAGGTGGCGGTGTGGAGTGCCTCGACCCAAAAAGATGGTGGCAAGGAGGCATGAAATAGGAGAGCAAGAACAATTTCATTTAGTCGACGGAGCATACGTTCCGCCTTGCCATTTTGTGGTGAGGTTTGTGGACATGAGAAGCGAAAAGTGAGACCAACAGACTTGGCAAATGTATGAAATTCAGAATTGTCAAATTCTGTGCCTAAATCACATTGAAAGGTTTTAATAGGGATGCCAAATTGAGTTTTAATAAATTGATAAAATTGCTTAAATTTGGCAAAGGCTTCAGATTTTGCTTTTAGTGGATATACCCAAACAAATTGTGTGTAATTATCAAGTAAGACAAGATAATATTTGTAGCCACTTTTACTCAAAATGGGAGATGTCCACAAATCACTATGAATAATATCAAACGGTAGAAAAGTACGGGAATTAGAATCACGAAACGGTAAACGCGTATGTTTACTTATTTGACAAGAATTGCATAAATGGGAGCTAGGCTCCTTACAATTAATAGAGAACTTAGAAAGAAGATGAGCTAAAGTGGAACTGCCGGGATGACCCAAACGGTTATGCCATAAAACAGGAGAGACGATAGCAAGGCAAGCGGAAGGCGAACGTGTGTTGATGGCGGCTTGAAATGGGTAAAGGTCACCCGAACTGTTGCTCCTCATAAGGGTCGTCCCATCCTTGAGATCCTTAATTGAAAAACCGAAGGGGTCAAATTCAATAGAGACAAAATTGTCTTTAGTAAATTGGCGTACAGAAATAAGGTTTTTAATGATACTAGGTGCATGTAATATGTTATGAAGGTGTAGGGTGCGAGTTCCAATAGGGATGTGGGAAGATCCGGAACCACTAACCGGAATACGAGTACCATCACCGACAAAAATAGAACGAACATAACTAGCATTACTTGGGTTAGAAATCATACCAGAGTCAGCTGTGAGGTGCGAAGAGGCCCCAGTATCCATGTACCATGATTGATCAGATGGAACGTTGATGCTCATGGCCTGAAACGCTTGACCCAAATCCGATGGTTGAAGCGGGTCAAACTCGGTGATGTGGGCTTGTCCGGTATCTGAAGAGGGAGAGGGTGTAGGCGCCGACCCTTGGCGATGCTGTTGAGTGATTGACTGTTGGCTCCATGGGTTCCAAGTGGGAGCCATCAAAGGGAAGGTGGGATATGGACACGGTGGTAGTTGCCATTGTGGTGGCCAAGGTGACCATTGTTGATTGCGGCTCGGTGGGCGATTAGCATTACCACGACCACGACCACGTCCGGAGTTGTTGCGAGAATCACGTCCGTTGTAGTTGCGAGACTGTTGAGTACGGTTCGAAGGGGGTTGCCGATTACCATGGTCACGTTTGGATTCAGAAGTCGTAGGGGCAACGAGAACCGTGGGTGACGCCGTGGGTTCCTCGCGACCAGATTTCCGATGTTGTTCAAGTTCAAGCATGCTTTGTGCTGTCTCAAAGGTGGGAAGAGTTTGATGAATGTATGAAGCAACCGTATCGTACTCTCTGGGTAGACCGCGAACAAGCTGAAGGACAAGACGCTGCTCATTAACACCTGCATCAACATCTTTCAATTGAGTCGCCAATTCCCGTAGGCGTTGGCAATAGGCCTGAAGAGAAGACATGGATTCAAGTTTTAGATTGTTGAACTCTTGTTCAAGGGCGGCGGCCCTAGCCCCTTTATTGTTCAAGAAGATGTGACGAACACGGATCCATGCCTCACGAGCGGTGGATTCATGGGTTAGAACTCGAACAAGTAGATCATCAGATAAAGTACCATAAATCCATTGTAGCACGTGTGCATCGACTTCTGCCCAGGCGACATATGATTCGTGCGTTGCTGCCGGTGGAGGGGTTCCGTCAATATGAGCCAAAACTTTGTATGCCCGTGCATGAAGTTGGAAAAGGCTAACCCATGCAGAATAGGTGACCTTCGTGCCATCAAGAACACGTATTTTGTGTTGGATGTTGGAAACAGTGAAGACTGGATGAAGTTTACTCTCTGCTGGAGGTGTTTGTGATGGACCAACCATGGCGGTAATTAGGAAGAAGGAAAGAAGAAAAGAAAAAAAATTGAAGGTTTGGTGGGTGGCGATCGTAATAGCCAAAGAGAGTTTTTAGGCTCTGATAACCATATTGGAATGAATAATTTCCATTGCCTTGAATGAATACAAAGAAACAATATATATAGGAAAAGATAGCCTAACAAACTATCTACAAATTAGGAAGGATATATACAGGAAACTATACAAGATTACTATTACTATTAATTTGATTTCATCAAACAGAGTTTTCAGTCTCAAGTTCTTTGGCTTTGGCACTAGCATAAGCCCTTATGTAGGGATATTCTACAACGATGACATGCTTCGGAACCATTACAATGAGGACGACAACGCCAGATACGGTTACAGTAAATATATCAGATATAGTTCTAACAACAATCTCAGATACAATTCTAACGATAACGATAAGAGTAATAATAGGGCAGTTTGGGTGGCAAACAGAGACAATCCAATCCAAGATATATACGGCAAGCTCATGATAGATGTCCATGGAAAACTCAGCATTTTATCTAGTGGAACCACTGTTCTTGATCTCTTCAGTCCTACTCTGGTAACACGCAACGTAAGCGCTACACTGTTGGATACCGGAAATTTCATACTGCAAGAACTGCATCCAGATGGGTCTGTTAAGCGGGTTCTATGGCAAAGCTTTGATTACCCAACGGACACACTTTTACCAGGGATGAAACTGGGAATTAATCACAAGACTGGGGATAGATGGTCACTCACTTCTTGGCGGAGCGAGCTACTACCAGCCTGCGGGTCTTTTACATTAACAGGAGACCCAAATGGCACAGGTCAAATGGTAATCCTTAGGCGAGGAAACGTCCACTGGATGAGTGGACCTTGGCATAATGGTCAATTCGAGAACACAGATCTACAGTCTTCTGGTCCAGATGTCCACCTCTACTATGTTTCGAATGAGACCGAGCAGTACTTCATGTATTTGACAAGAACGTATGATTCGTTTCCAGCTCTGACAATGAATCATGATGGTCTGTTAATGAGTTCAACTCCAAAATTAGAAGTTGGATGCCCCTTTAGATTGCCTGGCTGTGCTGAAATTGTGTTTGAAGAGTTAAAATGCAGGAAAGATTATTACCTTGAGGTTGTGCAGACGGCTGACAGCATTAGCAATGACGACCACATATATGGGGATGAGTTAGAATATGATGAAAGCTATAACTTGACTTTAGATGATTGCAAAAGAATATGCTGGAGAAATTGTTCTTGCATCGCCTATACTTATGCAAAGAAAAACAAGGTAGGCTGCAAAACTTATGGTCGACGGATATTTAATCGAACTGAAGCTTATAAACAGAAAGACACAGAATACTACTCAATAGGGTATCATGGTCATCTTGGAGGTTAGTAAGTTAACCAATCTTGATGCATATAGAAATTGATATATATATATATATATATATATATATATATGCTACCGTACCGTTAATAATGCTTGTGGAAGAGAAGGGTTCAACACACAGGCTCTCTATAGGTCTACCAAATGGAGTGGCCAGGGGGAGTTCTTCCAGAACCATAAGCAATACCAACCAACCAATTAAAAAATATCCATCATTTTTTATATGTTTAAGTAATATCTGGTTATTTAATTTGAAGGTTACAAGTGATTGCTATTGTAAATGAAGTTCGAATCTGCAAAAACAGGATTATTATACATAATCTCTTGTTTTTCCTAATATTTTTTAGGGTTTATTATGAAAGAAATCAACATGTTTTCATGTTTTTTTGCGTTTTCGTCCCTCCATGTTATTTTTTTTCCATAAATGTCCTCAAGTTAACTTTTTCTTTTTTGGTTTAGTGAAATTGTCAGGACATTACCCTGACAATTTGATCCTCGATTCTTGGTTTTTAATAAAGGATTTATTTGTCTTCGTATGCAGAAGAAAAGAAGAGGAAGGAAATGAAGATGCAGAAGAAGAAAAAGTGGATAGGGTTGATCATCAAAATTGTGTCGATTGTCATGATAGGATCTGTAGCTCTACTCCTATCATGCTATTTGGCATACAAGAAGCTTGATGTTAGAGGTATTAACCTTAACTTTTTATTCTTTTTTTTTTTAATATTAATAACTGGCGGGAAAAATGAATGAAAATATAATTATAGTCCCTTAACCTCTTGCCTTTCAACATCCTTTCAACATCTTGGCAATATGATACGATTATCTTTATCGTTTGCCTTTGCCATTGTCACAGAATATTGATTAAGAAATGCTCTAATGTGATCAAATTAATCTTGAGAACAATAATTTTTTTTTTTGAGTTGATACATCTGGCTACAAACTGTTAACGAGTGGGATAGCCTTTTGTTTTGGACAACAGAGTTACATAAGTTTATTGCACTAGAGAGAAAGTAAAAGGGGGGACATACAACCCAACAACACCTACAAAAGATACAATTTTATCTAACCAAAATTTCATCATTAACATATTAGGGAAAGCCAGGAAAATCGTAAAGCTGTTGCTGTCTCATCTGAGACACGTATACAACAACATACATCAACTGAGACGCTTCTACAAAATTATACTAACTATTAATAAGATGAACAATGAGCTGCATTATTTCACCTTTCAAAGCATCTCATCTGCTACAAACAATTTCTCAAGCACTAACAAGCTAGGAGAAGGAGGTTTTGGAGCAGTTTACAAGGTAAACTTTCAGATTAAAGAACTTTTCAACATAAGAAAATTTCTTATACAAGCTCATATATATGATGGATTTTTCAGGGAAAATTAGTTGATGGGCAAGAGGTTGCAGTAAAACGACTTTCAAGAAGCTCTGCACAAGGAGTCACAGAGTTTAAGAATGAAATAGAACTCATTGCCAAACTTCAACACACTAATCTTGTCAGACTTCTAGGGTGTTGCATTGAGAAGCAAGAGAAAATCCTTGTTTATGAGTACATGCCTAATCATAGCTTGGATTTCTTTCTATTTGGTAAGATCTAACAATTGGTATATTCCTCATACGAGCTTCGTACATTTGGTATCTGAGTTTGGCTTTTTATTTGATTGCTTACTAGCTCATTTGTTAACAGATCCTAGGAAGAAAGGAATACTGGATTGGAATAGTCGTTTTGTAATTATTGACGGCATTGCTCAGGGACTTGTATATCTCCACAAGTTTTCAAGGCTGAGGGTAATCCATAGAGATCTTAAAGCGAGTAACATCTTGCTTGATGACTACATGAAGCCAAAAATATCAGATTTTGGCATGGCTAAGTTATTCGGCATGAATGAGTCTGAAGCCAATACAAGCAGAGTTGTTGGAACTCGGCGAGTTCATAACAGGTCATCTGTCAATAACTTATTCCAACCCAAAATCCCAAACACTAATTAGTTCTTGATTTGATTTGATAACCAGTGGTTATATGCCACCAGAGTATATGATGGAAGGCACCGTTTCAACCAAGACAGATGTCTTTGGTTTTGGTGTTTTGTTGCTTGAAATTGTAAGCAGCAAGATGAATCATGGGAGCTATGATATGGACCACCCATTAAACCTTCTAGGACTCGTAAGTTAATCCTATCTGATACTGATTTTCTTCCTTTAACTCGCTCATAAGTTAAAACCACAACCAACAATTTATTGTTTGAGAAGAAAACATTAATTGACAACTACATATGTTATATAAATGTTGAAACTGATGCAGGCATGGGAACTGTGGAACGATGGCAGAGGTTTAGAATTGATGGATCCACTACTGGAACGTTCTTGCACTCCTAAAGAAGTAATGTCATGCATTCATGTGGGTCTATTGTGTGTTCAAGACCATCCCACTGACAGACCTACCATGTCGGAAGTAATTTCTATGCTCACAAATGAAAACATGAACCTACCTGAGCCAAAACGACCGGCGTTCTTTATTGAGAGGCATGAGGCAGGCGCAGCTAGAGATGACAATGTGGGTAATGTATCCGTAAATGGGCAATCCCTTTCGATTTTAGTGGCCAGATAGATGGAAGCAAAAAAAAAAAAAAAGTTGTGTAATATCATTATACCACTATGTAATGTGTTCCTAGCTTGTTCTACAGAGTCCGGTAGAAATTTGTTATTAAAACATCTCTGATACTTATAAATTTTACTAAAAGGCATATAATTTCCTTTTAAACAAGGCACGACGGTCATGTGTTGTTTTTCTCTTCTTTGTTCTGCCTTTTGCTTCATACTTGTTGGAAATCTTTTATAAGTATTAAAAACCTTATGTCTTATGATTTTATATGTTATTAATTATGTAATGCACCGGTTGTATATATATAAGCCGGATAATTAGCTTTAAGATATCAAATGGCAGTTATAGGAGTTTAATAGTGGTTATAACTCCCGCCTAAATCAGAACCATTGCAACCCTTCAAATTAATGCACCGATTGGATGCATATATAAGGGAGCAAATTTATGTAATTTGTGTGTGTTGATAATAATAAGAAAGTTAGTTATTATATATACTTCTCTGTTTCTGTTTCCCTTTCATCATCGACACACTGCACAGACAAATTGCTGCACAAAACATGTCTGCATATTCCAAGATTGTTTGCAACAAATGGAATGGTCAAGGCAAACCCAATAAGTGGTATCAGAGCAACAGGGGGATTCTGAAGACCTCTGAACCGAGAATACGATTGACAGCAAGGATTTTTAATAAGAAGGTTTGTGATGATCATTTCTGGCATCAAAGGAGAAGGGAAGTGATTCGAAAAATGGAACAAATGGATCTGAATGAACCCAAAGTAAGAACTGAAATAATGAAAGGATTCAATAAAAATGAAACGATCAAGGTGTTTCATTTGTCTTAAAAGAGGACATGCTTATTGAAACTACCCTGACAGAAACAAAAGGCTCGAAAACAAGGCTTGAAAAGATGTGGCAGAAGAAAAAACCAAAGAAGATAGAGAAATCGGTAAGGCCACTGTGAATACTGTGAAAAAACTGGAGATTGTTACACCATCATTGAATTGGCAACTCTTAGGATCTGAAAAAGGAAATTGGAATGATATATGGTATGTTACTGATGAGCATCCGAGACATATGACACCCAACAGAGGGCTGTTCGATAGATTCAAGACAGAGGCAGGAGAATCAAGTGCATGTGGGCAATATGCATGGTTTAATTGTTCAAGGGGTAGGAGATGTATCAATTCAGACACAGACATGAAAGTTTGTAATTCCAGGGGTGTATTTTGTTCCCAATATTGGTTTGAACACACTAAGTTTAAGCCAATTATCCCAACAAGGCTTTGAAGTGGATTTTCAGTACACTAATTGTGAAATAAGAAGGATGTTTGATGATTCAAGGAGTGATGACAGCAACATCAAAATGAATGATGATCAAGATAAGTTGCACGTTGTCAAAGAGAAGGCCATAGAAGAAGTAATGCGTTATAGTGATTCTCTTTATCTTAAAGAGAACACATTTGAGGAAAACTTGGATGTTGATCATGTACCACGAGTGCCATCAAGGTATGAATTTGAAAGCTTACTTGGTTTTATAGAAATGATTAATGAACATGAGATAACTGAGGAATGCAAGGATTTGGCCAAAAACCATTTTGAGAAAGTGGTAAAATGGTTTTATAAAGATTATTTGGAAATAACAGAAAGACCAATGCCTGTGTTGATAAATGGAACACAACTTTGCCTATTAGACCTTTATTTAACGGTGAAAGGTTTGGGTGGTCATACCCAAGTAGTAAACAACAGAAAATGGAAACATGTAGCCCATGCAATGGGGTTCCCAGTTGGATATGCAAAAAGTTTGGAGGAGTGCTATGCAACGCACTCGAGTCTCTTAGAAGCCTATTATATATGAAGTGGCTAAAAAACATTCCAGCAGTGTTGAAGTACCACAGGCTAAGGATTGCGAGGGTATAAGCGGAATGATGGCAAGGGAGTTGCCAAGGGAAGAGACTAGGCATATTGGAACCGAAGCAATGGTGTTTGAAGATTTTGCAAGTATGGAAATGAATAGGCAAGATTGAGTATGATGATGGTGAAAACTTGATTGTAAGTTTTGAAGATAATGGTGTGGAGTTCAATGATGAAGATATGGTCAACAAAGATGTGGAGTTTGAAGATGGCCAAGGAATGCATCAAACCATTGATGATGATAGCTTGAAGCTTGAAGTTTGAAGGATTAAAGGTTTTAATACTTAGGGAAGTGATGTTGGAAATCTTTTATAAGTATTAAAAACCTTATGTTATGATTATATATGTTATTAATTATGTAATGCACCAGTTGTATATATATAAGCCAGATAATTAGTTTTAAGATATCAAATGGAAGTTATAGGAGTTTAATAGTGGTTATAACTCCGCCTAAATCAGAACTATTGCAACCCTTCAAATGCACCGATTGGATGCATATATATATAAGGGAGCAAATTTATGTAATTTGTGCGTGTTGATAATAATAAGAAAGTTAGTTATTATATATACTTCTCTGTTTCTGTTTCCCTTTCATCATCGACACACTGCACAGACAAATTGCTGCACAAAACATGTCTGCATATTCAAAGATTGTTTGCAACAAATGGAATGGTCATGGCAAACCCAATAATACTCTCTGGGCTCTGGCAATATTAAAGTAAGAACTTGTTGGATCCAAGAGGACTGTACGTCGACACTAGTAGTGCTACTAGTTATCCGGAGGAGTCAACTGAACTGATGCATTGATGCTATGATCCAAGTCACATCATATACGAAATTACAGAATCGAGAAACCAAGCAGGCGTAAATTGATCTATATTGTACAAGATTTTGTTGAAGGAAAACTCACAACCAAAGCACATTAACCCACGGACTAACATTCAATAAATCTTCTCATGAACAAATTGTGCATGGTGCAATATATCGTAGGTGCGACTTTGCTGCTAATCTGCTCTCAGAAATATTTCCAGATTTCCTCATCTGAGTGGGATCTTCTTGTTTAACAGACTGGAATGGAGCTATCAACATTACTTAATTGTTCTAGTCATATTTTGTTACAAATTAACAGCAAAAGAAATTCATTGATCTAGCGAGAACCTAGAGAACAAAACACGAAACTGACCAAACAAACTCAAGAAACTGTTCATGCTGCCATGGGGTTTTCAATCCACATATTCCAATCAAGGCGTAATTTCCTCGATGTAACAAATCCATTGAATAGAAGAGGCCTGAACTTTATGAATTGTTCCATGGTTCCTGTAGCTGTTAGAATTAATGATTTATCAATTATACATGCATGTTAATATTTTTTAAAATTGATCAACGTCCACACAAACAATCCTTTGATGATTCTGCCAGGGCTAAATTAATAGCTAATTATCGTATTATGAGTTATCAAAACTTATAGGTTATTGTGAACACTAAATCCCAAAAACCACCTAATCATTAATTTACACATGAAAATGACCTTAAACTCGGTCAATTCTACTGTCTACTTTGATAACTTGGGTACAGTTGACTATTTCAAATGTTAAAAAGCCATATATGGCCGATTAATGAAAAAAGTGCCATAAAAAGTTATGCTTCCGGTCCACACGTAGCAGACTTCCAAATAACTTGACCGTGAAGAGTGGGGCAGAAATTAAACTGGACATGAGAACTTTGAAAAACAAAATGGGAGTTGTATGTCTATTTCTCTGTTGACCAGGTGTAACGGGCAACAAAAGTTGTACGACTTTTGAGTCAAGAAAAGTTGTTAATAAGGGTTAACTTTCAATAATGAAGTTGGTTGGGGTAGTCGTGGGCAAAAAACCGAAACCGGAAAAAACTGAAAACGGAAACCGGTCAAAACCGGCGGTTTGTAACCGGTTTGGGGTAGCCGTTGGGAACCGGTTCGGGTCGGGTTTGACCGGCCCGGGTTGAGAAACCGGTTTTTCAAGCCGTTTTCTTTTCTTTTTTTTTTTCTTTTGACCGTTTTTTTTTTTTACTTTTTTTATTACATTTTTGCCATTCTAACTCTCTATAAATACTCTTGGGTTTGGTTTAGTCACATTGCTCAAACTCTCTCAAAACACATTCTTATCACCAAAAATTCGCAAAAACACTCAAAAAAATGGCAACTCAAAGTTCTACCGTTTTCACCGGTATTGGTTCTACACCAACGATTTGTGAAGTATTACAAACAAGCCGAAACCCAAAAGTTTGGTGTAATTACAACATGGTAAAGTTGTCGGATGGGTCGGTGAAGGCGCAATGTAAAAAATTGGGGTCATTTGTAGAAAACCGAACGTTGAAGTTACATACCGAAAAATATTGCCAATGACTCAAATCCGTTCCGGAAGAGGGTCAAGCATCTAAGTCACGGGATGTAAGTATTTTTTCATACTCGACGGAGCGGTGTCGTCAAGAATTTGTGTGCTTTGTGATTCAAGAAGGTTTGACGTTCAATCACTTTGACAACCTGCGATTGACTAAGGTAATCCAAAACACTTTTCAACCGCGATACAATCAAGTAAGCCGTGCTACTCTTAAACGCGATTGTATTATGGAAAAAGGCTAAAGTAGAACTACAAAAATGATTTTTTAATTTAGATACAAACGTAAAGTTAACAACCGATGTTTGGTTGACTTCTCATGGTTTGCCCGGTTCATACCTTTGTGTTACCGCACATTGGGTTGATCCTGTAACATGGCAAATGATGAAACATGCGATTGCTTTTGAAAACTTTGAGTATCCTCACACGGGTCAAAATTTATTTTTAATGTTACGAGATGTAATAAATCATTGGGTTAAAGTCGTACAAATGCAACATACTTTTCTTAATTTACCTAAATGACTAATTAACTTTTTTTTTTACCGGATGGTAGTTGTACTCCAAAACAACTTGTCGATATGGTACATGTAACCAATAACTATGTTGATATGACAATTTTTGCTGATTCAAATGACAACGTAGCAGATTTTTAATTATATGATGCTTACGTGGATTTACCATATCAACATAGTTACTAGTTACACGTACCATATCGACAAGTTATTTTGGAGTACAACGTGGATTTACGTGGATTTTGATCTATATAAATAATTTAGAAAATCCACATAAGTGTATAAATCTTTTTCATACTTTTAAAAACACAAATATAAGATCATTACCGGTGAAACCGATAATCAAAAGTACCATCTCAACAATAAATTTTAAGTACAAGTATTAATGGGATAAAAAAATAACTAGATTAGTCATCTGAGTAATTTCAGTAAAGTAAGATACATTTGTATGATTTTAACTCTAAATCATTTTAATCTACAAGAGAGTTTTTTCAATATCATTTGATAACGTGAGTAATAATACTAATGCCGTAAAAAAACTAATACTAAAATATCAACCGCATTTGAAAGATATTTTTTATCATAGTCGATGTGTTGCACACATAATAAATTTGGTTGTGCAAGACGGACCAGGGACAACCCAAATGAGTGCAATAAAAGATTGTTAAAAATGATGTCACAAGATATATTTTCTTCGGGTAAAGCTAGATATAAAAAATATATGAAATTGTGTAAGGACACAGATTCCATTTTCTTATCCCCTAATTGGGATGTTCCTACAGGATGAAATTCGACTTATAAAATGTTTTTATGTGGTTTACGTCAAAAAGATACATTACAAATGTTTCATGATAATATTGCCGCTAACGGACAAGCGACACCATTTTTGCCCGATGATTGGAATACTATTAAACAGATGACCGAGTTGCTCAAAGTTTTTAAAAATGCAACAACTTTATTATCGGGTGTTTATTATCCTACGAGTTATTTGATACTTAATCAAATCTTTTTAATGTGTTCAACATTAGGCGGATTCGACTTAATGGGTGGAGTATTTCCGAATATTATTGTGCCATTGAAAGAAAAACTAAAAAAATATTTTAAAGAAATGTCACCGATAATTACTTGTGCAGCCGCATTAAACCCATGTTTGAACGTTAGTGGGGTGAAACTACTTATCGATAAAATTTCTATTGATTTGGATTTGAATGTGGAAGGCGATGTATTGTTTGCGCATAATACAAAACAAATTTTAATAAATGTTTTAAAGATTTGTTTGGAGTTTATTTTAATAAATATGGTTCAACAAATGCTTCTTCAACCTCAGATTCATCATCATATTTTACTTATAACAGCACGGATCCGATGCTGAACTTATATAATAGTTTAAAACAATAAACGAGCTAGGGGTGAGAGTGACAAATCATCAACTAGCGAATTTGGGAGATATATGAGAACCCATTTTTTTGGCTACTATGGGACCCCAACAATTTGATATATTGGCTTGGTGGCAAGGAAGGGAATCAGATTCCCGTTCTAACCGCTATGGTCCGAGATTTACTAACCGTCCAAGCTTCTACTGTAGCTTTGGAATCTGCTTTTTCTATTAGTGGCAGGGTATTATCTATACGAAGAACGATACTCACATCAGTATCATTGGAGATGTGTATTTGCTTGAAGGATTACTTAGACGCGGCCGAACGTATACAAGTCAAATCAAGTCTTGAAGGTGAACTAGAATATGAACAAGAGACAAATGATATCGAGGTGGAAGAAGGCTTTACAATCTCACTTTCCGATGAAGAAATTGCTCTCGACGAAGCTTCGTGCGAGAGCCGCGAGGCTAGCTCCGGAGAAGATATCAATTAAGAAGATTTTGGAATATGACTTAAGTTTCATGTATAATAAGTTTACATTTGAATATTAAGTTTATGTTTCAACTTTATTTTTGATTTTTTTAGTTAATAAATTTGAAGTTTTTTAGTGTGTTTACGTTTGAATAGAAATTATATTTTGATTACGAAGTTTTTAGTAGTTAATATAAAAAAATGTAACGTTGATGCTTTTAGTTAATGAAATTTAATGTTTTTATTAAGTTTTAGTTTATTTAATAAATTTTGAAGTTTTTAATTATGTTTGATTAAGTTTTTTAAATATGTTTGGATAAATTTTAAATATGATTGGATAAGTTTTTAAATATGTTTGAATAAGTTTTTAGTAAAATAAAATGTTTGAATAAGTTTTTAAATATATTTGAATATTAGTAAAATAAAATGTATGAATAGGTTTTTAGTTTAAAAAGAAGTGTTTGATGGAATTTTAAAAAAAAAATAAAAATAAAAAAACAGGTTCAAACTGTTGTTTTTTTTTTTCAACCCGAACCCGTTACAAACCGGCACCAACCGGTTGGGTTAGGTTTGAGTTTTCCGACCCCCAAACCGGGTTCAAACCGAACCGGTTATTGACCCAAACCAATCCGGTTTTCAAACCTGAACTTTGTACACGACTAGGTTGGAGTGGTGGAGTGTCACTTGAGATTTTTTTTAATCTATCACTTCAATTTTTCTACTTCTAGGTATACCACTTAAACCATTCTAGAGTTTTAATTATACCACTTAAACTGTGAAAATGATCATTTTTTCTATACCATTAAAAATACACAGAAAAAAGTATTTTATATATATATACAGGGGTGAGTTCAATGGAAAACCTATATGCATCGGAATACCCGTAAACCACTTTATAGTCATTGGATCAGGTGATGCATAACGCAGAAAGTCGATGCATCACGCGGGAATTGTGATGCATTTGTGGTGGTGCATGAAAGTTTTCTAAGGTTTTCCGACGCATGTTAGTTTTCCATTGAACCCACATCTATATATATATATATATATATATATATATATATATATATATATATATATATATATATATATATATATATTGAGGTTCAATTGAGAACTTTTATGCACCAAGGCACCTCTAGGAACTTTTGCGCACCAAATCAGACAAGAGTGCACTAAGGGTATTCCTGGAATATTGAATGTGTGAAACTAAATATATGGAATTAGTTATAATAGCTAAATTAGAATTAAATAAGGAATAAATATTCAGAAAAAGTAACTACCTCATCATATCTCTCTCTTTCTTTATTTCTCTCTCTCTCTCCCCACCATACCACCACCATCACCTTTGTTGTAACCACATCTCCACCGTATCTCTCTCTTTTTTTTTCTCTCTCTCTCTCTCTCTCCACTGTATGCATCGAGGAACCCCGCCAACTACCACCGCCGCCGTGATGATGATGAACAAGAGATGCAACCGATGATGAACAATACGATGAAACACGATGAACACGATGAACGAAGAAGATGACGATCAACACGTTGATGCATCTATTGGAACAATGATGTTGATGATTAACAACGATGCACCATGATGAACACTATGCATAGATGAACGATGATGATAAACGATGAATACGAAGATGATGAACGATGATGATAAACGATGAATATGAAGATGATGATTAACAGTGATGCATCACGAATTGTATAGATTTTGTATAGATAAATCGATATGCATCACGAATTGAACGATTAATATGAAATGCATCAATATCTCCATCATTCTTTTTGAATTTGTGTGACTTTTGTTAAATTTGGAAGTGATCAATTGAATTTATTTTAACATTTATTATTTAGTTATTTGTTAAAATATTAAATTTAATGAGGTATGCACAATACCCAAAATGCCCTTCCATGTTTTTTTGTAATGCACAAGATGCATAAAATTGTCCAATTATTTACCATTTTGCCATTTAATCTAATACATACAATTCTTTGATCTAATGGATGATATAGGTATTTTTGTATCTCGATGCACAAAAGTTCTCAATTGAACCTCTCTCTCTCTCTCTCTCTCTCTCTCTATATATATATATATATATATATATATATATATATATATATATATATAGATTGAGGTTCTATGGGGCACCACATGCATCGAGAACCAAATGGGAACCAAAAATGCATTGCTTGTTTACAAAGAGTGCATTAAGGACATTTTTGGAATGCTTAATAATATATTGTTAAATTATAAGGTTTAATTTAATATTTATCATTTATTTAGGAAACTAAATAAAATGATCAACCACATTCCCATAAATCCATCCCCTTTTCTCTCTCTTTCCCTTTCTCTTTCATGACTAGCCTCTCTCCATCTCTCGTTCTCTCAACCAGTTTTCACAAGACAATCACTACTACTACCGCCAGAACCAGCACCACCATCGCTGTCCACCGTTGGTATGCAACTCTGCACCATACCTGTGCATCGATGTTGACGAGAATTTGCTTGCGTCTGTTGATCATGGTTTTTGAGTATCAGTTTTTGTCACAAACAGTTCATTCTACGATTCTGTATCATGCTTATGGCTAGTCAAATAATTCTAAGATTCTTTATTAATGTTAGTGGTTATTGCTTCCAAGAAATAGTTGGAGCATATGGTATTGGTTGTTTCAAACATGATGCACAACATCAATGCATCACGACAATGATGAACACATTGAAGACGTTGATGAACACGTTTAAATTTCAGAGATGCATCACGAAATTAGCACGTTTAAATGTCGAAATGCATCACGATTTTGGTGATGCATAATGATGGAACAAAGACGAGGATGAATATGGCCGAAATGCATCACGATTTTGGTGATGCATAATGATGGAACAAAGACGAGGATGAATATGGTCGAAATGCATCATGTTTGAAATTGAATTGGATGAAGATGCATCGTGTTTGAAGACGAATCCAATAAATTGGATGAAGATGCATCATGTTTGTTTAGATTCAGATAGAATATTTTCTAAATTCAAGCATCTTCCGATTTTGCAGTTCCGCGCACGAGAAATTATGCACCCGTGCACCCATTTTCAAGTTAATTACCCTTTTGCCACTACAATCTGAACCATTAAAATTCAAGATCTAACGGTGCATACAGGTTCCCAAAGTGCACAATGCATACATGTGCCCCATAGAACCTGACCATATATATATATATATATATATATATATATATATATATATATATATATATATATATATATATAATGGATCAAATGAGGACCGTCTTTATAATGAAGACGGTAAGAACCAATAAGAATATGACATGTCATAAATTTTATTTTTTCCACTCAAGGGCAATTTAGACATTTTGTAATTTGAAGATTAATTAAAAAAAGGTAAGCCGTTTAATTTGTCCCCTCATTTCACGGCATCACAATTCTAGCAACTCTCATTCTCTTTCTTCAATTCCATAATTGCCTCACATACCAAACAACCCTCTTTATCTTTTCTCAATTTCCAGCGGGTTTAGAATACCGGTCATTGTGACCGGCGATCTCTCCCTTCATTGGAGCGTACTCTTCTTCGACGGTCCTTCACCCTAATGGGCTCTTCCTCTTTCCTCTGACATCTCACGACGGGTGAAAAGGTCAGGCCACTGTGATCCTCCACCAACACTATCTCTTCTTTGTAGCGCAATCGGATGTGAAGAAATCGACCAACGTGATTGGCGACCAACTACTCCATTTACTCTCTTTCTTCACTGTCGTGAATCGTCTATGGTAACCCTCAACCATCGAGAATCAAACTGTAGTAAATCGATCATCATTGACTATTCCATTCACTATCTTTCTCTCCTCTCATCTCTTGTAACAATATTCTTCTTTTTTATTTTAGGGTTTGTAATGAATCGGTAATAGTGAATCATCGTCGTTGATGCTATTTTGTATAGTTATTGTTAGATTTTGTATCGATATATACGTGTTACGATGTATAGATTTGTATAAAATGATTTACAAGAATCACTATGTAATCAATCATAAATGAATCGTGAATTATGGTGTAATCATCGATGAATCGTTGGTGTCATGAATCACATATGTAAGTCGTGAACCATAAGTTATTTATTGGTGGTGCCATGAATACTGG
Organism: Centrapalus pauciflorus; assembly: GCA_020465985.1. Classification (NCBI taxonomy): domain Eukaryota; kingdom Viridiplantae; phylum Streptophyta; class Magnoliopsida; order Asterales; family Asteraceae; genus Centrapalus; species Centrapalus pauciflorus. The sequence goes on along the minus strand of JAANYP010007812.1, from coordinate 315,986 downwards.
TGGAGTTGTGAATCGTCGGTTAGGCATGTCAATGGGGAGGAACGGGGATCTCAGTTCTCATTTCTATCCTCGTTCCTTAATCCTTTTCTCCATCCCCGACCCATCCCCGTCGGGGATCGAGTTTCTATCCCCGTCCCCGTCCCAATGGGGGATCGGGGTTTTCAAATTTCTAAAGATTATATAAGTTTAAACTATAAATAGTAATTTAGTAGGAAAATATATGTAAATAAACTTTAAAACAAATTAATATAAACATATTTGAGTTATTTACATATATAATGTATAATTTATAATAAAACTAAAACAAAGAAATGTATGCAAATAATTTATAAAATCAACAAAAATGAAAAAAAAAAAAACAATAGTATTTTAAACTATAGAAAAGTCATATACGAAGATATCTAATATATTATATAAAATGTAATAAATAATTTACATTGTAAATTTAAATATATACAATAATCAATATTTAAAAATATAATTGATAAACGGGGTCGGGGATTTACGTGTCTCCCATCCCCGCCCCATCCTCACTATTTTAAATCGGGGATTCCCCGTTCCCATCCTCATCCCAGGTCAACTGGGGGATTCACCAGTCAAATTAGGGTCGAGTTACGGGTTCCCCGTTGGGGATGAGTTTTTTTTTTTGCCAAGCCTATATATCGTCGGTGGTGTTTGTGAACCATGGTGATGTCGTGAATAATCGATGTTATAGCTGTCAGTGTTTGTGAACCATAGAAGTGTCATTAACTCACTAGTACAAAAATGGGATTTGGTCACAAAAGCTCGAAATCAAATCGTCACACATTAGAATATTTGTGTGACTAAAGATACAAAACTAAAATTCACGTCATTCTTTTAGTCACATCGTGTGATCAATCTAAAATGTATTGCCACACATTCGAACATTTATGTGACTAAAGATATCTAGTGTTTTTTTTTTGCCGATTAAGTTCGAAGTATTAGTCACGTTACACACATAAAATGTGACAAAACGGCGTCACACAGTTGAATAGTGTGACCAAATTTCGGATAGTAAAATTCCAAATTTTCAGATATTCAGATATTCGAAAAACCAAAAAAAAAAAATATTTTTAAAAATTTTATATACATTTAGTATTGATTATTTACATAATATTGAGTGTTTATTATTATTCGTATGTATATATTTTAGTTTTATCTTGATATTATAGATTTATTAACAAATATTTTATATAGTTTAGTTTTTTAATATTTTTTAATCGTTTTGAGTAAAATAATTCCGGATACATTTAGTTTGTGATATATTTATCTTAAATATGTATTTGGATATATGAATTTGTATTTTAGATATTAAAACTTTTGATTTATGTTTTTAAAGAAAAATTTAAAATTTGAATTTTTGGATATTCGGATTATCCGATGTCAGAATCCAAAATTTCGATATCCGAAATTTCGGATTCGGATTCAGATAGCTAAAACCTCTATCCGAAATTTTGGATATCCGTTTTTAAACACCCCTACTTAGTACTAATTGTATGTATCGATCGTATCATTGTCACAAGCTATTATTAACTAGTTGAATACCCGTGCGTTGCCCGGGTGACGTCTTTCAAAATTAAATTTTTTTAATTAAACTGTCACATGATAAAATTATATTTTATTTATAAAAACTATATATTTTTGATGCACAAAAACAATATTTATTTGTATCATGAATGTCACATGATAAAAATGTAATTTATTTATGAAAACTATACATTATCTATTCTAAAAAATTTACTTATATTTTAGTCATAAATATCGATTATTACACATAATTACGAGGTTGATACATATATCTAGTTTAATGCATCTGAGTTGATCGAAAAAATAATTATGCGTTAAAAGATTGTTCTCTCAGAATTAAGTATACAGGGAAAAAATTAATAATAATTTATGATAAAATGAAAATCCATTATTTTCCCATAAAACAATACACAAACATGTAGTTTCAAAGTATAAGTACGAATATAGTCTAACATAAATTTATAATAAAAATTTATTCAGACAAATAAAAATGTTAACAAACAAAAGCAGCAATCATAAAAAAATTAACGAATCTTAATAAAGAAATTGAACAACTTTAAACGGAAATGACACATCTCATTGTCTAGAGACTTATTTAAAACGTTGTGCATGTATTGTTGATTATCGGTTCATTACACACGAAAATCTTCATTGTTCTTCATGATATACTGAAAAAATAAACCAAGGCGTGTGTTAATTTTAAAACTGTAATACATAAACAACACAAAAATAATGAGAAGCTTATAATGTAAAAAAAAGTATACCGATGCAACGTTTTTTCTGACGTTTGAATAATGTTTTGCTCCTTGAAGTCATCATCTTCTCTTTAGGCTTTGATTTTTTACTTGTATCATCATCCTCTTCACTCTCATACTGAAATAACACATGACTAAATGCATATAAAAAGATACAGAAATACCAATTTAATTTGTAAAATAATTTATAAAATATACTTACAATGACTTGAACCATGATTTATACTTTGATGATATAAAATGTGGTTTAACCTTATCTGTAGCCTGAAATAAGGCACACAAAATATAGGTGAAAAAATATTGAAGCAATGCACTTAATATGAAACTCAAACAGTTATACTTAAAATGATTTTTGTAACATTATAGCATAACATTAACAAAAATAATAAAATGTACTCATACCATTTGTCTTTCATGTCTTTTCTCATAAAACTGCATAACAAACATTTTGTATGATTAAAAAAAAACATTTTGAAAATTATACATAATGTATTTTCAAATACAACCACACATACCAGATCTATTTTCCTAGTAGACCGACACCGTAGATTATCTCTGTAAAAAAAATGAACAATATAATATATCAAACTGAAATATAATCATTAACTGTTTGGAATTTCTAAACATTTGTGTTAAGTTACGTATTAGGTACAAAGGATGGTAACCTGCGATTTTCTCTTTGCATTAATTGTATTTCTTTTCTGCAGTAAGTAAGTATAGAATAATTTGTTAATATCTATAAAAATGGTTAAATCAATCATAGAAAATAACTTCAGTATATCATTTTGCTTGTTATTAACATACTGTTCTGTTTTTTTTTTTGTCGCCAAGCTTTCAGAATCATATCCGACAGTCTGAACGATTCCACTTGAACTGAAAATTTTCACGTGTCAGAAATGACACGCACTCTGGAAATACATTCTTTTTCAACCATTGTACTTGCCATCGAACCTGCATAATGTATAGACATGTGTGCAATATACACAAACAACAATACAAAACATATGTAATATACTAAAGTTGATACAAATATAAGTCAAATTAATTAAACAGGATTGAACTATAAACATGAACTTCATTTCAAACATAATCATGACTTACATCGTGTTACTTTTGAAAGTTAATAGCACGAACATATAATTTAAACTTAGCATAACTGAATATTAAAATCACTGTTAAACATAATATAAATTATTTGCTTAATCTTCATGAGAAACAGACGTAGCATGCTCAAACTTTGGAGTAGACGTCGGCGATCCACTCACACATTGAATGCCATATGGGACCGATCCTTCTGTAGAAGTACATGTACTAATTTGGGTTTCATGTCGATCAGATGCAACAGATTCTTGTATAGGAGTAGAATCAACTCTTTCATTGACGTCATTAGTATCATCAACTCCTGACTTATCTGTGTTCACGTTAATCTTGATGTGATTACCTTCAACGCATTTACCATCTATTCTTGATTCGTCTGTATCGGCACAAGTACATGTATTATCTATTTCTACGATATTAGAAGAATCATGTTCATTGACTTGGGCAGTCGAAGTGTCACCATCTGTAGTTAAAACAACCATTGAAGTTTTCTCATTTGTAGTTATATCACCTGCGGTAGGCACCGAAATAGAAGATGGACCCCACATCACCTCATCCATAAGCCTCTCCTCATACTCACTAACATTCGATTCTAAGTTAGAAACGTCAATCTCATTAACGGTGTCGACTGGCTGAACACAATCACACGGTACTGATACTCGTGTTACATTTGAAGTGTGTCCACCGTTCATCACTTCATCATGCTCACCATAGTATTTGGCTACGGTAAACCTTCGTGCACATCTAGGTGGTAAGTTGTATTCGTCAACTTTGATGTCGAGTATGACCCTTCGGCCACATAGATGGGTAACGAAATACATATACATCCAGTCGGGATCACCACCGTCCTGATAAAATAAAAGACGTTCCCAAGTCACCAAAATGATATAAATGATAATTATATAATAAACTATGCATGCCAACCTCGTTGGTGCTTATTGTAAGCAACTCGTCAACTGTATGACCTACGAGCTTTCTAGCATCAGTGTTGAAAAAAACACAGCTCGTTTCTCCAAGATCATCATTCACGTTTAACACCAACTTATACCTATAACAATGCACATACGTAAGTACGGATTACATAAAGTACTATAATAAGTATATATATATGTCTATTATTCTTCTATAAGATAACTTACGTTTGACGTGGATTATTCACACGTCTATGACATGTCTCACACCAGTATCGGTTGTGTTGCAATAACGCTTTCTTAAAACATCTTGTACATTGTATGTACTTCCAATCGTTGGTCAAGTCTACGTCAAACACATCAACATCAACTGTGAACCTTGTCCCCTGGTGAACGCAATAAAATTTAGCAATACAGTTGTTGATGCAATGCATATCGACAATATATATTCTTTTATCTGTTATAAGCACCTTGACAACACCTCCGCCAGCCAACTGTGAAAACATATCATCCAAACTTGTTATTCTTAAATCGTTAGCCATCGAATCATTGTCGATTGAATGGCTCGGAGTAAAAATAACTGGCTCAATTGGCCTGAAATATCACAAAAGCATAACACTAATTATGCTAGACAACATTAAAATCACCAATTATGAGGACTTGAATGACGTTATAACATCACCTTTGAGTGTATGATTCGGCCTCCATGATCGGAAGGTCTAGAAAAAAATGTGATGCTGATGTAGTTACCAGTTGTGGTTTCCCTGTACAAATTAATAATGAAATATTTATAGGAACACAATGAAATGTATTCAAACATGAGTGTGTATGTTTCAACATCCAAGATTATTAACCTTTAAATGCCTGAACTTTGCAACACGTCACGACGACAATTATGTTTCTGACAAGATGTTTAGCCAGAATGTCATCTTCTTTGTATTTCAAGGCTAATGCTCCCCATAACGAAATATTCATATGCATATCACTGGATTTGCATACGTCAGTTAGTTTTTCATTTTTGATCAAATAACCAGAAGACACACACACACACACACGCACGCACACACACACACACACACACACACATATATATATATATACAGAGTACGAAAGAGGAGAAGACACCTCATATCAACAATGTCGATTTTACGTAGGGCTGAATTAGATGATTGAGCCTTTCCTACAACGTTTTCAAGATTTCCCCATTCTCGTAGAACTCCAATCACATCTATAACATATACATGGAGACACGATTTATTACAATGCTTATCACACTAAAAATTCAAGTAAACAGGATTTATAATCACCTGTCAGATATGTATCATTATAGGTGCGTAGAGAGATCATGTTAAATGGGATAAACTCGAAAACATGACGTTGAAACAGATTTGGCTGGAACGATGACACTTGTACAGATGTCCAGGCAAGGAATTCAACAAAGATATCACGTTTCAAAGGCCTGTATTTTCCCTGATATGTAAGAACCTTGAACTTGTGTATCCTATAAACACAACCTTCGTTGATACAAGCATTGAACTTCGCAACAAATCTTGAAGGAATCGTAGCATGGATACAGGAACGCTGGATGTTTACATCAAATTAATTAGATGCATAAACGCAAATTAACACTAAATGCTAATAGAAAAAACACCTGATGAACTTACCCGGTCATCAACTAATATGAAGTCGAGAGAAAGAATTCGACCTGTATACGGATTGGTGGTGTTCCATACACGCGAAGCCATAACGTTTATCTTCCATTTTTCTATCAAGTTGGGTCTCAAATCATTGATATAACAGTAGCGATCGGTCATTGTTGGGCGACGTCAACTACAATAAATTAAAAATTATCATCAGCTATAAAAAGGTAAATTGAAGCAAATATACGTGTTTTATACGCGTTTCGATCTGGTGTAAGTACACACAAATGGTGTCGATGTTACCTCTAGGCAAATTAGCAAAGACCTCTTTATATACAACATTCCGTGTAAGATTGTTAGCACACAGTCCTCCATTATCGATATAAAACCGAAGACCCGCACGCGATGTAACACGCGATGCAACCACATAAAGTTGCCCATGTGTAAAGATCGGTCGATCAAGATACGCACATACATGATTAAATGTTTGACCCTGACTTTTGTTAATTGTCATGGCAAAGCATACCTTCACTGGGAAATGTCTTCGTTTAAATCGAAACGGCCATGATGTATCAGTTGGAGTCATATCAATCCTTCCAATAAATGCTTTTTCACCTATGTGACTACCAGTGATTATCACAGCCTCAAGAACTAAACGACTAACCTGAGTTATTACTAAACGTGTCCCGTTACACAGACCTCTTTGTAGATTAATATTACGTAACAATATGACCGGGGCACCGACCTTCAACTCAAGTCTATGATTTGGGACACCGGAGAAACGCAACGTATTTAAAAATTCAGGTGGATACATGATCTGCATTTCCTCCAAGTTATCTGTAGTTGGACATATGTCATCGGCGCTAAACAACACGTGTGTATCACCTAACATAGAAGCAAGAACATGTGAATTGATCTTATCAACCTCATCGTTTGTTGGACACAGAATGCATCGTTCCTTGAGGTAGTCAATGTCATCCATTCTACTCAAAATATCTGGGTACGTATAGGATACAATAGCCGCAATGGGGTTCTCTTGTACAGGTATCAAAAGCTCATCAGGAATTGTAATCCATGTGGCCTCGTCTTCATTGTCAAGTGCAATTGCAGGAAGCTTACCATCTCCCATGTCCAATAGCCACTTATTAAAAAGCATACTCTCGTTCAAGTCCTCAACATCAATAGATGGATCACGAAGTCGCATGTTCGTTGACAAAACAAAAACTCTACATTCATTCCATAATGCCCTTGACTTGTTTATTGCAGAAGAAACCACCTCACTCCTTCGGGCATTTGGAATCACCGGTAGAATTTGTCTGAAGTCGCCTCCAAGCACAACAACCTTTCCACCAAACACACGGTTTTCTGCACCAGGCATACTCTGCCTACAAATATCTCTTAATGTACGATCAACAGCTTCAAAAGCATGTCGATGTTGTAAAGGTGCCTCGTCCCAAATTATTAGATCTGTCTCTCTGATCAAATCTGCAAGATCTGAAGTGACGTCAATTCCGCAACACGATTCGTGGTCAATTTCGATAGGGATACGAAACCTCGAATGTGATGTTCGACCACCAGGTAATAACAACGATGCAATACCCGACGAAGCAACGGACAATACAATTCTACCAAGAGAACGTATGCAAGCAATTATCGTTTTCCATAAGTAAGTTTTTCCCGTACCTCCACTTCCGTATACAAAAAAAAGGCCACCATTTTTTGCATTCACAGCTCGCATGATATTATCATACACCTCCCTTTGTTGTGGGTTTAACCCCCCGTGCAAATTGGTAAATCGAGACCTTTCTTCGTGACAATCGTACGTTCTTTCATCGGCAATTAATCGGTTCATCCTAGTATTCATCAAGTCATAATCAATCTGAGGTAAGCCTGGAAAATCAGCCAATGATTTCCCGTTACCGTTTAAAATTTTCTCTAATTCTATTAGCGTGTAATTTTCAATCTCTCTATCCGTAAACATTATATCGTCATTTTGTAACAGCCGACGTTGGTTGTAAACAACATCTTCCGACAGATAAGCAAGACTCTCGTTAAATAAACGTGCATGGTCGGCAACTGTACAAAACAAAAGTATGGTTACAAACAACTCTCGCAACTGGTTGCCTAGTTTCCACTGAGACGCTTCTTTTATTGATTCAATCCATTCAACATCATCGCCTAACAAACCTAATGCCTTGCATGCAGAACTGTATGTTGGATATTCGACACCATTAACTGTACGTATGTCCCGAAAGCTCATAGCACCTCGTACAACATTAAGTAACAACCGAAGATAGTATTTCTCTCCCATTGACGGAGGCACATAATAAATTCGACCAATCGTCATCCCCGATTTACGGGGTTTCCATGCCTTTTCATTTTCATGCCACGTAAACATGGTAGGAAACTCAGCATATGTAAGACACCGCCCTTCTGGATAATTTCGATTTGCTGTCATCCACTCTGTGAACTTAGTCATCGCAGATGTAATACTATCAGCAACAGTTGTCAGGTCTGCATTATCTTCAAAATATACTCTATTGCAGCCTTCTTCGTGAAAAGAAAGCCTTTCCACAGCGACTGAACGATAATGCATTTCCAATCCAAGTAGTTTCCAACATGCTTCCGAAGCAGAGATGTAACGACAACTGAGGTATTGTTCAATTTCGTTCTCATGTTCTAATATTGAACGGAAAGGTGTTCTGTTGTTTCGGCCTTCTATGACAACAGTTGCACGATCATGGCCTTTGTTAAGATAGTTAAAGAGATATTTCACCAGAGTACCTTGGTTGCACCATTCAACATTTATATGACACCCGTATTTGACAACCAAATCGACATTATGAGGAACAACCCAACGATTATCAAGCATTATATCTCGTCTTCCAACACGTGCATTTCTTCCATTGTTTGGCCGCTTATAACGGGGCCACCCATCACGCTTAATGATTGTGTCCTCACAAAACTCTTTTGGGTAACCTTTATCACATCGATTGTTTTTCATACAAGAGTTTGAAGGATTAAGGATTCCGCATGGTCCATGCATCATATGACCACGAACAGCTTCAAATGCAACCGGGTCATCCGCTTCAGACGGTAACTCTGCAGAGATGACGTGATCGATGACATCGGGTGAAGAAATCTTGTCATGTTCATGTAAAAACAGGATAGCGTGACAATGAGGCAATCCACGTTTTTGAAACTCTATCGTATAAATAACTGTTTACAGATGCAAAAAAAATGCATGTCAGAAGAAATGTCATGTGAGTAATAAATAATAAAATGTATATCACAAAACACGAACCAGCTTTCACTCTGCCAAAATGATGACCTTTTTTTATGTCCTCCATAAGCTCATCAAGCTTAATCTTAAAAACGCGTGCTATGATGTCTGGTCTATCATGCGCAGGTTGACCGGGTATGTTGTTTTCAACGTGACGTAGAATCTCAGGCCATCGTGGGTTGCACGTCATCGTTAGAAAAAGATCTGGAGGTCCAGCCCAACGACATATAGCCATTGCATCTTGATATTGCTGTATCATATGTCTGGGCCCACCTGTAAACGACGATGGTAGTATCGTTCTTCGACCGATAGCTTCACCGTTTGTCTCCCCGTTGGCCACGTGATCATGTAGTCCTTGGTATAATTCTGATCGAATCGTGTGTTGATTTCTTTTGTACCACTCTAAATCATGATCAAGCACGGCTGCGTAAGCATCAACCACGTATGTATGAAACAATCGACCAGCTCTATGCAATCTACCCATTTCATTGATCCTGTATTGCAACCGGAAGCAATAATATTCTCTAAGGCTTAAGTTCTTTCTCCTAGTTGACTGCGGCACATTTAGAGGTATGTTTAAATGAAACCCATCCTCTCCAAATGGGAAAAGCAACGGATATTGCAATGCCATAAATTGTGGATGCAACTCAAATATTCGCTTCACATGATAAGTACCTCGTTCTTCAATAAGTACATCACGAGACTCTGCGGGATTTCCATCTCCTGGAACCAATGCAGCAACCTCAGAAGCAGTTGGTAAGTTATATTGTCGTCCATCTTTATGTCGGGTACCGAGCAGACGAAGAGTGACTGGGTGCATTGATAAATCAGAAAACCTTTCTCTTATCATCCTGTAAACTTTAACCAACGTATGGTTTTCATTAAGCATCGATATCAAATCCTGAACCAATAATCTAAGAATGCTGCCTTCAACGCCTGAAGAGGTTTGATTCAGCGCATAGAACCGGTTGTCTACTTCGTGCTCAGTGTCATAAATGTACAACTGTGCAAACCTAGGACGACCATCCGGATGTGTCGGTAATAAACTCCCAATCCGATGGTGATTATGTCCGTTCAACTCAAACACGTATGGTCCACTGCCATCATTTATATCATTGTTTATGGCTCCTCCAGTAGACGTGAAAGAAAACATTGCATTCAAAAGTTTTATATTCTTTCTGAAGACTTTTGAACGTTCCCCACCGTTATAATCCATCAACTCTTGTAACAATGGAGGAACCTCCGTAAGAAATGGCAGCTGCACCTTTCCTTCGCTGCAACACCTCGAAAACTTTGGATTCGATTCGGAATAACGTTTCACTGTTCGCTCACCAAACCAAAATATTGCTTCACAATACACGCATGTCTTTATGGCATCCCCACAGTCAGAGTACACTAACATCCGACCTGAGATGGAAACAGAAACATGTACATAACATGATCAATTATTATAAAACCATGTTTGACGATAGAAATGGAAAACACATGAAACAAACGATCTTACGATGTTGGCGTGCATTTCGATATGCATTTGAATGTGAAATGTTCTCTATTTGGTCCACAACACATCTGTCATGGGCTGGAGGATAAGTGTTCACCGAATTAACATGAATAATAGTCGAGCTACTTGGATTTGAAGGGAGTGGAATGCCCACTGATCCGGTAACAGTAGCTGGATTTTCATCCACATCCATGGTGGTTGTTGATGAATACATTTGGTGTGCTACTGGAAGAGATGTTGTTGATGCATGACCATCATTCGAACTCATCCCTGTAACTCACATGTTAATTACGTGTGACACGTAGTATTTGTATACACATACAGTAATAAAGGAAGATACCCTCACGCGTTGAAATACCTTGATAATTGGTCATGCTTGAGAGATCTGTGACACATCCAGAACTTCCGCCCACACGTGCTATCACATTACGATCATTTGATGGAGTATTTGATCGAGCTCTACGTGTACTTGAACGTGGTAATGGGGACACTGTACCGGGACAACTCACACTAACAATATTTGAATGTTGTGCGACCACACGTGGTCGACCTCTTCTCACTTGGGTACTTTGAGAGGAGCGACACACATTGGTGATATCATTCAAAACTGTTCGGGTAATAGAAACCGGATCTCCATTGATATCCATGCTGGTTCTTGAAGAATATAAGACGCGTGGTATCGGCAGAGTTGTTGTCGATGATCGTGGTCGACCTCTTCTCACTTGGCTACTTTGAGACGGGGCACTAACATTGGTGATATCATTCAAAGCTCCAGCATTTGATGCTGTGTTAGACGAAGCTTCGTTGAATGTTGAATGATGTGGTTCTATACCCACTGTCCGGGTAACAGAATCCGGAATTCCGTCCATACCCATCATGGTTGTTGAAGAATTTATGACACGTGGTATCGGAGGAGTTGTTGTCGAGGATCGTGGTCGACCTCTTCTCACTTGGGTACTTTGAGACGGGCCACGAACATTGGTGATATCATTTAAAGGTCCAACACTTGATGTTGTGTTGGACGAAACTTCGTTGGATCGAGAAGCATTGGTCATATTAAGTTGAGATGCACAATTTGAATGGCCATCCAAATTCCCCATCGTACTTGTATTTGGATTACGGTTTTCATTCCGTATATGTCTCATATTTGTTAACTACAAAAGTGATTTCCTACCGGTAAATTTTATCAGACAAAGTATATCATTAACAATTCAAGAACACCATGAAACTTAATAATAGCAAAGACATATATCAAATGAAAATAAAAAACTTGGACATATAATACTCAAGAATTCGATTTACATAAACTGTGCATTTTTTTTCAATCCAAAAAAATTTAAACATGAAAACATAATATCATGTTTTAGTTTCACTTTAAATTTCTTTGTTTAAGTTATTTACAAATTTGGTTATTGTCGATTTTTTCAAATAAATTATGTTTGAAAATCTAGAAATATTGTTACAATCAGTTTACTTTCTATATATTCGGATATAAATAATATTATTAATAAACAGATGTTTTGTATCTTTAAAACATCATATAGTTTTAACACAACACGAGACATAGAATATATTTTTGCGTGCATTTAATTTTGATAAATATTATGAAATAAACTTACAATTTTTTAATAATAACATTAACTAAAATTGTTAGTACTTCATGTTTGAAATCGATTTTAATTTTTTGAGCAAAATCAAATCGTTTTTTTTATTAATAATATCATTAAATCAACTCTTTACTACATTAAATAAAATATGACGATTTAAAACATATTTGATATATTTTAAATTTTTGTTGCATGTATAGTTTGCAATAATTTATGTTGGAAGAGTTTAAGATAACGTTGATAATATCGTTTACTTTCTGTATATTATGATATAAATTGTATTATTAACATACATATATTTTGCATTATTCATGATAGATTTTGATAAATATTATGAAATAAACTTACAATTTTTTAATAATATTATGAACTCAAATTTTTAGTACTTTATATTCTAAATCGATTTTAATTTTTTTTGAGCAAAAATCAAATTGATTTTTATTAATGATATCATTAACTCCATTCTTTATTACATTAATAAACATTATAATTTAAAACATATTGTTTAATATATTTTGATTTTTGTTTTTGCATGTATAGTTTGTAATAATTTATGTTTGAAAAGTTCAAGATAAGTTGTTAATATCGTTTTAGTTTATGTATATTCTGTACTAAATTGTATTATTAACATACACATGTTTTGTATTATTAAAACATAGTATAATTTTGATACAACACAAACATAGATTATATTTCTGTATGTATTTAATTTTGATAAATATTATGAAATAAACTTACAATTTTTTAATAATAGTATTAACTCAAATTTTTAGTACTTGATGTTTTAAATCGATTTTAATCTTTTTGAGCAAAATCAAATCGACTTTTATTATTGATATCATTGACTCAATTCTTTATTACATAAAATGAAATATGATGATAAATAACATATACATATATATATATACACACACACACACACACACACACACACATATTTTATATTTTAATTTTTTTTTTTTTGCATGTATAAAGATGAATCTTTATATATCATTGGGCAACAACATCATAAATGTCATGTGAGTAAATACCGGACAATAGCTAAAAAGAAACCGGGTTGAACGAATCCAAAAGTCACCCAAAGTGTATTCTTAATAACAATTTTCGTCCCTTTCTTTTCACGAATTTTGATTTTCGTTTTTAAATTTAAATTTTAAACCTTAATTTCATAAATGATGATTTAATTAATTTATTGTTACTTATTACTTAATATCATTATTAAGATGTATTTATTTTTATTAAAGTTATACTTTTACATAAATAATTAATTTATTTTACGTTTCTATTATTTATTTAATTTATTTATTACAAATTTATTTATATTAGATTTTATTATTATAATATTTATATGTTTGTTGTATTTCATATGTTTTCATCTATTTATTTCATTGCGTTAATATATTTTTATTTCATTATACATTTTTTAAGAAAAATATATAAACTTAGGATTTAATTCGTTTGGATGTAGATATTTGTTACATTATTATTTCGGTTTAAATTTAACATTCTATTTGTTTTGATTTAAATATTTTGTTACATTAAAGCATTTAAGTCAAAAAAAATTGTTTGGGTTATTGTAAATTATAATTAAACCAAAACATATTAATATTACAAAATATTTGTATCATAACGAATAAAATGAACTGTTTGTATATTTTACTTGAAGTTTATAGCCAACTTAAAATGTATTAACCTACCAAAAAATTTTAAATCGAAATAAAGCAATTGCTAAGTTGATATTTTTTTATTGAAAATTATGATTAATTCAAATCGTATTAATGTAACAATATAATCATATTAAAAATAATAAATAAAACATAAGATAAATGAAAACTTATTCGTAACATATTAGTATAATAAATTATTTAAATTTTTTTACAGTTTAATACATTTTAAGTAGGTTATAATTTTCATGTAAAATATACAAACATAACAGTTCATATGTTATAATTTAAAATTTTTTTATCATATTAATTATTATAATTTTGTTTTGTTTTTATAAATTAATTAATTATAATATATAATTAATTACATATAATATTTTAAACCAATATTTTTCAGATGAAATTAATTACGAAACAAACAATCTTAAGATCACCTCTTAATTTCAGATGTGGTTTATCTATTCAGACATTTAACATTTTAAAAAACAAATAGCATAGTTGTCTTTTGGTTATCAACCTGTTCGACCCGTTTGCAATAATATATTACTATATTTCTAAATTTTATTTTAATTAGTTTGCATATTTGGGCACCCCGAAACTAATTAATAAAATGTTATCAAACATAATTTTATAATAATAATTTATTCAAACTAATTAATAAAATGTTATTCAAACCATGTTACTTTTAATGTTATTATTTTGATATAATTTATATTAATTATTAATTACTTTACTAATATACATGGATAATACCCATAACATTACAAAACTATTTTATTACATGTACAAGACCCGTTTATTTTTATCCTCTACAAACAAACACACATACGAAGCAAACCCTAGCCCCCATTTCTTCACATTCCGCGTCGCTCACCTCTCCCACCTTCGCAACTCCGTTTTCCTTTCTCTTCATCGACGTTCATTTTCTGTTCTCTTCTGTGATGCAAGCCGGTGATGACATCAACCGAGAGTGACCGTTCAATCCCTTCCTCGAACGAACAGCAACTTTGACGGATGCAATCCTTTATTTCGAACCGAAACTCCGACTTCAGGTACGGTCTTTTTCTACATGTGTGTTTAGATTTGGATTCGTTTTCATTTACCGTATGTGGTTTATGGTTCCAGATACGTGTTTGTGTTACAATATTGTTCTAGGTATGAGCTCGGGCCTAACAATACGGTCAAACACGTAAAGAAGAGCGAATTGGTAGGAATATCGATTTCACTCACCGTGGATCTAAAGAAAAACTGTCATAGATCAACGATGGTAAGCAGCTTGTCCTCTTGATTTTTTTATTTTGGGGTATTTTCGGGTTTGGTTTCTTGAATTTTTGTATTTTAGGCACATGCTATTTGGTTTCTGGTTTGTTTGAATTTTTTATGTTTGATACCGTTTTTTAAGAGTTTAAGTGTGTTTGTAGTGGGTTTTGGGGATTTGATTTGGGTTTCCATGTGTTAAAGACCTGGAATGATCTGTGTTTTATGGAATTGATTATGTCATCTTCTTAGTCTTTTATTTCAACCAAGTTGGGATGAGACACCGATGAAACCCATTTTTTTGTTTTATTTTATGCATCAATTGAAATTTGAGCTTAGACCTTCAACAATATTTACAGCTTTTTTTATGATGTCATATTCTTTGCTATCCCTATATCTATATAAACACAAGACCTAATACATAAACAGACAATTTTGTTTTAATTTCAAAAAAATTTGATAATCTTCTCTTTATCCCCCTTATGTGCCTAGATTGATAAAAGTATATACTACATATGTGTTCATAAACCAATAAACTTATTTAGTTTTGTATGTCATAATTCCAAAGTTCTTAGTTCTCATTATGATAATATATACGTTTTAAAGTACTTGATTCTAATATTGTTAAAGTATTACACTTTTATGTGTGTGTATATTCATATTTTCATTTAATTTAAGTGTGTATAACGTTTTCTTGTACTAAATTTTAAGAAATTATGAAAGTTTAATACTTAATATTCTGATATATATATATATATATATATATATATATATATATATATATATATATATATATATATATATATATATATCCATTTGTTTTAAGTGTATAATGTTTAGTTCTACTAAATTGTAAGAAATTATGAAATTTTAGTACTTAATAATCTGATATACATTTATATGAACATTATAAGTATTAAAAACCTACGAAATTATAAAAACCTATGAACAAACTAATTTCACTTCTATTGGTTTCCTTTTATTTCCATTCTTTTCGACTCTTAAAAAAGTTTTAAGAACGCAGCGTAAGTGTGTTTGTAGTGGGTTTTGTGGATTTGATTAGGGTTTCCATGTGTTAAAGACTTGGAATGATCTGTGTTTTATGGATTTGATTTTATTTTGATAATAGTTTCTGGATGTTCAGCACTTCAATGATGTGGTTCTTCGTGAAGTATCCATACGAGTTTTTCCTTCAAACTTTTTATCTCTTTTGAAAATGCACCATGAAACAGATCCGACTTCTATGGTTTGATGATGATATTGATATTGATGTAATTTTGTTTTGAAGTTATAATTTTTATTTAGTTTTAATGAGTTTTGTTAAGATTTATATATATATATATATATATATATATATATATATATATATATATATATATATATATATATATATATATATATGTATGTATGTATGTATGTATGTATATGAGTTTTCTTAGTGTTCGATTATATTCATTAACCGGTGTCTCATGTGGGTTGATGTAGGTGGGTTTTTTGTGTTATTGATCCACATGGGGCTGTTTATAAAAAATACGTGTTGATTTAAATTCATGTGAGTTTTTTGTATACACATTTCTAGACGATATTTAAAATCTGGAGTTTGTGTGTTCAAAATGATGGTTATGTGGCTTGTTGGTTGATCTGTGATGTTCATAATATGAGTTATTGTGCTCATAACTGATTTTGAACTTCAAATGATTCAGAGTTCAGTCAATGCTCCAATCTGTTTTTCCAGTTTAATTATATTGTTTTGAATCTTATGGAAACAATTTGCTTACTATGTTAACTTGCTTATTACTGCTACATACATCTATGATTTAAAATGGAAGTGTTCGGTCTCGATGTTTGATTTGGGATGATTTTCTGCATGCTCATTTTATTTTCTTCTTCTTTTTTGTTAAATCCAAACAATCACAAAAATTTCAAAGTTAAACCATCAAATATCAAAATCATGGTTTTGATATTTCTTGATGCTTATCGTTCCTAGTAATATGCTTGTGATCATGATACTGTCTTTTTACGTTGTTTAAAGCACCATGCAGGTTATGTTAACGTGTACGAGTGCAAACCAGACATAAATCATAACCAACTTACCCTTGTTTTATTGCAGCTAGAACTTGAAGCTGGTATCAATGCTTGTAATTTCGACACAAGTTCATCAAACTCGTCTTCTCTGTTCCTAGAAGCTCTCGTCCTTCGGCTAGACATGATTAACTTCTGGTATGACTCTCTTTCTTACTTTTGGAACCAGTTTTAGGGTGAGTAGGGAAGTTGAAAATTTACAAAACTAAGTGGCTTAAAAAGACGATGGAAATTTGTAGCTTGGAGACAGATTTAGTTTGGAGACAGATTTAGTTAGAAAATACCATATACCATAATCATAGCAGCAATGCTGATAAGTATAATCGTGGCCTGGGTCCAAATGTTTCACTTCACTACACTTTACGGACCCAAAACATTTATGGGTCTTTGCAATTAACGGTCTTTTGGGGCCCATTTTGGATCGGCCAATTTTGATGCATTTAATTTGATTTGGACACGTGTCCATTGTAGATTGAGGTTGTATCATAAGTAATCGGGAAGATGTTTAAGTGCCGCCTAGAAGATACTTTGTTTCTGTTGTGAGGATAATTATTTGGAAATCTGGGTTTTAGTTATTTTAATTTACCATTAAAATAACTCAGATTGATGTTCATACCTGAGCAATTTTCATATAATAATCTTGCATTTGTTTGCTTTATTTTCGCGACAGCACACTGCACTTGAGCAATTTGCATATAACAATCTTGTTTTTGTTTGCTTGATTTTTGGCGGCAGCACACTGCACACCTGCTTTGAATTTGTTTAATTGATTTTTGATTGTTTTTGTTGAGTTTATATGGCCAACCACCTGACCTATTATATAATAATCTTCTTTAGTTTGGGAATGTCATCAGTTGACCTTTGGTAGTTTGGTGATATAGTGCAGTAGCAGTATCTTAGTTTTTGTAACAAATAAAGAAGTGTTTGTATCAACTTATGGTTGTTGTGCTATACAATGCATCTTATTATTCTATTATGTGTTTGATTAGTAGTATTTTTATAGGTTTTTTTTTCAAGTAATACAAAGTATCAACAACTATTTTAGGGAGGAGTCAACAAATGTTTATTTTTATAGGTTCTAGAATGCTTGTTTCTTTTTAGTATAAAGTAAGTGAAATTAGATTATACAAAAACCACACTTCATGACCTTTGATGAATATCTAATTTATTATTAAAATTAATATATATATCATATGATTATTTGACCAATACTATCAATATTATAAAATTAGATATATCTCAGTTCAAAATGACTTTTGCATATTAAAAATGGTAATCATATTTTTAAGATTATATTTTGGTTATTGAATAATATTTTCTTTTTTTAAAACACGATATTATAATTAGTTATATATCTATTTAATTTTCAACAGAAATACAAAAGTTATTTATATGCTTGCATAATATACAAATATGTATTAAATCGTGGGAATCAAAAGTAATAACTGACATTTGTATTATAAGTTGGAAGATCTTCATTAAACTCATATTATCGTTGATAAAAGTAAGTTTTATAATGTATGAACGTTTAATTGATTTTTGATTGTTTTTGTTGAGTTTATATGGCCAACCACCTGACCTATTATATAATAATCTTCTTTAGTTTGGGAATGTCATCAGTTGACCTTTGGTAGTTTGGTGATATAGTGCAGTAGCAGTATCTTAGTTTTTGTAACAAATAAAGAAGTGTTTGTATCAACTTATGGTTGTTGTGCTATACAATGCATCTTGTTATTCTATTATGTGTTTGATTAGTAGTATTTATATAGGTTTTTTTTTCAAGTAATACAAAGTATCAACAACTATTTTAGGGAGGAGTCAACAAATGTTTATTTTTATAGGTTCTAGAATGCTTGTTTCTTTCTAGTATAAAGTAAGTGAAATTAGATTATACAAAAACCACACTTCATGACCTTTGATGAATATCTAATTTATTATTAAAATTAAAATATATATCATATGATTATTTGACCAATACTATCAATATTATAAAATTAGATATATCTCAGTTCAAAATGACTTTTGCATATTAAAAATGTTAATCATATTTTTAAGATTATATTTTGGTTATTGAATAATATTTTCTTTTTTTAAAACACGATATTATAATTAGTTATATATCTATTTAATTTTCAACAGAAATACAAAAAGTTATTTATATGCTTGCATAATATACAAATATGTATTAAATCGTGGGAATCAAAAGTAATAACTGACATTTGTATTATAAGTTGGAAGATCTTCATTAAACTCAGATTATCGTTGATAAAATTAAGTTTTATAATGTATCAGCTTCCTTACTGCTTTCGTGATCATTAATAAACCCACTTAATTTATAGAAATGGTGTTTTCTTGTAATTTATTGTACTAAAATGATTATAAATAATCTCATTTTCGTAATTATATACATATTTAAATGGAGAATGTATTGTCTTGAAAGAAAGAATCAACTAATAGACAGATTCTATGCAATGATGAACTGATTAAAATGAACAATGCAATACCAGATAAGATAGAAGTTACCTGCTTTAGTTTATCTGGAAAAATGAAACGCGAGAGTGTAGGCGGAGCAGAGGCAAGCGAGTGCAATCCAGAAATCCTTTTATCATGTAAAATTCGTTAATTACTAAAATTACATCACAATATTGAATTGATGTTAGTATCTACTATATATATCATCTAAGTTCAAATAGCATACTGTAAAACATAATGTAAATTTCGGACCATGCTACATTTAAAACATTCCTTCGATCCTATTATTTTCTTCTACAGCTAATTTAAATGAGACTTGATGCCCAACTCGATTTTTTTTTTTGTTTTATTTTATGCATGAATTGAAATTTGAGCTTAGACCTTCAACAATATTTACAGCTTTTTATGACTTACAGAGTCTGTCATATTCTTTGCTATCCCTATATCTATATAAACACAAGACCTAATACATATCCCTATATTCGGTTTCATTGACTGTGTTTGGTTATGGTTCCAGATATGTGTTCAAGATACAATGTCGTTCCAGATCTGGGCTCGGGGCACGCAATCGGTCAAGCGCACGACGACGATCAACCATTGTTCGAAATCTGAATATGGGCTGCTATTGTCTGGTAAATATTTTCAGAATTTAATATGACTTTGTTATTATCTCGTAATCTAGTAAAACAACACATTTGAAACAAATAAATAGAAAAAATTTATGTTTAATTAGCTTTGTTGTTGATCTATGCATTTTTTTATCTGGTTTTAATATGCATTTTTAGATCTGGTCTTGAAATTGCATGAATGCATCTTCTGGTTCTAGATCTATGTCTTGTGTATCCGGGTTCAGTATGCTTTTTGGTTTTATTTTGTAGTATCATTTTATGCTTTTCTTTATACATGGTTGATAACTAATTAAATTTCATAAGGCCAACAATCTTGGAGTCAAATTTGATAGATTATAAGCTCATTTCCTAAGAATTATAGTTAGAATATATTTATATAATTCATCATCCAAAAATATGATATTTGCTTCCCTGAAATGTATTTGTTGGTTCATGTTTTTGGCTATGTGAACCTAGAAATCAAAAGATTGAGACCTTTATGAATTATAAACAATTTAAAGTTGCTTTTAATTTGATCTTTTAGAATGTAATGTTGTTTTCTTGATGAGCTATTAATAAAAAATGGATATGTGGTTTAAATTATCATCATCAAACTATGAAATACATCATAGGAAGACAAAATTATTGGTTTGATTATCTTCTCTTTATCCCCCTTATGTGCCTAGATTGATAAAAGTATATACTACATATGTGTTCATAAACCAAGAAACTTATTTAGTTTTGAATGTCATAATACCAAAGTTCTTAGTTCTCATTATGATAATATATACGTTTTAAAGTACTTGATTCTAATATTGTTAAAGTATTACACTTTTATGTGTGTGTATATTCATATTTTCATTTAATTTAAGTGTGTATAACGTTTTCTTGTACTAAATTTTAAGAAATTATGAAAGTTTAATACTTAATATTCTGATATATATATATATATATATATATATATATATATATATATATATATATATATATATATATATATATATATATATATATATATATCCATTTGTTTTAAGTGTATAACGTGTAGTTCTACTAAATTGTAAGAAATTATGAAATTTTAGTACTTAATAATCTGATATACATTTATATGAACATTATAAGTATTAAAAACCTACGAAATTATAAAGTGGTAAGAAAAGAAACTAACGTTATATATAAAAATTTGTTGCACAAAGTAAGTCTATGCATTGTTCTTCACCAGAGGTGTTGGCAACAATATATATATATATATATATATATATATATATATATATATATATATATATATATATATATATATATATAATACAAGATTGAAGAAAAACTTATAAATAAACCTAATAGAAACTACTGCTTGGAGCAACAGTTTATCAAAACTCTTGACATAAACTTCTATTATGATGTTAAAGTTAAATATATTATCACACATCATGGAACAATTACCTTGCAGTGGTGACAATGGAGTCGAGCTTGATTGCTGATTCTAATTGATCATCCAGCCAAATAATAGATACAAGAGCAGGGTTTGCTACTGGTATCTAGTAATATATAATCCAGTATACATGAAACATATATATCCGCTTTTTTTCTGATATTTAGTTATAGCCGATAACTTCAGAAAATCCAGAATTAGGTCATCGAAATCCAGTATACATAAAACATATGTATCCGCTTTTTTTTCTGATTTTTAGTTATAGCGGATAACTTCAGAAATTTTAAATGATAAGTATTGCAGAATTATGTCATCGAAATCCCACTTTTTTATTATATCCAGCGAACTCCAGCAGAAATCCACTTTTTATGCAGTTTTTTTCTGGATAAATATTGCAGAATTTTTAAAAATCCCCTTTTTAGTTATATCCAGCAAATCCAGCCTTTTTGTGCAGTTTTTTTGCAGTTGTTTTATGGATAAAAAACTTTTTAAATGCCTTTTCTTCTATCCATACTTATTCTGCAATGTTTGGTTTGCAAATAAATAGCCTAAAAAATCTGAATTATAACCAAACCGGTTTATCCCTCTAAAAATGTATTTCTGTATTTTTTCAGTTTTTTTCCCTCTATTTTAAATGTATTTCAGTTATTTTAAGGAGACAAATTTGAACTTTTTGTTGTAATAATCTTTTATTAAAGTATATTGTATTTTAAGGATTCTGTTAAGAAAAAAACAAATGTTAATATATAGATGTCCATGTGTTAGAGTATTAACACTAACATATAGGTCCCTCTAGTTCAAACATATTTAACTGAAAATAATGAATATTTGGAATCAATATAAACCATCATCCAACTAAAACAACATTAAATTCAAAAATTTTACAGCTTTGTAAGAAAAGATACCTTAAATAACAATCAAGTCGAAATATAATAAATATGCATGCCACATCCATAAAAATAATAAAAATGAACAAAATTACATGCTCCATTTTGAAAGTAATAAATTGCTAAGAAAATACAAACCACCTGACATGGAAAAAGGTAAATAGACAAACTTTTTTATAAGACAAGGGAAGAAAAACATACAATATGTTATTATAAGACAATTGGCCAATTCATAAATTTATATTTAGAATAATAGAAACATGGGATAAATACCAACTTCAAACGCCCCTAGCTTTTGAACCAAGAGGAGTTACAGGGCCTACAACCGGTCAATATACATGATGGCCTGGGCAACCTGCATGTCTGTGGCAAAGCAGATAAGTTGCTTCCCTCCCAAAATTTCCCAGACTTCTACACATTTACGTTTTCCAACAGAGTGAAATCCAGAATATTGTACACAATAATTCTAATTTTTTGGCCAACCCTGTTAATGTTCTTTGTATGCCTGTGACAGTGAATCAGAAATGTGGCATTGTTCCTCTCAATGTATATGCCCATGGCATGCCATTACTACCATGAGTTCAACATATTCAGAAATAATCATAAGATAAAAATCATATAACTTCGCTCATCAGGAATCAAGCATGTAAATTTCCAGACAAATCTTTATATACCCATCCACAACCTTACTAATCATATAACAAAATAGGACCTCACCAATCATTGTGATATGACATCAAATGCAATGGTTCAAATACAACATAAACTCCAGCCATAATAGAACATAATTAGTCTTTATATAGATAAAATAAAAAGTTTCTAAACAATTCAAAACCAGAAAAAACTTGAAATGGAATTTAAAGAGACGATAAAAATATGAAATTAACAATTAAAAATTTAATTTGGCATGCTACTCCTCTCCGTCGGTATCATTTTCATCATCAGCATCCTCTTCTTCAGTCTCCTCTTCATCATCATATTCCTCTCCGTCAGTCTCAACATCTCCATTAGACTCCGACTCATCGATGAGTTGATAAAGTCTATTGCGACTTAAAATTGAGACTTGGTTCCTCCTTCGACATTTTACACGTCTCATGGACAAATCCTCCTGCAGTTAATAAGCTTTATGTTAACATACTATGTAATTTAATACCAAAGAAACCATGTATGAATTATAGTCGATTTAAAATATTACAAGGGTTTAAAATAACATTTACCGAATCATCTGAGGAGATTGTAGCGCCCTCAGATTCTAATTCTAGCCACATGTTTTTAACATCTTGAAGCCGGTCTTGGCTAATCTGATTTCAAACCCAGTTCGTCAAAGATTAGAATAATATTGACATTTTAACTTAAATAACATAACTTTTACATTATCATATATGAAAGAGTTTGCCTCATCATCCGAGGACAAATAAATTATTGTGTGTTCATCATGATTCGCCACTATCTATAATATAAAACAATCAAGTAGTTAATCTTATACGTGGAAAAATTGATAGAACTTTAAATGTAAATAATATGACTTGTACCTCATCATCCGAGGACACAACGATTAAAGCGTCATGTCTGACCCATGCTTCTCGGGATATGGTGTTTCCTTCCCAATCTACCAGAGTCTGTAATAAGTAAAAGTATGATGAGTCTGTCATAATATATAAATAGTTATAGATCATGCTTTATCTTTGAATTATTTGAGTGCAACAAAGCAATTAGTATTAATTGTAGATAACTGATGAAATGTAAATGATAATATGACTTGTACCTCATCATCCGAAGACACAACGATTATATCGTCGTGTCTGACCCATGCTTCTCGGGATATGGGGTTTCCTTCCCAATCCACCAATGTCTGTAATAATATATACATAGTTATAGTTCATGCTTCTCGAGATATTATATTTTATTTATGAATTATGTGAGTGCAACAATGCAATTGGTATTAATTGTAAATAACTGGTGAAATGTGAAGGATAATACTTGTGAAGACCACCCCTTACGGGGCAGTTCTCACCAGTCTAGGTCCCACATCATGCAATACGATATCAACCATAACTAAGATAGGGTAATTAATTGCGGAATTAAAAATTACATGTACATTACAGATTAGGATTTAAGTTTACATATTTCAAAATAAAATTATAAAAGGGTAACATCTAATCTAGTCATAACATCATAAGTCACATCAAGTCTACCCAAAACCACCACATTTGCTGTCTTCCAATCAGTACCAGAGAGTTTGTTGAGTAGTGGTCTAAGAAAGCTTCAAAACTTGGATCTTGAATGACCTAAGTACTAGGTCCTGCAGGTGATTTTCCTTTGGCTTTTCCTGTAAAATTTTAAAGCAACATCTGTAAGCAAAGCTTAGTGAGTTTATAGATTTTCAATATTAACATGCGTGTCAAGCGGAGTCATAAATCTAAGCGTGATATGTCTTGGCTGCCGCTACAGCCCTCATGATTGAGATATAGTATCATAAGATCGGATGATGTTCAAGCCACACTCACGCTTATATCGTGGGGATCAGCCACATACTGGGCTAGCTACCAGTAAGTCAATATGGCGGAACATCGGAGGTCATTACCAAGTTCATAAGAACTGGTGAAATAGCCGGGTCTAGAACAATAGACCATAAGGGCTAATCAAGCTGAATCAATCTTATCAAAAGTCTGATCAATGATGTAAGCATATGTCTTAGGAGTCATGATAGCAACGAATCATAAAGCAAAGTCTGAGATAATATTAAATACAATCTGAAAAGATAAGCAAATAGCTATCATGATTCACTGGGCAACACCCATCCATGGTGTGCACAGGTCTCAATCCAGCTGATAAATGAATGTCAATAAATGTAACAGCATCAATATATCTCAACCGGATCTGTGCATGTTCAATTTGAATCTATAACTCACAGGTCTGGGTCTTGGTCAAACAGATATAAGAATCTGCCACCTGAGTTATCTCAGGATTTTGTCTTTGTCAATCTGTAATCTGTAAATCAATTCTCTGACCCGCTTTAAATCTTTTAAAATCTTTGTCTTTATGTTCAGAATTTCACTGAACCTGTCCAGAATTATATCATATAAATCTTATGTCAATGTCATCATCATTATCATGGAATTTTCTTCATCTTTTGGTCATTAAATCTGATATTTTATCTGGGTCTGATATCTGATAACTTGTCTTATCAAGGCTGTCTTCTTTATAATCTTAAATTTCATCTGATTCTGATAACTTATCTATTCCCAAATCATTCTAATACATAATATTGGGTTTCGGATCATAAATTTCGGATCAGCCCGGATTGGGATCCGGATTCGGATACATCCGAAATGGACCATCCGGACCAAACCGAATTAAGGACCCGGATTAGCTTATCCGAAATGTAATCCGAATTCGGACCAATTAATAACCGAATCAATTATCCGGATTCGGATTTGGGACCGAATTAGGTACATCCGAATTTGGGCACATCATCCGAATTGAGGATTATAATCGAAATGAGGACCGAATTCGGGTCATTCGAATCCAAAATGCTACATCCGAACCAATTACAAAGTGAGGTCCGAAATTTAGATCCGAATTTGGGTAATCATCCGAAATGAGTCACACATCCGAATTCGGTTTCAACCGAATTCGGACTCATACCTTCATAATTTTCCCAGAAATGTTCTTGATGTTCTTGAAGGTGTTCATTCGGATTTTTCATAAAAATTTCCCAAAAATACTTTTATTAACATGTAATGTTATATAAAGTTGTATTAACATTATTTGAGTGTTTTTATATAATTTCTTTGATCAAAAACATCTTAATTTAGTCAAGATCATCCATAAACTCATAATTTTCTCAAGAACATTATTTTTCATAGAAATTCCGATTTTTGCTCAATTTGGATGATTTAACCCACGAATTTTAAATCTGTTTCATCTATTACTTTAAATTCATCATAATCTTCTAAATTTATACACATGCAAAACATAATTTCCACACATTAATCTCTTGGTTTCGGTTTTTCATAAAACCGTACCAACATATAAAATTTTTTTTTTTGAATTTAAATAGAATATTACCTTGAAATTTCTGTAGATTCTTGTTGATTGTTGTTGATTGTAACTTCCTTGGCTTTAATCTTCAATTTAATGCAAGTTTTATGAAACTTTTTGATGAATTCTTGAAGGATCCGGATGTTTAGAGAGAGAGTAAAATTTTAGTTAATGATCTTAAATGATCATTTTCTTGTTTATATATATTATTTAGTTATATTTGTTGTTTAACCCACTAAACTTTTGTATTTTACATCTCTTTTATTTACTCAATTTAATTATATCATAAATATAATATAAAATTATATTTACTTTAATATATTTTTATTCTTAATCAATATTTGCAAATAAATAATATAACAAAATTATATTATTATTTCAAAATAGTCATTACATAACTGATCAAAAGTTGGGTTGTTACAGAATGGGCTCCACCACGCACAAACTTCGTCCCCGAAGTTAGCTATGTTCGAACAGACTGGGATAAGTAGCTTTCATAACATCTCTGGATTCCCAAGACTGATGCGAACCTTTGTGGTGTTTCCACTGGACGAGCACCATCTGTATCTCTTTATTTCTAAGCTTTTTGGTCTTCG
Source organism: Centrapalus pauciflorus (assembly GCA_020465985.1). Taxonomy (NCBI): domain Eukaryota; kingdom Viridiplantae; phylum Streptophyta; class Magnoliopsida; order Asterales; family Asteraceae; genus Centrapalus; species Centrapalus pauciflorus. Next base: position 288,601 of record JAANYP010007812.1, on the reverse strand, counting down.
AGTCCAAAATACGTTCTGGTTCTTCAACCACTCGAAGCTTTTCATCTATCTGCAGATTAACGTGTGGTATCTGTACTTCTCTTTCGTCAGCTAAGCTCTTTCTCAAATGACTAACATGGAATACAGGATGTATTCCAGCTAAGTCCGCTGGTAGATCAAGACGATAAGACTGATTTCCAATCTTTTCGACGATCTTGAACGGTCCGATAAATCTCGGAGCTAGCTTGTTTCTTTTAATGAATCGTACCACATTCTTCATTGGGGATACTTTTAACATCACCCAATCGTTAACTGCAAAACTGATGGATCTATGCCGATTGACATAATATGACTTCTGCCTGCTTTGAGCTTCAAGAATATTCCTTCTAACGAGTTGAATCTTTTCGTGAGTCAACTGTAGAAGGGCAGGACCCGCTATTGGTGATTCGCCTGTTTCGCACCAACAGGTAGGAGTTCTGCACTTTCTTCCGTACAAAGCTTCAAAAGGGGCCATCTTGATCGTTGAATGATAACTGTTATTGTATGAAAATTCGACCAACGGCAAGTGGTCATCCCAGTTACCACCTAAATCAAGAACGCAGGCACGAAGCATATCTTCAAGTGTTAGGATAGTACGCTCACTCTGGCCATCTGCATTTGGATGATAAGCAGTACTCATAGAAATCCGAGTACCCATCCCTTCTTGTAGTGCTTGCCAGAATCTGGATGTGAAGCGACTATCACGATCAGATACGATAGACTTCGGCACACCGTGACGAGAAATAATTTCAGAGATATACAGCTGCGCCAATCTATCGAGAGAATATGTTTCTTTCATCAGAATAAAATGTGCTGATTTCGTTAATCGGTCAACGACTACCCAAATGGAGTCGTGTTGTCTTTTGGTTTTCGGCAGCTTTGTGATGAAATCCATTGTTATATGCTCCCACTTTCATTCAGGAACTGGTAGTGGTTGCATATCCCCGAAGGGTTTCTGATGCTCTGCCTTAACCATCTGACAGACTTTGCAGCTTTCAACACATTTTCCGATGTCTTTCTTCATTCCTGGCCACCAGTAATCAGCTTTCAGATCAAAATACATCTTTGAGCTGCCAGGATGAATGGATAACTTGGACTGATGAGCTTCGGACAGAAGAGTGCTACGAATAGAACCATATTTAGGAACCCAGATTCGGTTTCCCTTGAGACAGTGAAGTCCCAAATGGTTCAGAGTCAGAAATTGTTACTGCCCTTTAAGATTTTCAGAATCTATGTTCTCTTCTTTCAGCGCTTCTGTTTGAGCAACTCGAATATCTTCAATAAGATCAGAAGAGAATATAACTGGAGTTAGGGCATAACAGCATTTTTCTGGATATACTTTTCTACTCAACGCATCCGCGACAACATTTGCTTTGCCGGGATGATACAAGATCTCGCAATCATAATCCTTGATAAGCTCCAAGGATCGATGCTGTTTCATGTTAAGATCTTTTTGAGTGAAAAGGTACTTGAGACTCTTATGATCGGTGTAGAGCTGACACCGAGTCCCATAAAGATAGTGACGCCAGATTTTCAATGCAAAGGTAACAGCAGCCAACTCAAGATCATGAGTTGGTGCACTTTTCTCGTAGTCTTTCAATTGCCTTGAAGCATAGGCAATGACTTTTCCCCTTTGCATTAGAACACATCCTAAACCAGTACCAGAGGCATCGCTATAGACGACGAAATCATCATTACCTTCTGGCAAGGCTAGGATCGGCGCTTGAATAAGTTTCTGTTTCAGAATATCAAATGCCTCTTGCTGTTTATCGGTCCAAACGAAAGGAGTATTCTTTCGTGTTAGCGTTGTAAGTGGCACAACAATCTTTGAGAAGTCCTTTATGAATCGCCGATAATAACCGGCCAATCCAAGGAAACTTTTTATCTCTGAGGCATTGCGAGGTGTTTGCCATTTCTGAACGGCCTCGACTTTTGAAGGATCAACGGAAATCCCTTCGCCAGAAACAACATGGCCAAGGAACTGGATCTATAAGAATCAAGATAGAAATTCAAATTCTGAGGTGAATCATAGAATAGTTAAGGAAACAGCTCAAGACTTATATAATAGAAATTATACCTGTCTGAGCCAGAATTCGCACTTAGAAAATTTTGCGTAGAGTCTTTCTTTTCTTAATAACTCTAGCAACTGTCGCAGATGAATAGAATGATCAGCCTCCGTTTTGGAGTAAATCAGAATATCGTCTATGAACACGATAACTGATTTATCCAACATTGGTCTGCACACGCGATTCATGAGATCCATGAACGCCGCTGGTGCATTCGTTAATCCAAACGGCATCACGAGAAATTCGTAATGACCGTATCTTGTACGGAAAGCTGTCTTTGGAACATCCTCATCTCTGACTTTTAACTGATGATACCCAGAACGGAGATCTATTTTCGAAAAGTAACTGGCTCCTTGTAACTGATCAAACAGATCATCGATTCTGGGCAGAGGATACTTATTCTTTATTGTAACTTTGTTCAACTCGCGGTAGTCGATGCACATACGGAAGGTTCCGTCTTTCTTTTTGACAAATAAGACTGGTGCACCCCACGAAGAAGAACTCGGTCGGATAAATCCCTTCTCCAACAGCTCTTGCAGTTGCTTTGACATTTCCTGCATTTCTGCAGGTGCAAGTCTGTATGGAGCTTTTGCGATAGGAGCCGCACCAGGAACCAAGTCAATACTGAACTCGACTTGTCGTTCCGGTGGCACTCCGGAAATATCGTCAGGAAATACGTCTGGGAACTCACAAACGATAGGAATATCGGATAAAGGTTTCTTTTCAGAACTGGACTCAGATAGAGCATAACAAAGGTAAGATTCGTGACCTTTAGACAAGTATTTGTGAGCCTTTTCTACAGATATAAAGCAATGCGCACCTTTCCGCTTCTCGCCCTTGATTTCAAGTACTCGGCCGTCTGAAGATTTGATTCTAATGACTCGCCGGTTGCAGATAATTGTAGCCTCGTTATTCATTAGCCAATCCATGCCGATGATGACGTCAAACTCTTTCAAGGGAATCGGGATAAGGTCGAGGTTGAATACAATATTATCTACGAGTAATGTGCAGTTTCGATATACAGAATCAGCCATAACATAGCTGTTACTGGCTGTCTCAATGTCAAGTATAACAGGAAGCTTCGATGGGAACTTAGATAATCTTGATGCAAAAGAAGTCGATATGAAAGAACGACTTGCGCCAGAATCAAATAATACGCGAGCAGGTATCGTATTTAACAGAAACGTACCGGTGACTACGTCAGGTGTTTCTCTCGCCTCTTCAGCCGTTATTTGGAACGCACGTGTCCTTGCAGTTGGTGTTGCAGCAGAACTTTTAACTGTCGACCCTCCAGCTGATGACTGTGGTTGATAACGTGGTCCGCTACGACACTGATACATGAAGTGCCCTCTCTTTCCACATTTCGCACATCCACGTCCCTGCTGTGGACATTCTTCACTACTATGACCGATCATGTTACACGCGAAGCAAGTAACGTCATCCGGATTACATAGTCCCATGTGAGACTTTCTGCATCTCTTGCAGAATCGCGGCTCGTTTGTCAGTGAGTAGGCTTGCGCTTTCGGTTGTGAACTATGCTGATGGGATTGCTGAGACTGAGATTTATTTGGCTTAAAGAATCTGCCAAATCGTTGTTTCTTTGGAGGAGACGGATTCATCGGGTTAGTAGACGGAGCGTATAGCTGATCGCCGTACTCTAAGTAACCTCGCTCGATTTGTCTAGCCGCTTCTACCATTTCTAAGTAACTCTTGTATTTGATCGCGCTCATCGGATGTCTGTATCTAGGATTGAGTCCTACACGAAATCTATTCATCTTTCTCTCTTCGGTAGCAACTTGGTATGAAGAATAACCGCATAATCGCGAAAACTCGTGCTCATATTCGTCGACTGTCTTCGTTCCCTGAGTCAGCTGCATCAGTTGTACTTCCATTTTATCTCGCTGGTCGACCGGGCAGTACTTTGCATTGAACATTTCAAGAAACTGCTCCCATTCTAAAGTCTGAATCACCTCCTCACCATAGATACTTCGCTGGGTTTTCCACCAGGCACGGGCAGCTCCAACAAATAGTGCAGACGCATAGCTTACTTTCTTAGAATCTAAACAGTCAGAGATTCTAAAAATTTCTTCCGTATGACTGATCCAATCCATCGCCTGAATCGGATCCACAGTACCCTCGAAGTTCAGGGCACCGCTCGCTTTAAAATCTTTAAATTTGCAGCCTTTTGGCTGAGCTATTTGGGTTTCTGGATTTGAATTATCAGAATCAGATTCATTGGTCTGGACTTGCTTTTCTTTTCTCTTATTTTTCTTTTCTTCACGTCTTTTAGCTTCGGCCTCATCTCTGGCACGAAACTGTTCTTGCATCATTTTGTTTTGTTGTTCTGAGTGTTGGGCTAGAAATTGTTGCATCATTTCAAACATTTGTTGTTGGGTCATATTGTTGGGAATATCACCTGATCCTGATCCTGACATCTTCTACTGAAAATTAAAATCAATTAACTATCAGTTTATAGACTTAGATCTATGTACCCTTTTTCCCATCCTAATAGTCTGTACATCCTATCTCAGTTCAAACCACCTAAATGATTGATACATATGTATTGCTTCAGTTTGAGACCAAGTATACTTACGTAATACTTGATTCACTCAAACTATTGCTCTGATACCATCCTGTGAAGACCACCCCTTACGGGGCAGTTCTCACCAGTCTAGGTCCCACATCATGCAATACGATATCAACCATAACTAAGATAGGGTAATTAATTGCGGAATTAAAAATTACATGTACATTACAGATTAGGATTTAAGTTTACATATTTCAAAATAAAATTATAAAAGGGTAACATCTAATCTAGTCATAACATCATAAGTCACATCAAGTCTACCCAAAACCACCACATTTGCTGTCTTCCAATCAGTACCAGAGAGTTTGTTGAGTAGTGGTCTAAGAAAGCTTCAACACTTGGATCTTGAATGACCTAAGTACTAGGTCCTGCAGGTGATTTTCCTTTGGCTTTTCCTGTAAAATTTTAAAGCAACATCTGTAAGCAAAGCTTAGTGAGTTTATAGATTTTCAATATTAACATGCGTGTCAAGCGGAGTCATAAATCTAAGCGTGATATGTCTTGGCTGCCGCTACAGCCCTCATGATTGAGATATAGTATCATAAGATCGGATGATGTTCAAGCCACACTCACGCTTATATCGTGGGGATCAGCCACATACTGGGCTAGCTACCAGTAAGTCAATATGGCGGAACATCGGAGGTCATTACCAAGTTCATAAGAACTGGTGAAATAGCCGGGTCTAGAACAATAGACCATAAGGGCTAATCAAGCTGAATCAATCTTATCAAAAGTCTGATCAATGATGTAAGCATATGTCTTAGGAGTCATGATAGCAACGAATCATAAAGCAAAGTCTGAGATAATATTAAATACAATCTGAAAAGATAAGCAAATAGCTATCATGATTCACTGGGCAACACCCATCCATGGTGTGCACAGGTCTCAATCCAGCTGATAAATGAATGTCAATAAATGTAACAGCATCAATATATCTCAACCGGATCTGTGCATGTTCAATTTGAATATCTATAACTCACAGTTCTGGGTCTTGGTCAAACAGATATAAGAATCTGCCACCTGAGTTATCTCAGGATTTTGTCTTTGTCAATCTGTAATCTGTAAATCAATTCTCTGACCCGCTTTAAATCTTTTAAAATCTTTGTCTTTATGTTCAGAATTTCACTGAACCTGTCCAGAATTATATCATATAAATCTTATGTCAATGTCATCATCATTATCATGGAATTTTCTTCATCTTTTGGTCATTAAATCTGATATTTTATCTGGGTCTGATATCTGATAACTTGTCTTATCAAGGCTGTCTTCTTTATAATCTTAAATTTCATCTGATTCTGATAACTTATCTATTCCCAAATCATTCTAATACATAATATTGGGTTTCGGATCATAAATTTCGGATCAGCCCGGATTGGGATCCGGATTCGGATACATCCGAAATGGGCCATCCGGACCAAACCGAATTAAGGACCCGGATTAGCTTATCCGAAATGTAATCCGAATTCGGACCAATTAATAACCGAATCAATTATCCGGATTCGGATTTGGGACCGAATTAGGTACATCCGAATTTGGGCACATCATCCGAATTGAGGATTATAATCGAAATGAGGACCGAATTCGGGTCATTCGAATCCAAAATGCTACATCCGAACCAATTACAAAGTGAGGTCCGAAATTTAGATCCGAATTTGGGTAATCATCCGAAATGAGTCACACATCCGAATTCGGTTTCAACCGAATTCGGACTCATACCTTCATAATTTTCCCAGAAATGTTCTTGATGTTCTTGAAGGTGTTCATTCGGATTTTTCATAAAAATTTCCCAAAAATACTTTTATTAACATGCAATGTTATATAAAGTTGTATTAACATTATTTGAGTGTTTTTATATAATTTCTTTGATCAAAAACATCTTAATTTAGTCAAGATCATCCATAAACTCATAATTTTCTCAAGAACATTATTTTTCATAGAAATTCCGATTTTTGCTCAATTTGGATGATTTAACCCACGAATTTTAAATCTGTTTCATCTATTACTTTAAATTCATCATAATCTTCTAAATTTATACACATGCAAAACATAATTTCCACACATTAATCTCTTGGTTTCGGTTTTTCATAAAACCGTACCAACATATAAATTTTTTTTTTTGAATTTAAATAGAATATTACCTTGAAATTTCTGTAGATTCTTGTTGATTGTTGTTGATTGTAACTTCCTTGGCTTTAATCTTCAATTTAATGCAAGTTTTATGAAACTTTTTGATGAATTCTTGAAGGATCCGGATGTTTAGAGAGAGATTAGAGAGAGAGAGAGTAAAATTTTAGTTAATGATCTTAAATGATCATTTTCTTGTTTATATATATTATTTAGTTATATTTGTTGTTTAACCCACTAAACTTTTGTATTTTACATCTCTTTTATTTACTCAATTTAATTATATCATAAATATAATATAAAATTATATTTACTTTAATATATTTTTATTCTTAATCAATATTTGCAAATAAATAATATAACAAAATTATATTATTATTTCAAAATAGTCATTACATAACTGATCAAAAGTTGGGTTGTTACAATACTTGTACCTCATCATCGGAAGAAATAACTACAACATTTGTAGCTTCTTCATTGACATCTGAAGCTGTCTGAAAAAGAAAATAAGTGCAGTATTAGTGTGCTGTCCAGATTTTAAAGTAGTCCTTAATTAACAATTTATTAATTATAGTTGGAGCTTGTATCTTTTTTACTATTAATATATGTGTAGTTAACTAACCATTCTTTTTGCTCATTTTCAGGGTGCACAATGTGGTATATATGGGGTAAAATGCACAAAATGGCTTGTAAACACAGGTAACTTTAAAGATATCACATGTTATGTCTGTTCATTTGATTGACCTTTGCTAGTAGTTTTCCTAAGATAATGTTATATAGGGTTTCTTGAATTACCAAAGCTTGACTTGTTCATTTTATGAAACATACTATTTCTTGTTTCTGGACAAAAACTATATGTTGGTTAAAAGCATACAACTTGAACTCGAATTTAGTATTCTTTCCATGAAAACATACACCACAAATACGTGAGGGAAGCAACCTTGGCAGCACGTATAGATATGTCAATAGGGAAAGAAGTATTTGAAGAAAAATAGAAGCATCCAACTTTTAGCATAGAAACTACAAGAAGACTAATTTGAGAGAGTGGCTACAATAACATATAAGGTAAGTGCCAACAGACAATGAACAATGGAAAATAATATATGTATGAGATTTAGAGAACACATTATAATTGTAGAATAACAATGTTAACTCTTCACATTTATAAGTCATAAACCTTTCAAGTAAGCAGCACACAACCAGTAGCCAATCAAAATCAGCTAGTTGGCCTGATATGCTATTTAAATTCATAAGCAACTTGGGTTTGGCTTTTTAATGTCGCTGGAAAAAATACTATGGGCATATCACATATGTAGTTCGGCTACTGTGCATAACATAAAACGTGATGTATAAAAAACTGACGATTGGGATTAATATGACTTTGTTATTATCTCGTAAGACATAAAAAACCTTTCCACCATGTTTACCAGACAATAGTTCGGCTACTGTGCATAACATAAAAAACGTGATGTATAATCACAGTTATATTGGGAATTTGGTATTGTTAATCTAATTTTTGAGCTTAATTTTGTTACTTTACAATATCATTAATAGGCAAAAAAACACCTGAATTTCTCCTTGATTTTCTTCTTCAATGGAAACTTCAGTTGGATTTTTGCGATCCACCATTTCTGTAATTCATATCCTGCAAAATGATAATCAAAATGATGATAAACTAAATAAAAATTTTTCGTTTAAAGAATATAAAAATAATCTATTTGATTGAATTGTGAAAGAAGATTAAAGAAGTTACTTTGTTTTCTGCTGACTTAAGGATTCAGATTTTTTTTTTCGGTTTTTTGCACTGACTACGTTGAGTTCATTATGTCATTGAGTACGTATATATACTAATATAATTAGCAGATAAATACCAGTTTGAATACATCCTTAAAAATCTGAATTTAGGTTTTGATAATGTTATCCCTATTATTTGTCGAAAGTTTGTTATGCAACAGATTTGTTTCCAGGTTTTTTTTCTGCATAATTATCTATACCATAACATTGCAGTTTTTTCTGCATTTTTTTTCCGGTTTTTTTGAAGCCCTATAAACCATCACATGTGTCGATAATATATCCTATTTTTTCTGCAATTCTGCAGAAAAAGGGAATATTTCCATCAAGTATATGTTTGCTGAAATATTCAATGAAGTTCCATTATTTATTAAATAATCTATATCTATTAAATAAACTATATCTATTAAATAATCTATATAGAATATAAATAATTTATTAAATAATCTATATCAAAAACTTTCCCAAAAAGGAAATTGTGCATCTAGATTGTATCATAGCTCAATAAAGTTTTAATATTCATACTTAGTCTGTATCTTTTCATCTTGAATGCTATGTAGTGAGAAATAACATAAAACGTGATGTATAAAAAACTGACGATGCTGCCTTACGTATGTATGATGATAAATCTAGTGCTACGTTCTCCTTTCACTGGAGTTTTAGTTTAAAATTACTGTAATGCTTAGATCCTATACAAGTCAAACATAAAGAGAATCAAGGTTCATAGTAGTCCTTTTAGGTGTTTTAAGTTCCATCCAATGTGATATTGACCGAGTTTGGCTAGGTGGTATTGATGTGGAACTTTGCCCCTTTTTCAAAGACTGGCAAAAAAGTGTTTTTCTTTATTTATTTGTATCATATGCTTCGCCTGCTAATTTACTATTATTTTGTTGCAAACGTAAAGTTATATACATGTCTTCATTTTCCAGACTAACGAAAGCATTAAACTTTAATTTTCAGGTATATAAAAATACTTCAAATGTTGATAATTATCTCATTAAATCAATTAGCAAACCAGCAGATGATCCCAATGCTGGAGAAGTTTATTACAGGTATTCCACATCGATACTGTTTTTTTTTTCTTTCTGGACTGGGGTATTTTCATGCTGAAAAATATTATAGTTTTATCGTGGTCCTGTGCAGTATTATGTTGATACTGTTTTTTTTTTTGTTTCTGGACAAAAGGGTTGCAAACTGTTTTATTGTTTTGGTGCTGAAACATACTATTTCTTGTTTCTGGACAAAAACTATCTGTTGGTTAAAAGCATACAACTTGAACTCGAATTAAGTATTCTTTCCATGAAAACATAAATTTTTTTTTTTAAAATGACAAACCTACTCCAAGTGTAATTTAACCCGTAACCTATTGGTCGGAAAACCGAGTTGCATACCATTAGACCATAGTCCCTTCAACTTATACCAAATATGATATGTATCCAACATAAGGATAATATTTTAAAATAGATGCATACGTGGGGGAAGCAACCTTGGCAGCACGTGTAGATATGTATAGCCTCTCCAATTTCTGGTGTAGATATGTATAGCCTCTCCAATTTCTGGTGTAGATATGCAACCCTTTTGTCCAGAAACAATGCTGAAAAATAGTATAATTTTATCCCATTGTTTTCTGAATTATAGCCAATCCCAAACCAGCCATTAAAATCTGAATTTTACCCAATGAGATGATGCCAAATCAGCATTAAAAGTAGGAATTATAACCAATAGAATAATGCCACGTCAGCTTTTTTTCTCTCTGCTCCGTCGGCAATATATATATATATAATTATGCTCTCTGGTCCATACATATAACTGCCGTGAAGAATGGGTTTTAAACTACATATGGAAACTTTGAAAAACAAGAATCTTAATTATATGACATTATTTTATTGACCAAGTCTAATGTAAAACAACAGTTGATCGACACATCAAAAAATTAAAGTATATATCTAAGAAGAGTTTCGACTAATTTATTCTCATCCCAAAACTTTTTCTTCTTTTCGTTTATATAAACAATGGCAGACACAATTCTATTCCTATTCGTATTCCTCGTCCTCGTCGTCAATGTATCTTGCTATTGTTTCAGCAATCCTTGTTACTTGGAAACAGAAGCTTTACGACAAGATCAACGGCTCAATGACTGGGATTATTCAGTTTCATCAAACAGGATCTTGCATTTTGAAGTTTTATGGCTTTGGCAGTAGCAAAATTTAAGTCTTTATTTTTGGATTTCCACAACGACAACATATACGTACAACAACGTAACCTTACAAACAGTCATTATTTGACGAATTGATCGAATTCCTTCATGGGTGTAGCTAATGTGGTTCGTCGGTTAGCCATGGCCCATCCAACTTTTTTTTTTCCGATATCATATTAATGCGTAACACAAGTACTACATGTCCATGCAACAGGATTAATTAAGGAAATTCCTTACTGCACAAACTGTATCCGATGGGTTAATTTGTTAAGTAAGGTGATTTTTCACAAAGGTTTTGTTTACCCAACATATATAATTCTAGCTATATATCGGGATGATGATTGAAATTAGTCTCGTAGATGGTGATGCGACACACAGCGATCTATTGACCAATAAATTCATAGTGCATTGGAAACCTGGAAAAAAACGATTACGGTCTTAACTTTCAAAGCAAAACCTTATAAACCTTCATAGCTATTTGTATTTTAGATATTTAAATATTTGATTTATTTTTTTTAAAAAATAAAAAATATATGAATTTCCGGATATTCGGATAACAAAAATCACTATCCGAAAATTCGGATATCCGGTTTTGAACACCCCTAGTTAACGGCATAGCAAGGAGTACCTGCATAGCCACCCGATGCTTAAGTCTAGAAAACATAGAGGATAAAAAGTAGAATTCTGGAAAATGTATGTAATTGAGGGAATTTTTGTGTGCATACCTCTTTGATTAAGATGACTCCTCTATTTATATCTTAACCCTTGATCCGAGTCTTACTATTCACTCCCAATTGGATTGTGTCGCGTGTCCAGTTGGTTATAACAAACTATAGCATTTGTGCGTCTTTTTCAATTCGACCCCCAGCTGACGACCCCATGTGGTATGATGGTCTAATATGCTTGCTCAGATCCTTCCAGTTGGTCAGTTGACACACATTGGATGCACGTATCGACTAACTTTACCATATATATCATCATATAAACAAATAAGAATTAATACTAATAGAATATTGTCCCATTTTAACACAAGATCCTAAAAACTTCAAATACCAAAAACTCCAATTGGTTTTACTAAACATATCTTAGTTGCAACGGGTTAATAAATGTCCCATTTTAACACAAGATCCGTTTTATTATAAAAATAGGCAAAAAGACACTTTTTCAACTTCTCCTTAAAGTCCAGATGGTAATTAAAAATCACTTTCTCATCCCAGATCTAGTTTTTGTGTACCACAATATCACATCTTCTGATCAATTGTGATTCCATTTCCACCTTGAAACAAGCAAGACAGAATCGAAGTATGTTAGTTGTCCTGATCATCCTCACTTTATCTTGCTATTTTTTCAACAATCCATGTTACTCAGAAACAGATACTTTAGAACAAGGTAAACAGCTCAAAGACTGGGATTATTTGATTTCATCAAACAGGATCTTCAGTTTAAAGTTCTTTGGCTTTGGCACTAGTATAAGTCCTTATCTAGGAATATTTTACAACAACAAGGACAATCACGAGCACGGATACAGTTATTCGGACGTTTGTAATATGGCAGTTTGGGTAGCAAACAGAAACAATCCGATCCCAGATATATATGGCAAGCTCATGATAGATGTCCATGGAAAACTCAGCGTTTTATCAAGTGGAAGCACTGTTCTTGATATCTTCCAGCCTAACCGTGTAACACGCAATGCAAGTGCTACACTGTTGGATTCTGGAAATTTTGTGTTGCAAGAATTGTATCCAGATGGGTCTGTTAAGCAGGTATTGTGGCAAAGCTTTGATTACCCGACAGACACTCTTCTACCTGGTATGAAACTAGGAATTAATCTCAAAACTGGACATCGATGGTCACTCACTTCTTGGCAGAGTGATCTCCTACCAGCCCGTGGGTCTTTTACATTAACAGGAGACCCAAACGTCACAGATCAAATGGTCATCATGTGGCGAGGGAATGTCTACTGGATGAGTGGACCTTGGCAGAATGGTCAGTTCAAGAATACTGATTTACAATATTCTGGTCAAGAGGTTCGCCTCTACTATACTTCTAATGAGACAGAGTGGTCCTTCATGTATCTAACAAAAACGTATGATTCATATCCAGCTCTGAAAATTCATGCAGATGGTCAGCTCAAAGGTAGAACTCTAAGACTAGACGTCCGATGTGGGTCAAGAAACACCCCTGGTTGTGCTGAATATGAGTTTGAAAAGTTAAAATGTAGGGAAGATTATTACTTCGGGTGGAGAAAAGGCTACGTTTATGTGGATGAGTGTGTATATGATGAAAGCTATAACTTGACTTCGTATGATTGCAGAAGAATATGCTGGAATAATTGTTCTTGCACTGCCTATTCTTATGCAACCAAAAACGGGGCAGTCTGCAAGACTTTTGGTAGAATGATATACAATCCAGCAGAAGCAGGCCATAGTATAGAATATCACTCCATTGTTTATAGAGGTTACAAGTTTACTACTCTTTATGCTACCACATATTTTTTAACTGGAAATATAACGATTGAAAGTACCTGTAACGATAACCAAGAAACAAAGCATTTTTATCACCTATAACTTTCCAAATCTACTTTGGTCAGATATCAGCTTTAAACAACCAAAAATTTCTCAGTGATCAGATTCTTGAGTTAATGATACCCCTGCATACAAAATTATTAAATAAATCTTTAGTATGTACATCATAATTAATGGTTTGTGCATATTAGAGTGTATACAAAAATTTTGATAAACTGACTTTCGGTGGCACAAGATTTACTCTGTGACCTAATAGAAATTGAAGGCATCCAATGGTAACATGCATAGCACCAAATGGTCCAAATGGCAGGTGATTGTATATACAGTCATTTGTGAACATTACAACTTACAAAACAAATCAAATAAATCTATATATAAAGATGTTAATACTTAACCAATTCTTCATTGACAGCACTAACTTGACTGTAGACAGGTTTTCCATAGGGTAAAAACACTTGATAACAATGAAAGAGTGCGTATTAAAGGTTTTTTTTTTTTTAATATGCAGCAAAGAACAAGAAGTGGGTTTGGTTTCTCATTGGGATTGGATCTGTAGCTTCACTCCTATCTTGCTATTTCGTAGACAAGAAGGTTCACATTAGAGGTATGCAGTGAACTTTTTACTTAATTTGTACATATAAATATGAGCCCCTTCTATGGCTTTCCATATGTGGTAATTAAATAAGATTCACTTACTTATAATTTTTGCTTGCACTTTATAAAGATGTGGGTTCATTTAATAGTAATCTGCATTCAAATTGTGAACAAGAAGGTTCAATGAGTATATGGATTAGAGGAAATCTTAAATAAGTTAAGTGCATGTGTTGCTTGAAGGTTGAGCAATAAACAGAACCATCACCAACTGTTTTGCTATGGTAGAAATAGTATCAGAAGTATAAATTTCATATGGTAATCCAAATAACACAAGAATACTCAATCTTTATCAATCACAAGAACTTTTACTGATATCTTGGAGAAAACAGTGCATATTTGGCTTTGAACCTGACCAAACCCAACCAAATACTAGATTAATTTTGAGAATATCCTGAATGGAGGACCAAACCAAGAAATAATTTTTTAACAACCTTAGAACTGAAATCCTCACCGTTCAAGCCAATTTTTGCACACCCATGAACCTAAACCCTTGAATCACTAACTATAATGCTGAAACACTGGGCCACAGAGTGACAGAGGTTGTAAACATCTAAGATGGAGGGCGATTTCTGAGTTCTGACAGAAGCATTAGTGGAGGCTGGTGAAGGTCAGATGATTAGTGAGGCTTTATATCATAAAATAAGCACAACTTGGAAAACAGATGGTCGATCTCATCAGAGATAAGGATTGGATTCAGCCTTCCCAGAACTGTAATTGTCCTCTGTTTAAACAATTTCTGGGTTTGTTACTTTAGATAACATCAATAATCAAGAAATTTGTGTTTTGATCTGCAACTTGAAGATCTTAAACTTTGTTGTACTTTGTTCTGTTACTCTGTTACCTTTAAAAAGATAAAGAAATTTGTATGCATTACTTATGCCACAAAACGGTATATTGACATAGTAACCATCTAACTAACCAGTTTTTCTTCATTAAAAATCTAGGAAAAGCCAAGAAAATTCGAAAGTTGTTGCTGTATAAGCTGAGACACTTCAACAACAACGAACAAACTGATATGATGAGCAACAATGAGACGCATTATTTCACATTTCGAAGCATCTCATTTGCTACAAACAATTTCTCAAGCACAAATAAGCTAGGAGAAGGCGGTTTTGGAGCAGTTTATAAGGTAATTGAACTTCTATTAGACATAATT
Source organism: Centrapalus pauciflorus (assembly GCA_020465985.1). Taxonomy (NCBI): domain Eukaryota; kingdom Viridiplantae; phylum Streptophyta; class Magnoliopsida; order Asterales; family Asteraceae; genus Centrapalus; species Centrapalus pauciflorus. Next base: position 273,483 of record JAANYP010007812.1, on the reverse strand, counting down.
GATGATTTTGTAAATCTTGTAAAATAGGATAGTTGCTTTCTGTAATATTCTTTCCTTTCCTTGTATCGTATTATAAATAGTTTTCTTCAATTAATGAGAAGGTGTGGGAAATTACAATAATCCTTATAACTTCAAAAGACAATCTAGCTATTTGGATTTAATATAAAAGCTCATGTCGTTGACTTTTTTCCAGGGAAAATTAGTTGATGGACAAGAGGTAGCAGTGAAGAGACTTTCAAGAAACTCTGGACAAGGAGTCACAGAGTTTATGAATGAAACCGAACTTATTGCCAAACTTCAACACACTAATCTTGTCAGGCTTCTAGGATGTTGCAGTGAAAAGAATGAAAAAATCCTTGTATATGAGTATATGCCTAATAATAGCCTGGATTGCTTTCTATTTGGTAAGATAGTCTAACACTTAGTAGATTATGTATATAAGCTTAATTAGTTCTCTATATGGTAGCTGCTACTCCTTTGTTAACAGATCCTAGGAAGAAAGGATTACTGGATTGGAAGGATCGTTTTGTAATCATAGACGGCATTGCACAGGGCCTTTTATATCTGCATAAGTTTTCAAGGCTGAGGGTAATCCATAGAGATTTGAAAGCCAGTAACATCTTGCTGGATGGCTATCTGAAGCCAAAAATATCAGATTTTGGCATGGCCAAGTTATTTGGGATCAGTGAATCTGAAGCAAAAACAGGTAGAGTCGTTGGAACTCGGTAAGTACATAACTTGTATTGTGTCAATATATAACATCTTCCAACAATCAACATACTCCCAAACACTAATTCTTGAATTGATCCAGTGGTTATATGCCGCCAGAGTATATGACAGAAGGCACTGTTTCAACCAAGACAGATATATTTAGTTTTGGAGTTTTGTTGCTTGAAATTGTAAGCAGCAAGATGAATCATGGGAGCTATGATAGGGAACACCCGCTCAACCTTCTTGGACTCGTAAGTTAATCCTATCCAATACTGATTTTCTTAATTGATTTCATTAAAGCTTCAACCAACAAATTTTTGTTTGAGAAGAAAGCAATGGCACTACATCTTGTATGTCTCTTTAAACTGGTTAAGGCATGGGAAATGTGGAGTGAAGGCAGAGGTTTAAAGTTTATGGATCCAACACTGGAAGATTCTTGCATCCCCAAGGATGTACTGAGATGCATTCATGTGGGTCTATTGTGTGTTCAAGTTCGTCCCGCCGACAGGCCAACCATGTCAGACGTTATTTTTATGCTCACAAATGAAAATATGCATCTACCTGAGCCAAAACAACCAGCATTCTTCATTCAAAGAAATGGGTCAGGGGCAGAAAGAGATGATAATGTGGGAAATGGATCCATAAATGGGCAAACAATTTCAGTTTTAGTGGCAAGATAGAAGGTATATCTTATATAACTTGAATTCAAATTAGATAATAAGATAGGTTTAGAAGTTTCACTTTGTAATTTGCATATTAGTTAGTTGTTTAGTTTTCTTGTGTAAATAAGAGTCATTCCTCATATAAAAATTTGTGGAAGATAAAATTTGGCATTTGCACCGGGAATAACAAATGACTATTTTTTCTAACTTGTATGTTAGTTGAATTATACCATAATTGAATCTCTGTGATGGTAAATGCGCACTCGAAGGTCACACAATCAAATCCTTCAAGCTACGATTTTTCTATTTTTTCCAAGAATATATAATGTGTCCCATAAAAGAGTGTTTCAATTCACACATCTAATTTACACACACAAAGAGTTACGAAAATCAAAATGTTGTCAAATATTCAATCTCAGGTCACATCCAGGCATCAACTGATCCAGAGCTTCTGCAAAATGTAACCTACAGTGAAACAATAACAAACATTATTATTGGATCGATGTTAAAATTAAGAACACAATTGATGCCAATAAGGAGAGTTTTAAGCCATAACTAAAATTGCATCTCCTCATAGGAACCACAAACAAATAAGACTTGATCACAATTAACGAACAGTAGCAACAAGCCAACAAGTCACTAAACAATAGCAGAAACCATCACCAAATCACAAGCAGTGAACGTTTACGTCACAAGCTCCACGAAAAAGTTACACGGGTATGACCCTGCCCTTTAATTATGGTCCATTGGCACACCAATGTTAGAAAGAAAATGGAGTAAAGCAAATAAAATGGAGATATATTGTATATCACAGGTATGTTTTCTCTATGCTAATTAAGGTTTAACATCCAAGTATCTAACCTAGCCATTATAGGCAGAAAATGAAATAATTTTGAATTCATTCTAATCGGATCAATGCCAAATATCAGCAAGTGAGGATCGATCAACTAAAATTCCAGTTAAAAATTTCAACCTTACAACACCATTAATGATTGACATTTTCTTACCAGAATGCACAAAAAAAGAGCTTCTTTATAAGGCAAAATGTTTCTCTGCTTTCATGTGTGCTTTAAAGTATTCATAAAACTAGTAGATTAGTCAAGTTACGAACTTATCAATACATGTCATAAAAATTTCCAGCCTTCATAATATATTTTATATCGTAACAATCTATTCATCAGAATTATGTAATCTGCCAATTTTCTTTTAAAAAAGGAAAAAAAAAAAAATTTATCATCTTGGAGAGACGACACCTCAAAACAAAAAGAAAAACTCCCAAGGGATAATTCTGCCAATAGCCATATTGACTTTTGAACATGCAAGTCAAGTACCCAATAATCTAGGGTAGTTTTACATGAACTAGAACTACCAGTCTACCATAGATTATTGTTAATTGCTTCAAAAGTAGGAGTTGATATTTGACCTTTCGAATTCAAATTTATTGTTTCAAGATTTAAAATACAGATACGGTTTGTCCTTGACCTTACACCTACATTTAACATTTGTCAATTTGTACCGAAATCATATCAAGTATGATATAATTAACAAACTTATCCTAAAAGCTTGATAATTTGACTTTAAGTCTCTAACTTTGAAGTTGAAAAGTATTGTATTTGACTTATGGTGGATACTTAAATAATACATTTGACCATTTCAAACAATTATATATGTCATTATCTTGGACCTAGATGGGGCACATGTTGGAAAAGCTCTCTAAAAATATACAGGTTTATTGAACCTAATCTTTATTGAAACAATTTTGGAAAATCACACTTTACAATCTTTACAATGGTTTCTTTATATACTAATCTAGGAGGTGTGTGTGAACCGGCACAATGGTTCGGACGTGTCTCTTCACGAAGGGTTGCGACTTTTACAAAAGATGTAACTCTTCAAGTTTACTAATTGTTATTCTAGGTCCTTATACTTTATAAAATTACATATTTAACTCTAAACTATTTACATTTAAACTAACAGCACAAACCTTTTTTTAATGTTGCAGCATAATTATAGAAAACCGAAGATAATCACAACTTTGCCAAATTTAAAAGGCATAGGTAACTTCACAAATTTTCAAGCACGCACTGGGGTTTCTACTAGCTAACTAACCGGTTAACAGTTAAATAAAATTAAAAGCTATACACGAACTTCTACAAGCATGCACGTGTCTTGTACGTGTCATCAACACGAAACCGATGTCTGTTTGAGTTGACCAAGTGCAATTAAAAACAGAAAAATATATGAGCTGAGTCAAGAATAGTTGCTGAAGAGTTTCGGGCTTTCAATATACTCATCCTAGAGCTTTTGTGTTCAGCAAGATCATATATTGATTGTAATCCTAGAAGCTATGGCAAACACAAGAATATTGATATTCTTCATCCTCACTTTATCTTGCTATTTTTTCAGCAATCTTTGTTACTCAGAAACAGATACCTTAAAACAAGGTCAACAGCTCAAGGACTGGGATTATTTGATTTCATCAAATAGGGTTTTCAGTTTGAAGTTCTTTGGCACTGTCACCGGCCTGTATTTAGGAATATTTTACAATCATGTGGTCCTCAATCCCAAACGCTCTTATTCTTATTTGAATCCTTATTTGAATAACTTCCCAAGAAAGCCAGTTTGGGTAGCAAACAGAAACAATCCAATCCCAGATATATACAGCGAGCTCATGATAGATTTGCAAGGCAGGCTCAGTATTTTATCTAGTGGGCGCACTGTTCTCTTGGATCTCTTCAGTCCTACTCCGTTAACCCGTATTAATGCAAGTGCGACCCTGTTGGATTCTGGAAATTTCGTACTGCAAGAACTGTATCCAGATGGGTCTGTTAAGCGGGTTTTATGGCAAAGCTTTGATTATCCAACGGACACACTTTTACCTGGGATGAAACTGGGAGTTGATCTCAAGACTGGGCATAGATGGTCACTCACGTCATGGCAGAGCGATCAGCTACCAGCCCATGGGTCTTTCACATTATCAGCAGACCCTAATGGCACAGGTCAACTGGTCATTCTGAGGCGTGGGAACATCCACTGGAAAAGTGGACCTTGGCTGAATGGTCGATTCGAAAACACAAATCTAGATTCTTCTGGTGTAGATGTCCGGCTCTACTATACTTCTAACAAGACCGAGCAGTCCTTCACATATTTAACAAAAACGTTTGATTCATTTCCAGCTCTGACAATGCATCAGGATGGTCAGCTTAAGGACGAGACTCTAAATTTTGACGTCCGGTGCGGCTCAATCGATGACCCTGGTTGTGCTGAATATGAGTTTGAAAAGCTAAAATGCAGGAAAGATCATTACCCTGGTCAGACATATTGGTACATTTATGCGGATGAGTATATATATGATGAAAGCTATAACTTAACTTTATATGATTGCAAAAGAATATGTTGGAGCAATTGTTCTTGTGTTGCCTATACTTATGCAACAAAAAACAAGGTGGGGTGCAAAACTTACGGTCGAATGATATACAATCCAGCAGAAGCTGATAAACACAGTTTCACAGATTATTATACCATTTTCAAATATAGATCAGGTAAGCAAGCTTACTACTCTTGATACTTGGATGCATTTGTAAATAAAAATCACAACAAAACAAATGCCAATATGAAAACATCAAGAGTAAACTTTCTTCATATGCAGAAAAGAAGAAGAAGTGGATATGGTTAATCATCGGGATTGGATCTTTAGCTCCACTCCTTTCATGCTATTTCATAGACAAGAAGCTTCATTTTAGAGGTATGAACCACAATTTTATTTAAATACAGTAGTCCTTATCTGGATCAGAGGATATATATACTCTATGTTCAGCTTGCTAGTGCATCAAAGACTGCTTCGATCAAGCTCTTCGGGTTTTAGTTGCTATAAATCTAGCTCAAAGTTTTGACCTCAAAAGTTGGTATATACATATAACCAATTTTAGTTTCTTTATCAACCAATTAGGGAAAGCCAAGAACATAAAAGAGTTGTTTCTGCATAAGTTGAGACCCTTCTACAATCATATGAGAACTGATAAGAAGAACACCAAGCTGCATTATTTCACATTCCGAAGCATTTCATCTGCCACAAACAATTTCTCTAGCACAAACAAGCTAGGAGAAGGCGGTTTTGGAGCAGTTTACAAAGTAAACTTTCAAAGACACTATTTAATTTTTTTAAAAGCTCAAGGACACTAATAAAAAGAGGATTAAAAATAAGATATAGCTCATGTGGTGCATTTCTCAGGGTAAATTAATTGATGGACAAGAGGTTGCAGTAAAGCGACTTTCAAGTAGCTCTGGACAAGGAATCAAGGAGTTTGAAAATGAAACCCAACTCATTGCCAAACTTCAACACACTAATCTTGTCAGTCTTTTAGGGTGTTGCATTGAAAAGAAAGAGAAGATCCTTGTATATGAGTATATGCCTAATAATAGCTTGGATTTCTTTCTATTCAGTAAGATCCAGCACTTGGTAAATCATGGATATGAGCTTAATTGGTTCTTTATTTGGCTGTTTAATTTCTACTAATTTGTAAACAGATCCTATGAAGAAAGGATTACTGGATTGGAAGTGTCGCTTTCTGATCATCGATGGCATTGCTCAGGGACTCCTATATCTCCACAAGTTCTCAAGGCTGAGGGTAATCCATAGAGATTTGAAAGCTAGTAACATATTGCTAGATGATGATCTAAAACCTAAAATTTCAGATTTTGGGATGGCCAAGTTATTTGGTATTAATGAGTCTGAAACAAATACAAGTAGAGTTGTTGGAACACGGTGAGCCATTAACTTTTTCTTGTATCAATATGACTTCCCAAACAACTAATTCTTGAATTGATTTGATATTCAGTGGTTATATGCCACCAGAGTACATGATGAAAGGCACTGTTTCAATCAAGACGGATGTCTTTAGTTTCGGTGTTTTGTTGCTTGAGCTTGTAAGCAGCAAGATGAATAATGGGAGCTACGATATGGAACACCCCCTCAACCTTCCAGGACTCGTAAGCTAATCCTATCCAAGATTGATTTTCTTCATTTGATACATTTAATTAAAGCTTAAACACAATTTCTAGTACATGTTGCATGAATGATGTAATTAATAAGTACTGATTCAGGCATGGGAGCTGTGGAACGAAGGTAGAGGTTTGGAGTTGATGGATCCAGGACTCGAAGATTCATGCTCTCACATGGAAGTTATGACATGCATTCAGGTGGGTCTTTTGTGTGTTCAAGATCATCCCACAGACAGACCTACCATGTCACAAGTCATTTCGATGCTCACAAATGAAAACATTGAGTTACCTGAACCAAAACAGCCAGCATTCTACATCGAAAGGCACGGGGCAGACACTGCAAGAGATGATAATTTGAGAAATGGATCCATAAATGGACAATCAATTTCAATTTTAGTGGCAAGATAGAATTAAACGTGTATATTTCATTACTTAATGCGTGACTGGTTCTAAAGAGTTAATTGGCTCCATGCATGTTCTCTCTGGGATTTATATGTATATAACTTGTAAACTTGATTCCATGACCAAAAAATAAGGTGTAAAAAAGAACAAAAACAAAATGGTAGTCGCTAGATTTTCTGCTGCTTCGAAGTTTTGCAAGTCACTAAGTCAGTCCCTCCCCAAGGAAGATGTATGCTGATCAATACCTGCTCCTTGATATCTTGTGTTAGAACCCATCCAGCTTTTATGTTGAGATTGGAATCCTATATTTTACGAATGAACATGGTATTGAATTTGCAACCAACACCTCGGAAACAACATGACTGAGAGAAACTTTTTTGTAATGCATAGTAGTAGTTAAACCCGGACATCGATCATAGATATCAATACACATCAACCCATAAATTCCTGTTTATTGAAATAAGTCCCATCAATAAATATTTTAACACTTAACACTTTATTAATACAATGCCCTTATCTTAAAAATTCATCAAAGTGAAAAAAAAAAAAAAAACAAAAACTAAAATTGATATAAGTAGAAGTTGTTACATTGGATAAAACTCTTGGGGGACCATAATTTATGTCAAAACAAACCAAGAGTGTGGTTTGTAAACTTAAACGAAAAGGGAAAAAAGGAAATTAAAAATCCTAGGTGCATGTCACCAATAAAACAGTTATAAATTAACTTCTATTATAGAAGCTCTTAAGCGTTGTTTATCTCTGTTCTCCAAGGGGTGGCAATCTTGACCCAACGGCCCAAACGAGTCGAACAGTTAAATGGACCCATTGTAAAAAACTAAGATAGAACATAATTTTTTTTTAAAAAATGAAAATATATAAAACGGTGCATTAAAAAAATTGTTCTTTGAAAAAAATTTCAAAATTATGTAAAATTTATGACTTTTGGTTGTCAATCCGTTTGACCCGTTTGCTTGAATGGGCTCAAATTGCCACCATTGTCCAAGAGATTAATAGCGGCAACTGTATAATAAGAAATCATCGAAAATGGTCTATTTGAAAATGGTCTATAGCGGCAATTGCATCTGTAGCTTTGGCCTCCCATTTGAGTAATTTGATCCTGGGAAGTAATATAAACCTGTGATGATTTTGAATATGTATCAAAGCCGAAGGGATACAAAAGACCCGATCATGTTTCAATTATCATTCAAGAAAATGTTTTGTGTTGAAGAGAATTCGAAAATAAAGGAAGACACCCAGAAGAATGATGTTGAAGATAAGTTGTTGTATATGAATATCTGAACAGAAACACAAGACAAGAAACTGTGTTCTCTGCATTTTAAGAAGATTGTTTTGAGTTTGAAAGATGGGAAACCATGCAATGAAAAAATGAACCAGTCACAAAAGGCTTTCATCGAAGCAGACCAAAGAAGTGTTGTTCCAGTCCAGAGAAGGGACAGAAGGGATCACGTACAAGTGTGGTTCGAGTCCAGAGGGGCCAGAAGGAATCACAAGGAGTCTAGCAAGGGATGAAACTAAATGATGGTTCAAGAAGATTACTTGTAAACTAGGACATTGAAGATGTTATAAGATTGAAAAATTGTGAAGCAGTCACACACATGAAGGCGAGATGCATGTGATGTTTTGGCATGAATGGGTAAGAAGAATAAGCAAGTACCGGCTTCAATGATGAAGACTGCAAAAGGAATTACCAGAGTATTTTACTTACCAGAAATTTGGTCATATAACATTCAAATTGATTAAGTATAGATATGAAAATGCAAGGAAAATCAAGAAGCCAAGGAATGGCAAGACATGTACGTAAAGAAGCAACGTACAATTGATACAACCGAAGGACCGGTTGATCAACGTGGAATGAGTATCAAGATTTAAGTTGCAGCAACGAGTAAAGTAAAGAAGGCAACAACACATTAAGAACACAAAAAGTTTAAAATAAAACTTTTGTTATTAAGGGGGAGATGTTGGATATAATAAGCAAAAGTTTTATGATGTTTAGTCATTAATGTAATTACTTAAAGTATGTGGGGTGTTAATACAAAATAGGTAGTTATTAGGAAGTTAATTCGATTATAAGTTATGACGGTTATTTAACCACCAACCGAATAGGTGTGACTCTTAGGAGGCACCGGTTCAAATACTATATATATGTGTGTCAATGTACAATGTAAATCTCATCCCCAAATTATGAAATAAACAGAGAAAATTTAAAGGGGATCAAACCCACTTCTTGTTCTTATTTCTATATATTATTTGAATGATGATTGATGCATGATGAAGGGTAAGAACATGATCCTGGGAAGTAATATAAACCTGTGATGATTTTGAACAATTATTACTTGACGTCGGATGATAAATTTTATAAAACTCGAAATTCAAATTTTAAAAAAGGCATGTGAAAGTTCATATATTGTGTTTTTGCACATATACACCTTGTTATGAATTAATTATATATAATTGCTTAATTGTTGAGCTCATATTAATTTGTTGAAGTGTGTTTAATTTGTAAAGAATATATCTAAACTAATGACATAAATCCTAATGCTTGTTAAGAACTACTATATATCACCTTTGGATATAAATCCTAGCTAATACAGTATCAAAGACTGGAGTTTTTATGAACAAGACATCCAATATATGATATGTAGATCGATCGAGCTAGCTAGAAGTGTTTAAGTTGTTTCTGTAATGTTTCGTTTCTGAATTTTGATTGTTAAATAATTTACTTTAATACATTTTTTTTTCTATTTTGTTTAAAATTTATGATAAATATATTGAATATCTTATGTTTGCATTGCTTTAATATTGTGGTAAGCCCTTTTTATTGTCATCAAATTCTTAAATTGTCCTTCTACTTATCCCCTATAACATGACTTTAATTCATTGTCTAATATATGCATGTCATTTCAACACCATTAGAAAAACTGCAACAACAACGAAATTTTAAATCCGTCACAATGCATGTGTTAAAACCAACTAATTTATGATATTGTTTAAGAATTAGTAAAACTAGTCAATTTAAATTAATTCGTGTACTCTCTCTGGAATTTGAAGGATTCGTATACATAAGTTTTACATATAACGATGAATTAAAAATCATTTTGTATTTGCGTCATTCTATATATTCTCTTTTAATTCATCGTCGTCTATTGATCTAATCCATTATGTAATTATTTTTTGTTTAACATGTTTTCTTCTCATCTACTACCGGGTAACATGTTTTTTCTTTATTTTTAAGTTTAACATTCATTTAATATATAGGTTTTCAAATTTCAGATTTTCCGAGGGTTTTCCTTCGGTTTTTATGCTTTTTAGGGCCTTAGATCATGTTTTTACTTGTTCATTAGTTAAGTAAAGTGTTCCTTATCATTTCTAGTGTTAGGATCTGTATTTTCATGCATTTTTTAGTTTTAAGTATTGTACACGTATGCATGTGTATGAACACATTAACTGCAAAGTGTTCTAAGTATAACTTCGGGTGCACCCGAAGTTTCGCATGGCCATGAACTTCAGATCATATCAATGACCAAAGTTCTGTCTATCATGGACCCATCCAAATTTCGGTCTCATCCGATCTTCGGACGGTCCACTAATAGACCACTCATATTTTAGCCTAAGTCCAATTTCAGACCCATCCGAAATTTGGACCATTTATAACTATGGCCTTACTAAAAACTATAAGTATCACCTTGGGGCAATACGAAATTCGGACGATCCCCATGCATGACACTTATATATTTTTTTTTTCTAAGTATATGGCAAGGTTCCACCCGAACTTTGGGTCCATACGAAATTCGGACCACTCCTGAATTTTGGTTGTTAATATTTTGCCTAAGTCATTGCTAAGTACCCATCCGACCTTCGGTCAAAACCAAAACTCAGGTCCATCCGAAATTCAGGCCACCCTCATACTTACATTTTTTAGTTTCATTTTTCATGAATCACCCCCATCTGAAATTCGATTCTACCCGAATTTCGGACAGGGTTCATCCGAATTTCGATGCTTTTTCAGTTTAACACTTAGCATTTTTTTTTTCTCTCTATTTCTCATTGCATTTCAAAATATTCAAAAACAAAATATATTTTCAGTACTTGCACCATTGGTTCTAGTTAAAAATAAGTGTTTGAGTGAACACATCTATTCTAACATTGGTCTCTTAATGATCAACTTTGGATTTCTTCAGTAGAATTCACTTTCTACTGATGAAAAACCCGATGCTTTAAACATAATAGATGGTACTATTTCACACTTATTTCAGACTACTTCACAATGTATTGTTTTATACAAGTCTGATTAACTAACTATGTTGCATTTGTACAGGACTCGTGGATTTCCAGAATTCCTTAACTATTCCCCACCCTCCTATCCCTCTAAATAACCAACAGCTGCCGGAAAATTCCCTTCTTCACCCCACCCATCATAAATGGCAGCTGGACCTGTCCCTTCTCCGCTCTGAAGCCGAGGATATAACTTTTGATATTCTCAAAGGCCACCTCATTTTCTATTCTCTCACCGCTGCTATCTTCGTACCCATCATGCATATATCTTCAACAATTCTGGTTTCACCTTCAATTCATCAATGAGGCAGTCCGTCATTTCATAACCAGAATTGATTCCGTACCCATTTGCCTTACCCTCGACGCCATCCGCCATATTCTCCGCCTCCCATCTGAACATTATTTCGTAACCAAATACTCATTCGCTCCCATTCCCAAACACTCCTACAAGTCCAAGCCTTGGGGTATGACTGTGTTCTCTCTAAGCCGTCAGACTTCAAAACCAAAAACCTCAAATCACATTAGCGAGTGTTCTTTGACGCTATCAACAAGTGTTTCACCGGTAAACACTCAGGCCACGACTCAGCCTCTATACATGTGCTGGCGATGTTCGTTGCATTTGCCTACGACCGCCATTTTGACTATGCACAGTTTATATTCGATGAATTGAAATGAGCAGTGCAAGATAAAGGTTCAAAGAGGGAGAGAAAGTTCATACCTTCAAAGGTTCCTTCAATTGTTCACCAGTATGCCATAGATCAAGACGACGACATACATGAAAGGCCGGAAGCGGATGTATACAAGACCATTGCTCTACAAAAGTTTAAGCTCCGGAGAGAACTTCCTCGTGTGTCAGTTATGGACATTCCGCAGTCTCTGCTAAGACTGGCTGATTGGAGATAAGAAAGGGTACGGGTCTATTTTCAGGGTGTGTGTCCAGAAGACGCTCTGTCAGATTCGACAAATCCATCCTCTTCTGAAGGTGAGGAGAGTATGAGTGAGGCTGAGGAAGTTATGGATGAAAATAATAATATTTTGGGCTCCATGGAGTGGGAGTTGAGTGCTGATAGGGAGGAAGCAAGAGGAGAGAGGCCAGAGACCGGTGATTCCGAACAAACCGTCTCTGACCCATTAAGGGTTGAAAAAATGAGAGCTGAGGGAGTCCCTTCTACCCAAAGTCGTACGAATCAAGAAAAGGCTACCAGTCCAATAGCCGACATACACCCCCCAACCATTCAGGTTCCCCTCAAAGGGAACCTGTTTCATTTCACATAGAAAAAGCTCAAATGTCATCTCCCCCTCACTCGGAGGGGGGAGATGTTGAAATAGGTCACCTGCTGCCCCCGGTGACGAAACCTCAATTGATCACAGCTCACACAACACCTCATAACACTCATGCGCACATTCCAGAAGTCTTCGTGACGTCTCCACAAACTTCCAGATCCGCACCTCCTACTGGTGATTCAGAAATGAGGAAAGGAAGTCATGTTGCGGCAACACCAATGTCGTCTGCTTCAGGTCATCAAGGGGTCACACCCGAGATGCTAACGGCCATTCTTCGTGAGGCCGGAGTGGTTAACCGGGCTGACCTGTCAGCCCTCAAGGAAGCGACTGAGGAACAACATACCTCTCTTCTATCTTTATTGAAGGGAAAGGGTGTTGCAACTCAGGAGTTGCCACCAAGAACCTCAATAGTCCAATCAACTACTGCCATTCAAGATCAAATAGCCACAACCGCTGTTATATTCACTGGTTCAACTGAAAGCCTGTGGCGGCTAGTTCTGCGTGTAGAATCTTAAATGAATAAACGGATAGACAGACTGGAATCGGCAGTCATTGACCTACAAAGTCTTATCTGTCGCCCTTAGGCTGAGTCTCTCAAAAGGAAACATGATGATCAGGAAGACCCTGGTCATCCTGGGGGGAGAAGCACCCCAAAGTTCAGCCTGAGGGGGAAGTACAAGGTTTAGGGGGAGCCGGTGGTGAAGAAGCAAGTGGGGAACAAACGACAAGTGCCCTAGAAGGTCAAAGAGAGGTAGATTTGACAATGGCGATGATAGTATATGAGCCACAACCCGAAAAAATCAAAGTCATCTTGCTGTCTGATTCAGACTCAGAGATTGACCTAGATGAATCCATCAAAATACCCACACCAGAACCGAAGTCACCGCAAAAATCCTCCTCATATTTTGACTTTCTCAACTCACCCACTCATGTGCCTCAAGAAGAAATATTCTCAACCATAAAAGCCCCTACCCCTCCTCTTGTCCAAAAGATATCATCAAAACCTTCCACCTCCACATTCACCCAAATACAACCTACTGAAACAGCAGAACCTTCAGGTCTCCGAAATGTGGATTGTTTTCAAGAAATCCCTAAATCGTCTATGATATATGATAAGGGGGACGGGTGGATTGGTTCTCGAAGGGGAAAGTGCACTCTCTGCCTACTGAGGAGAGAGATACTCTAAGACTCGTCCACCAAGGTCGAGTCTATCAGATGTTGGAAAACTCGCGGCAGAGGTTGAGGCTCCACCAGTACAAGGGCTCAAGCAGTACTTAATAGAAATGGAAGCAGAAGATTTTCTTGAGCCCTATAGCTATAAGAAAATTTTAAGGTTGTGTTTATGAGGAAGCCAGGAATGTACAGTAGACGGCTGCTTATGGAATTAAGTGATGCATCAAAAGTCGAGCAGGCCGAATACAACCAGATGATGCTTCGGGAAACAAGATCTAAATCAATAGTTTATTCAAAGTCCAAAGTGGTGAAGGTCGTCTCTTTATCGATGTACAAAAGGGCCCGTCTATTTACACCTTCTTTTGATATCAAACGAGAAGACGGGTCATCACAACTGGTGCACGATAGTGATCTTGATTTCATGAACCCTGATGACATCGAAGCAATACATAACAAATTGAAAAACAAAGTCAATGGGCGATTGAGTCATGTCATTGCTCTTGCAGCTCTGACCAGGAGTATGAGACGACACTCCATCATTATGTGCTTAAGAGACTTTCAAATGGCTATCGAGAGCTATCTAGTTAAGGTGGGCCTTAAAGCTCCTGACCTGGTATTTTTTGGAATTGATCATCAACCGATGCATCGAGTATTCAAGAGACCGGAGTAGGGCATCATATTTTTGGATAAACAAGGTCAAAAGAAGTTCTTGCGTTTTATGGAATTGTCTTGTTACTCTGATGGCACTCTACGTTTAATAAGAGCAGAACTGAACGGGAGACTCCAACAGGATGATTCCCAGAAGTTTAAAGAGCTCAAAAAGAATCCCAAGGAGATTCAAGACATCCTCGATGCAATTGAGCTAATCAATGACAGACTCCATGCTCGCCAAGTCACGCGAAGATTCGACGTCATCCTCGGTCTTCGAGAGTCTGATGAACAAGCTTGCCACCTGCAATAGTGATTGAAAAGGGGGAGATTGTTAAATATTACATTTCAATCCTGTGGTCCCATTTTTAATAGATAATTTCTATGTAATTTCATTTCCTTTATATGTAATGTTTTCTTTTATTTAAAAGTTGAGAGGTGTAGAGTGTAAACCCTTCAAACTTACAATTGTATTTAATGAAAACCCACGCCTAGGGTTTCCAACCTTTTGTCATTCTTCACAATTTTATATTGAAAAGCGGCGGCTGCTCTACTTTTTTCTCTGACAGTGTTCATCAAAGATTGAGTATTATTCTCTTTGTTCTTCGATTAAATCATTGTTTATTTGTGTGTGAGTGCATGATTATTGATTGGGACCACTACAACAGTCTTTGAAAATTCATATTATTAAGAGATAGATTATATAATATATCTAAATTTAATTAAAATACAAGGTTAAGGAAATTTAATATTCACTATTAATTCTTAAATAAATTTAGATTTTAACATTTTACAATTGACACCTACTAGATGTTATATATTTAAATTTTAATTCCTTTAGATCTTATTAGGTGAGAATTTACTCAAGTAAGGTGTGTTTATTTTCCTATAATAAGTGTTGATTTAGTCATTTCATTATCGCTAAGTGATTTTGGCCAATAAGTGGTAAATCAGTCACTTATCAATTATGTAAAAGAACAAAATGAGCTAAAACAAGTTGAACAATTAAATATTATATGGTGTTAATAGCACATGTATGTTATCAAGTTAGCAACAAATTCTTTTTATATAATATTACTTGCTGAAATTATAAAATTACGAGCACGGTTTCAAGAATATTCCTCTTGACAATATTGGAATTTTTTAATATGATTTTATAAATTAATTGATGGATAAAAATGAAACTTCAAAACATTTAATACATTATGAATTTAAAGAAAAAAAGGTAGTTTATTTCTGGTCGCCATCGACCCACATTATGA
The DNA here is from genome assembly GCA_020465985.1 of Centrapalus pauciflorus. Lineage (NCBI taxonomy): Eukaryota > Viridiplantae > Streptophyta > Magnoliopsida > Asterales > Asteraceae > Centrapalus > Centrapalus pauciflorus. The sequence continues at coordinate 258,047 of JAANYP010007812.1, read as the reverse complement.
TTTAGGATTGTATAAACTTGGGACTGAAATGTAAACCGATGAAACTGTATCAGAATCAGTATCAAATGTATTGATTCTTGATTTTGATCTTCTCGTTTTTTAATCGTAAATGTTGCAAAGTTGTGTAAAAGACATAAGATTTGATCGTTCACCAAACTCCATTCATATGAGGTCATCATTCTATGGATGAAGTATATGAGTAATATTTTGAGAATTTGAGGGTGTTTGATTTTGCATTATAAAAAGAATTCTTAGCTTATTACGTTACAATAACATAAATAATTGTTTTAAAGTGTTTGGATTGCATATGTTTATAAGTGATTATTTGCGTTTAGAGTTAATCCTACAAGACTTTTTAATAAGTTAAAAAATTTAGTTTATTTGCTTAATAAGTAATTATTTGGTCATTTTACAGGTTAAAACGCAAATTCAAACGCTTAAAAAGTGATTATTTGATAATTATGATAGCAAACAGCAGAAGTTAAACCAAATACTACATTCTCGGCAACACTTTTTATTACAGCTATTATCAGATTATTAGTTTCCAAAATATTACAGCAGTTTTTCAAACGCAAATCCAAACACCCTCTTTGTTAAATCTAATGACGTAATATTCTAATTCCCTGTCATAATCTACGGGTCAAATGATTCCATTCAAATTTTATATTACATTAGAATAATGATATGAAGATTTTAAAATACACATATACGTGTGTGTATATATAGGGGTGGGTTCAATGGAAAACCTATATGCATCGAAAAACTCAGGAACCACTTTATAGTCATTGGATCAAAGTGATGCACCACGCAGAAAGTCGATGCATCACGCGGGAATTTGGTGCATCACGCGGGAAATTTGATGCATCACGCGAGAATTGTGATGCATTTGTGATGGTGCATGGAGGTTTTCCAAGGTTTTCCTGCATGTTGGTTTGCCATTGAACCCACATATATATATATATATATATATATATATATATATATATATATATATATATATATATATATATATATATATATTATATATATATATAGGGGTGAGTTCAATGGAAAACCTATATGTATCGGAAAACGCAGGGACCATTTTATAGCCATTGGATCAGGTGATGCATCACACAGAAAGTCGATGCATCACGCGGAAATTGTGATGCATTTGTGGTGGTGCATGGAGGTTTTCCGATGCATGTTGGTTTTTCATTGAACCCCCTATATATAAGATTAAAATATAAAGATAAGGATAAGATGGTAAATATACAATTACAATTAAATTAGAGGTAGCCACCAAGTTTGACTACTAACTTTGATCATTTTTTTTGACTATTTTAATATTGAATGTACATGCAGTGTTGGATATACGATATATAATATTACTTCGACGTTAAATATGTGATATAAATTGTAATTCGACATTTAATGATCTCGATATGATATGTTGAATGGTCGTCTGGGTAATTTTTTTTATACGAAACGTAAACACGTAAAAATTTTCTGAAAAAAATTATCATGACCAGTCTCGTTAAATTAAGGGTAGTTTATCAAATTTGACTACTAATTTTGACCATTATTTTGACTCTATTATATATTATTACTTCGACGTTGAATATGATATAAAAATGTTACTTCGACTTTGAATGATCTCGACATGCTATATTACATCACGGTCTGGGTAAAAAAAAATTTACGAAAAAATAAACACTTAAAAAAATTCATATTTACTTATTTAGGGACCGATATGGTATCAAAATACATTATATTTTTTATATAATTTTTGTAATAGAGTGACGAATAAGAAGCCATTATGGCTGTTGTTCGTGGGCCGGTGCTATAAGTGGGAAATGCAATATAAAAAATAATAATCCAAAAACAATGGCCCCTCTCAACGCTGTCGTTTTATACTTTTCAAAGCATAATGATTCGAACAACCTGCCTGGCTTTCCGGTTTAATCATCGAACTCCCAATCCGTTCGAGTGGAGATGCTTCAATCCCAAACTTTCTTTATGCTTAGCTACCCAGCAAACGAATCGAACCAAACTCGAGTTCAGTTCAAGTAGTACTTTCGACCTCAGGTTGAAAACCTCAAATAAATATAAACATTTTTTGAGTTATTATCTTGGTACGTAGCTTGAACTCGAACTTCATGAAAATTCAGCTCTCATAATATCGAGTATGAACGTATACTTTTTATTTATGTGTTTATAAAGTTATTAAAATTTGTAAAAAAAATAAATAAATACACGGTAACAAGTCATGAAAATCATAGATATAAATATATAATATTTATTTTAACGTCCGGGTCTTGACTTTGATCAAACTTATATGGTTGTGCACTCTGCACTACCTAAACTCTATCTAGTTCCAAATCAATTAGCATGGTTAAGGAATTACACTAAAGTAATAATTTTCCTCCCCTTTTAGTGTAATCTAAAATAAGCAACAATATACTAACAAAGCAAATTTATACATAAATGAAATGTCTTGAAGATTGAATATCCACCTTAGCATATCATACAATTCAAATGTTCGGGAATCAGGGCGTTCTAAGAATTGAACCCATTTGCCCATTTGAATACCTGAAGATAATATACACATAAGTTCATACAGTCAAATTCATAATGCTAACACTGTTATCGCCATGTGTCTCATCCATTTATGAATGTATACAAAGTCAAGTCCAATACTTTGTTGTATCGGATGTCACATTCATATAGGTGATTCTTTTCAATCATGCACCTACACATGCGTTTTACAAAATAATCCTTAAGAGATAAACTACAACCCCCTTAACTTGCAGTACCGAGCACATATCTTGGGATGATAAAAAGGAAAATTACCAAGAAAAATAATATAAAATATAAATTTTACAATAAAGGTATTGTAAATTTCTTTTCGCCGAGAAAGGGAACGTAAAATTCTATTTTGGCCAAGAAAGGACATGAAATTCAAATTTTAGGTCAAGAAAGATAATCAAATATTATTCTTTTACCAAAAAAAGGGAGCATAAAATTAAAAATTTACTTTCTTAATTGGTCTTCAGTGTCCTTTTTTGTCAAATTTGAATTTTACGTTATCTTTCTTGACCTAAAAAATTTTACATTACCTTTATTGTCAATTTTGAAATTTTATATTATCTTTCTTGGTAATTTGCCCATGATAAAATGAACTGTGTGCTCCAATCTGTCAGCGTAAGCTTTCCACATTGAATTCAACTTATAGCGTTTTACTAGAAGGAAATTGGGTATCTCACATCTAATATTAAAAGGACTTTAAACCCGTCCCTTTTGCAGACTTGTGCACTAAGTCTATAGTCAATCCCTTAGTTAAGTGACCGGCTAAGTTTTGTTAAGATCTCACAAACTCCACAGATACCACCCCATTCATGATTAGATCACAAACCATGCTATGTCTAACACATAAGTGTGTAGATTTGCCATCGTGTAGCAACAATTCCCTTAGATGAACAGTATGCTCCGCTTCAGATTTGGAATACACCAGAATGTCGTCAATAAACAAGATCACCGACTTGTCTAACATCGGTCTGCAGACCCTATTCATAAGATCCATAAACATGACTATCACAATGGATAGAAATCAGTGATATCAGTTTTGGCCACAATGGAATCTCATAAATTAAATTCCTTAGTCATTCTGCTTTTTTACCAGCAGCGGCTAATGCCACAAATTCATATTCCATTGTTGAGTTGGTAACACATGTTTGCTTCTTGGAAGCCCAAGAGATGGCACCTACACTATGTTTGGTATAGAGAATTAAGCATAGTGAATTGGAAATAAGAGGAATTTTACATGTTGACAAGCATGAGAATTTCTCTTATTTCCAATTCCCTATGCTTAATTATCTATACCAAACGCACCCCTAGGGTCTTGACTTTAGCCAAACTTATACGAGTGTGCACTCCGTATCTACTAAACTCGTTCTAGTTCCAACCAAAGTCAATTAACATAGTCAATGAATTACATTAAAATAATAACATTTTGGTATCACATACATGTTATTTATGGTTTGTGTAAATTTCTGTATATGTACATGTTGTATTGAAAATGAAAATTAAAGTGACAATAGATTTAGATATCAAATGTATTTGATATATATATATATATATATATTTATTAAAGATATTTTAACCTAAACTTGGGACCGAATCCGAGCCAAATTAACAAACTATGGACAAAAAATGACATTATTAAAGTTTAGAATCTGAATACAAGTAAACCATATTCTTTTGTCAAAAATCAACTATATTTTTATCTAGCTATCTCATCTTAAAAATTCAAATATATCCAAGAATTTTTTTTTTTTTTAATCTAAACACGAATTGAAGTCATGCTTATGTATATGTATATTGAATTCATAGGTTATGTGAAAGTTGACATTTGTTGGTTAGTTGTTACATTACATTGATTGTTACTTTGATCTAATTTCAATCCATTTGTCTTGAATAGACTTGACAAAATTTTAGTTTGACTTTTGCCAAAAACTCAGAAAAAGTGATGATGTAAACTTCTTTAAAAGTTTTACATTAATATTTAGTTGTATTGTTTTATTTTACTATCATTTGTATTACTACATTAAATCAAGATTAATAAGTTCAATTTCTTGCTAATAAAAAAATAAATGTTATAATAGCCGATAAAAAAAATGTAAATCGAGTCTTTTATTTTTTAAGCAAATTCATTCGAATGATTAATTTCATTTTTAGTATTCAAATAACAAAAATTATCTTCAATTCAGATTTATATCCATATCGCTTTTTCTAGCAAATACTCAAACGCTTCGAAAGTTTTAAGTGAGGAAAACTTAAAGTTCAACGTCTTAGCAGGATAACCAGTTAAATATTGTTTGCACATGAACTTTGAAGAGGGTAGAGTTTAAGAAACGTACAATAGAATTGACGGAATTTTCAATTTTTTTATAATAAAATAAGAATAAAAATATATCAGCTCAATGCTCAATCACAGACCATTCAAACCACAATCACATAAAAGATGAATAGCTACCATAGGCAATACATCCAAAATCAATAATGCATATGTATTATGTAAAACAAGAAAATTATTCGTCAAATTCATATTTTTTTTATAAAAGTAAAATTATTGTTTGTTTATAAAAGAGAAAATCATGTAAAAAACCAACATACTTTAAGTATTTTTCTAATAAGTTATTGCACCAAAACGTTTCCATAAAAGTTCCTTAACTTAAAAACGTTTTCGTAAAAATCACGGCACATAAAGTGTCTCCATAAAAGTCCTTTAACTAAACGAAATTTTATGAAAAACATCTTTAAAATCCTATAAAACAACACAATTCGTAAAAAATTTCAAGTTGAAGGACTTTTATTGAAACGTTTTTGATACAGTGACTTAATTAAAAAAATATCAAAAATGCGTTGGTTTTTTATATAATTTTCCTTTTGTAAAACCCAACTTTTTCATCAATTTCATGGCTTTGACCCCCTTTTATCTCAATCATCTCTATTTTGCCTTCCCATTTACTCTTTACTAACCTCTCCTAGTAAACCCACCCTTTATCTCTTAAAATATCCATTTCGGAAATATTAATCATCACCCGCTTGCAACCCACACCCGACACATCATTCGCACCTTCTAGGCTTCTACAAATGGGTTGATTAACGGGTGGTCTAATGTAACATCCGGAATCTAGCAGCAGGTACGTGTAATTTAATTATTGGCTTTAAGAGTTGTTCCAATGAGTTGGCAGATTTTAATTGATTAATTGCACGTGAGTTGGTAAAGTAGATTGCTATTACATGTAATTTTAATCGGTTGAAATAATAACCGATCTAGTAGTAATTGTGGATTCGGGGTTGTTTTAATGAGTTAATTGACATTCTAAACTCAAGTCGTTAATTTGAGATTAATTGGGTTAACGGACGTTTACCTAGTGATTAATGAGTTTCGCACCCGTTTCAATTGAGTTATGGACCCAATACGTATATATAGCATGTGTATGGCTCATTTCCTTTCATTCTCACTCAAACAAGTGCATATATGTGTGTGTGCACTCAGCTGGAACCAAAGAGGAAGCCAAAGGGAGAATCTCAGCAACCAAAACTGAGGGATTATCACCATTATCATCTCTTCAAGTTGTAGCTCAAATTCGAGAAGGGAGGAACGCGTTAAGGTTAGTAATTCGGGTTCAATTCAGTTCGGATGATATGTTAAGTAGTTAGTAGGTGTTGGGGTGGATCATAACCCCCTGAAATGTGAAAAATCGGGATTAAAAGTGGTTCCCGTAGTTGTATAAAAACAGAGCACAACCTACTCTGTTCATCGCCGCATCGCGGCCGCGCTCTCCTGGTCGCGCCCGCGATCAGGATCAGGCGGCTAAGGGTGATCGCTGGCGGTGGGATCGCGCCCGCGCTCCCGAACCGCGACCACGATCGTGGCCGTGCTCCTGGCCGCGCTCGTGGGTCCGAGTCCGTTGACTGATATTGAGCTCGTAAATTTAGTAGTATAGTTCAGTAGCTAGTCATTACAGTGTAGTTGTATTTATTGTTGCCAGGATTCGTAGCTAAGCCTGGGACTGGTAGAGACCGCCGTTGATAGCGAGATTGTAGTCGCACTCCAGGTGAGTTACTTACTTGTTGTTTATTATCCGGGTCCAGTGCGGATCCTTTTATATGTTGACACTCGTTAGCACAGAGCAGAGCACGTGGATTATGTGTACTGGTGTGGTGCGCAGAGTAGTGAGGCCTGTTGGGTCATTCCCAACTTAGAGGTCCTGACTACCCACTACTTTGTGGAGTGGGCTATGCAGGCTACTCCGGGTCGCTCCCGATGAGGCGTCAGGCAGTTGAGGCCGGCCGCATGTTGATTTTAGTCGTCATATTGTGCTAACTATTTTATAAACTATTTTAAAGTTGTTTATAGTAACCCACCAGCTTTTCGCTGACTGTTGTTTTAACTGTGGATCTCAGGTACGAGGACTGAGGCTAGGGATACCGCGGGCTGTAGCCGAGACCCGCCACGTGGACAGTAGTTAGTGACTACTTTCGTAAATAGTCTTGATATTTTGTGGTCTGGCTTACTAGCCAGTGACCTTTGGATGACTATAACTTGTACTCATGTTGTGGTTGACTGACGTTACCGACGGGGGTTGGTTCCCGTCTCGTTGTTACTTTATGCCTGATGATGATGTTAGTAGTTAATTAGTTGTTTACCCTTTATGATGTCACTTATGATTGGATGATGTGGACTATAAGTCCTATGTGGCATTAGTCGTAAAAGTAGGGTGTTACATCTAACCCGAAATTGGAATCCGATGGACATAAGAACTTCCACCACTTGTCCACCATAACTTTCCTAAAAGCATCAGTTTTCAGACCCGATTGGATCTTCTCCCCAGAAATATGGATTAATTAGAATGATACCGTCGTGGTTTGTGATTTTCGAGTCGGGTTTTGACCCAACTTGAAGTACCATTGGAAGGCTATGGTTGCCCTGGCACTATTTCCGGAATGTTCTAAAAGATTATAGAAGGTTTCGGAAGATACTAGAAGGTTCTGGAAGATTATAAAAGACTCTAAAATAATGTGGAAGCTTTTAAACATTGTGGAAGGATGTGGAATATGCTAGAAGGTTATAGATTATTCTAGAAAATAAGTTAATAGAAATGTATTGAAAGTTCTAGCTTATAAAGAAGTAGTATAAATAGGATGGAGGCGTTCATTTGCAAGTCACCTCTAAAAGTTTTCCAATTACATTCTTGTAAATAGAAGTTCTCTTTGATTTTCACTTGGCTTTAAAAGTTTGATCTTAAAACTGTTTTAATCACTGAAATCTCGAGTAGGTCTGATTTAGACTAAGTTCTAAGTGTCGCACATGAGCTTGAAGCGTCAAGTTTGTGACAAGTGGTATAAGAGCAAAGGTCGATTGCAGTCGTGATAAATGAGTCGAACAAGACTAACGATGGATCAAATGTGGTGAACGAGGAGAATCATGGTCGAGATGAGTCTCGCCATGGAGCTAACAAGACTAATATGGGATCAAAGTTTGTAAACCTACCTGGCTTTATATTTAATTTTTTAATCACTAGAAGTATAATAATTACAAACCATGTACTTGTCTACAAACAAGTACATACTCATAAAAAAGAATGATTATATCTTCGTCGTCCAAGTAAAAGTTTTTTTAACCATATTCTATCTACGTTGTCATAAAAACTCAAACATATCTAAGAATATTTGTTTCTCATCCAAAAACGAATTAAGTCATGCTTACAATTACAAAGATTGTTGCTTTGATTTACTTCAATCAATTTCGTCTTGAGTAGACTTGACAAAATTTTCAATTTGACTATTGCTTAAAAATCCAGTAAAAAGTCTTTAAATTTTTTACATTAATATTTTATTATATTGTTTCATTTGACTATTATTTGTATTACTACATTAAATCAAAAGATTAAAAAGTTTGATTTCTTGCCAATAGAAAAAATGTTAGACAGCCGGTAGACACAAATATATATACTTTAAATCCTTTATTTTTTAACGAATGCTCAAACAATCTGTTAGTTTGAAATGAGGGAGACTCAAAGTTCCATTCTTGTGATTAACAACTCTATTACTAGAATAGTCGGTTAAATATTGTTTGCATATGAACCTTGAAAAAGGGTCGTAAGATTGAATGTAAGAAACTTACGATTAAAATTGTCAGATTTTTCAGCCTTTTTACATTTTAGGATAATAGTGTAATTGTATAAACTATAGGGAGTTAATTGTAATTAGATAAGTGCCTATATAAGGCAGATGCCTCAATTACAGAAAAGGGAGAGATGGAAATTTGATAGAGAGAGAGATACACGAGAGATAGAGTGAGACCACCATACGGTGGTGGCACCACTGCCAGTGCAGGTGGTAGTGCGTTGTTCATGGTGAGGGTGTAAAGTGTTGGTGTCAAATGTTGTTGTAATCCTTGTAAATCATGAATGAATAATCAGGAATGTGATTCCGGTGACATCCCATCTTCTTCGTGTGTTCATCCTTGTGTTAATCTTCATACGCTACTAATCTGATTTACTACATATAATAATTTAAAAATAAAAATACATCAACTCAAATACACGATGCTCAATCACAAGTCACAATCACATAAAAGATGAATAGCTACCATAGCCAATACATCCAAAACCAATAATACATATGTAAAACAAGAAAATTATTCATCAAATTTATTTATTTTTATAAAAATAAAATTATTATTTGTTTATAAAAGCACCCAATTTTTTAATCAAATTCACGGCTTTGACCCCTTTCGGGTCAAAAATATGGAACACATGATCTTCGCCTTCTATCTCCATCATTTCTGCTTTGCCTTCCCATTTACTCTTCACTAAGCTTTCATAGTAAACCCACCCACGATCTCTTAAAATATCCATTTCGGAAACGGTAATCATGACCCGCCTGCAACCCAGACCCGACACATCATCCGCACCTTCTACAAATGGGTTGATTAACGGGTGATCTAACCCGAAATTGGGATCCGATGGACAAACAAACTCCCACCATTTATCCACCATAGCTTTCCTAAAAGCATCAGCTTTTTCCGACCCGATTGGATCTTTTCCCCAGAAATACGGGTTAATTAGAATGATACCATCGAGGGTTGTAATTTCTGGGTCGGGTTTTGACCCGACTCGAATTGCCATATGGTGGGCTATGGTTGCTCCGGCACTATCTCCGGCTAGAAAAACACGGTTGAAATCGACGTTTTCTTTTAACCATTCTTCCGTCCCGGTTCCTCCGGGAGCATGAGAGGAGACCCACCGGAGAGCAGTGAAGGCGTCATCAAAAGCTGCCGGTAAGGGGTGTTCTGGTGCTAATCGATAGTCAACGGAGACGGCGACTACGTTTGCTTCGGAGACTAAGTTGTTTACCGATTGGTGGTACTTGGGTTCGGCGGGTGATGCGATGCAGAATGCTCCGCCGTGGAAGTAGATGACGAGAGGGAGTTTTTGTGTGGCGGAGGAGGTGAGAGTTGGACGGTAGAGCCTGGCTGAAACGCCGGTTTCTGGTGAGATTATAACGTCTTTGGAGGTAACACCAGTGTCGGTATCGAAAGTCGCCGGGACAACGTCGACACCGACAAGCCTCTCGATGGTTCCATCTTTGTAGACTCTAATGTACGGCGGAACATCGTGCAGTATCTCTTTGCTCATTGATCCCATTAGAGAGATGATATGATATGACAAAGAAAAGCAATTAGCAATTGGCCATAATATATATAACTTTATATAAGATACGAAGGGGAAGCCGGGGAGACCGGAAGAAAAGTTGTTTTTTTTTTTTTTTTTTTTTTTTTTTTTTTAAATTTAATATTTATGCCTACTCAAAATGTTAAAGTCAAATCCAACATTTAATGAATGGTTGATAATTTGATACGAAGCCTAATGATATCGATTTATATTTATATTATGTGTTTCATATGAACAAGATTTTTCATTTCTTTGGCATGACAAGAAAAACATTTAATAACGATCATAATATAAAGTATAAATGATGATTGTTTAAGTAATAAGATCCCAATCTTGATTTTAAGATTTTTGATTTTACGATGATGATCATTAAAAAAGGAGTAGATTATCTTCCATGGATAAGATCTTAATTTTTTTTAACGACAAATTAACTTATGCCTACTTCTAAACTATTCATTTGTCGCAAATTGGGGACTTTAAACTACTTACACCATCTAAATTTAAATTTACTTCCAACGGGAGTCGAACATGTGACCTCACACTTACTTATGACCCTCGTACCAAATGGGTTAAACATCATTGGTGGATGAGATCTTAATTGAATTTAAAAATATACTATAAGATTTTAATATCTCGTTCCGAGTCAATTATACTTTTACTTAACATAAAAAATAAAAAATAACTATAAATAAACCAACTTTATTAAATAAAAATGGTAACATGTGTTAATTATCTAAATTGTATATAACAACAACTTTGAGTTCAATAATTAATGATATAATTAAATTACTAAAAAAGATTTAGAGTTGTATTAAACTATCTTTATAATGTTTGGATTTAGAATATTACATTAATTTGACACAAAATTAATATTTAATGGAAGTTATAACACATATAGAAAAAGATAATTTTATATTAATAGGATCTTTAGGATCCCGATCTTATGATTCGATCTTGGTAAACAATAACGAGCTTAAATAAGATCTCAATCTTTACGATCTTGATATAAAGGTTTTAAATATTAAAAGGAAGAATCATGGGGAGTCTTCTTTTCCTTTTTCTTTTTTAACGGAGAGCTAAGCGCTAGATATGTTCTTTATTATATGCGACCAAGTGGCTTTACAAGTCACCTATACACAAACTTAAGAGTAATTTATTATTTACGAGTCTAATTATGTTAATACTCATAATAATATTTAAAAATATATATTTATTATATAATAATAATAAATTAAAGTTTATATAATTTTGATCAATTAATTATTAAATTAGTTAAGTTAAATATTAATAGAGTGGAGTTGATTTGCTTTAAATTAAATATTAGTAAATGACATGACAAATTAGAAAATAACAAGTGGCAAGTTAAAGATGATGATGATAAATGACAGATATTTACTCATTAGATTACTCGTGTATTACATAAATATTTTTAATAATAGTTATTTATATAAAACATATATATATCGTAAAAACCATGAAAAGATGTTTGTTTGTTTTTTTTAATAAAGCCTATTCTCAAAAATTATTACTTATGTTGAAATATTAAAATTTTTAAATATACATAAACTGAAAAAGCATAATTGTTTAATTTAATACTTGATTTGATTTTAAATAATTATATTAGATTTGAAGATATTATGTTATTTGAATATATATATATATATATATATATATATATATATATATATATATATATATATATATATATATATATATATATATGCGCGCGCGCGTGTTTGTTAATTTATTAAACCATAATTGACATGTGTTAATTGTTAATGATTTTTGGTTATTTGATAAAAAGAACAAGCTTGTGGGCTCTTTATATAAACTAACTTTTTTCTTATACCCACAAATTTCAAGAGCCTACAACTTGTTCTACTTAATTTTTTTTAGGGTTAAATATGTATTTGATCATTTAACTTTTTAGATTTATATACATTTAACAATTAAACTATTTTTTATACACATTTAGTTATTAAACTATTTTTAAAGCCACTAAAATTGAATGACCAACTAAAATTAATGGTTCAATGTCTACGGAAAATAGTTTAATGTCTAAATAAAAGGTTGTTTGATGAGACTTATTTGGCTGAATAGATAAAAAAAATCGGTCAGACGTTCTATATTTATAATTAAATGGCTAAATGTGTAGTTATTTTCTTACCATCGTTCAACCATATTTACGTGTTTATCCTTGATACTATGTATTTTACAATAATATCTCCAAATATTTGTAAAATAACAAATCTTACGATATGAAAAATGGGCTGTTGCAATTGATTTAAAAAATAAGTCAGAAAATAGTATATGGAATGTTTAAATTACATGAAAAGCTACACCTTAACTGTACAATAATATTTTTAAAATAAGAAAAGTATACATTGAAAGTTGAAACATTCCAAGTTCCTTTTTGTATGACAACATACATAATAGTTATAAATAAACGATGTCATCTTTTTGAATATTTTTTTCCTAATTTTCTATCTTATAATAATTATAATACAAAATAAGGATTATACATGTATATTACAATTTATTAAACCAAAATTAAAGGTTATTGGCCTTTTTTGCCTCGGCATATGTCTATTTTACTGGTGTTGTGTTTTGAATTTTCAGGGGATGTGAATTGTCAAATGTATTGAAGAAAACATAACATACAAAGAATCAACAAAGATATGACCAACTAATATCATCCTCTCAAACAATTACAGCGGAAACTAACCTACACTTACAATACAATATTTGTAGAGTGAAAAAAACCCTAAACCAATGGAAACCAAAACGACGAAGTAAAGAGAACTTTATTCCCTTGATAGAACAGCAGAGCCCCAATATAGATAGCTGAGCGCACACACTCAACTTAAACAGCATGTAAAACAACGGCCTATTAAGCCCAAACCAACAGTACCAGATTGGCTCACAACCAGAACCAAAAAAATAATCCAGACCAGATAACACAAATATAAGCAATTAACTTGAGATAAGAATATAATTTTAACATGTTTGATGGTTCGGGAGCAAAGATGATGAGATGTCCTTTTAACTTAGGGTTGAGATAGTTACGTTTGTTTTACTATCGTTTTTCTTCAGATTTAGTTGTTTTTCGCATATCGTGAAGTTTATATATCTAAACCAAAATAATAGGGTATCCGTAAATTTTTTTTTTTTGTTATTAGAAGTTTGGAAGGTGTGTTGATTTCCTATGTGTACTTATGCATCAATTCCTTTTATGTATTCGTATACTTTATTTGAAGGTTTCAATAAATGTTTATTGCCTTCAAAAGAAAATCAAACGAATCAAATAAACTAAATTTCTTATCTCAAGTTGCCCTTCCTCATAAAATTTTTTTAATTATAAATGCAATACATTGATAAAGAAAATTAAAGATAACAAGTCAACTTTTATTAAATAAATTCCAAAAAATACTGAAATAGTAAATACTCATCTATACAATATGATGCAAGTGTATATTTATTTAGTCAACGGTACCCTCAGTATAATATAATATAATATAATATAATATAATATAATATAATATAATATAATATAAACATTATTTGGTGATATTTTAAAAATGTAATTAATCAACAAAGCATGCATTTGGCACATTAAAATTAAACAGGATAAAAATGAAAAAAAAAAAAATCATATAATTAGACTAACCATGAAAAAGTAAACATACAAAAAAATAATAATAATAGGATTTTATTTTCTTTTTTCGGATTTATAATGTTGACTTGATACACTATATTTTGATAGAGAATTAAGAGAAAGAGAAATAAAATTTTAATATATGCTAATTAATTTGATTTTTCACATATTAAAAGATAAGAGTAATATAGGGTTTATTATGAAAAAAAACATGTTTTCACGTTTTTTGCGTTTTCGTCTCTCCATATTTTTTATTTTGGATTTAGTGAAATTTGGACATTAGACCCCGGTTATAATTTGTGAACCGGGCTTTTAAAAACTGAAAAACCGGGTTCTAGTGTCCAAATTTCACTAAACTAAAAATAAAAAATTAACTTGAGCACTTTTATGGAAAAAAAATATGGAGGGACGAAATCACAAAAAACATGAAAACACGTTGGTTATTCGTAATAAACCCGAGTAATATAGTTATTCAAATCAATCATTATTTCTTATTTTTACTTTGGGTTTATTATGAAAAAAAACCAACATGTTTTCATGTTTTTTGTGTTTTCGTCCCTCCATATTATTTTTTTCATAAAAGTCCTTAAGTTAATTTTTTTTATTTTTAGTTTAGTGAAATGTGGACATTAGAATCCGGTTTTTCAGTTTTTAAAAACCCGGTTCACAAATTGTAACATCCTTGGATTTAAATTATTGTAATTGGATAATTAGATGAATTTTTGTATTAAGTTAAATTATTAAAAATGTTTATGTATCTGGATATTTGGAAGTTAGTTGTTATTTTAAGAAATTAAGAAATTTAAGAATTTAAATTTTAGTTATTAAGTATAATTGTTAAAAGTTGGTGATGTTGAAAATAATGATGAAAATCAGTATTTAATGGAACTGGATAAGTCGAGGGGCTAAAAGTGTCAATAGCCGAAACTTTTGAATAAAAGACCTTTGGTGTCTTTCATTCATTCACTTCACCATTTCAACTAAAGAACTCTCTCAAATTTCTCTCTAAAAATTCTGCTGGAATTCGAAATTGTGGAAACAAATTAGTGGGTTCATCTGATTACTAACAATAATCGGTTGGATTTAAGGTAAGAACATAATTTTGAAGTTTTGAGGTTTTATTTTGAAGAATAAAGAAATGAAATTCGGATTTTAATCTGAGGTAAATGTTGATGCATGTATGTTATATTAGTTGGAAATCAACTATTGAAGGTTTCTGAAGCATTTGGAACAAGAATCAACGGTTAATTCGTACAAAAAGGTTAGAAATCTGAGTTTTTATTAAGTTTTTGAGTTCTTGGAATTTTTGTTAATTTTGGTCCAATCTGGACGAATTAGTGTGTTATGAGTGGGGAAAATGATGTAAAAATACCCCAATAATGTTAATAAAACATTAGGATTGATTGCACGTTGTTACAAATTGAATTTGGAAAATTTTAGTGAAAATCCGTAAGTTTCGAAGGCAAAACCTGCATGAGAACTCGGCGAGTTCAGGAGGAACTCGGGGAGTTCTCAAGAACAGTTTGAATAAATCTTCAAAAATTCATAAGTGTTGGATCCGAATTCGGTTGGGACCCGAAATTGGATAGGACCGAAATTAATTTAAGAACCCAATTCGGATGGACCCGAATTCGGATGGGTCAACCCGAATCCGGATGGGCCAAACCCAAGTCGGATGTGTCCAAAATCCGGCTGAGGATCCGAAATTCGGACATGAACTCGGCGAGTTCTATGGGAACTCGGGGAGTTCTATGCTGAACATGGTAATTCGGATGGGTTTAAAAGGACCCGAATTAATGGACAATTAAACACACATTTGGGATATCTGTTGAACCATATTAAGGCATATAATGAAGGGTTATGTAAGATTGATAACACACTAAATGATGAGATTTAAATATGAGTTTCGGATGACGTTTCCGAATGTTGTAGCACTTTATTTTATACAAGTTGATGGTAAATTGTTAAAGAACATATAATGATAATATGTTTTCATTATGGAAATGAAACAGGTCCCTTGTGGTGTTGTTTAACCCACAGTGGGGTACTTTGTGGATCCGGTTGAAATCCCGAGGAGAAATAATATTGCTTAAAGTATAATAACGCACCCACTGTGAGTACCTTTGATTTTAACATTGCTGTATCTGCATTATGTTTGCATTGCCTGCTGAGGCATGTTGTTTCATATTCGTTTGGCACTCTACTAACATGCGTATATGTTGATGCACATTCATACTTGTTGCATGTCCGTTCATTTGTTGTGCATCCTTTTGATGGACCTGCGTGGTCGCATCTGTACTCTGATGTTACTGTGCTATATGACCAAGAGTTTGACACCTCTGTGGTCAGGATAGACAGTAAGTCATCCCCGATGTAATGTCTGCCTCAGATGGTTGGTTATTCTTATGCCGAGTGTCAGCTCGAAGGAGCTGCGGCTCGGGTTT
Source organism: Centrapalus pauciflorus (assembly GCA_020465985.1). Lineage (NCBI taxonomy): Eukaryota > Viridiplantae > Streptophyta > Magnoliopsida > Asterales > Asteraceae > Centrapalus > Centrapalus pauciflorus. Next base: position 241,722 of record JAANYP010007812.1, on the reverse strand, counting down.
GCGTACTTGGAGTACGTGTGGGGTATACGGTATGTGTTACCGCGGTTACCCTGGGTGGCATCATAATGATTTGTAGAATGTGTAAAATCATATGGTATTCACTAAGCTTTAGCTTACCCCTTCAGTTGTTATCTTTTTACAGGAAAAGGAAAATCCGCTGCGGGACCGTCTAGCTAGGACGTTTATTGAAGTATTTGAAGATTTCCACTGTTTTAACTTGGTATTTGTTTTATGGAATCAATGTTGTAATAAATTTGGGGATGATGTAATACTTTTGGATTTGTAGACTTAGATGTGTAACTTATGTAGCACCGTAGGGTGTTTGTCAGATTTGTATTACTTTATTTTGTATTTTATGCTTCCGCACTTAAACTAAGTTATCAGATCATTATGTAATCGTGTGATGATGTTTAATCCTGGGTGATATGTAAATGGTGGTTATTGTGGCAAGGGTGTCACACAAATTATTAACCGGGGTATAATGTCCAAATTTCACTAAACCGAAAAGAAAAAATTAACTTGAGGTTCATGGAACTCTTTTTACTTTTTATGATTATGTCCTAGCATACACATCCTAAATACTTCAAATCATTATAATAAGCTAAAACGGTTCAAAGAGAGAAAAAACACAAACAAAATTTACATTTCTAACGAAATAATCATGGACTCATACTTAATTTATGCTTGGTACTTGCCATCAAAGTATCTGTATAACTTGAAACTAATTGTTAGTGTTTTCCGATTCTGATTCTTAGTTTGGCTTTAGTTATATATGTATACAACTTTAAAATAAGGGTTTGTTACCAAATAAACCAACATGTTTTCACGTTTTTTGCGTTTTCGTCTTTTCATGTTATCTTTTTTCATAAAATTCTTCAAGTTATTTTTTCTTTTTGGTTTAGTGAAAAATAAATATTAGAACCCGGTTTTCCGTCTCTAAAAACTCGGTTTAATAATTAAAACTGGAGTCTATTAATCAAATTTCACAAAACTAAAAAAACATTAGTGGACGGAAAACGCAAAAACTGTGAAAACGTGTTGGTTTTTTTCGTAATAAACCCTTAAAATAACTAACTACAAAATATAATTTAAAAACCTCAAAAATATATTAAACAATTTTGTAAATAAGAGAAAACATCATTACAAGTTCTTTAACAAAATTCAAATAAAAATTGTTTTAAAATAAATTGGTTCTTTATCAATAACTATATATATTTTTAAATAGTAAAAAAATAGTGAAAATACTACATAGGCTTAAACTACCTTGAACTCAGATTAGTGCTAAATCTTCAATGAAAAATTCAAGATTTTTTGGAATATTTTGGGCCTAAACAAGCCTTGCACTATGCTTGGTAAGATCATGACATTTAGGAATGAGTTAAGCTCAGATGTGTGTAGTGGTCTAATACGAGACCGAATTGACAACTTGAAATGTGAAAAGTTGAAAACAGAAAACCGAGCTAGAATGTATCGGTTCGGCTCTATCCATTTTACTTTTACAATGAAAAAAAAAAAAGCAAAACCAGACTGGAATGAACATAACCATTTACAAACGGTCTGGTCTGGATTTAAACCGTTGTATACCCTAAGTAACTTTGTTTCTACACCTTAAGCAAATATGACTCAAATGAGTTGATAAATATACAAGAGACGTATCCACCTTAATCAGGTCGGGTCAAACGACCCTAATAAAATTTTCTTTACTGTGTTATATAGTCAAAAAAATTTCGACCTCGATGACTTTTAAAGTTATGACTCTGACTTTTTTTTTTTTCTCATTACTCTTATCTCTTATCATTTAATTTTATATAATGTCTAAGTTTTTATTTCCTCTTATATAATGTTTATAGATTAGAATTTAGAAATATCAAATATTAGATATTTAGATTGTAAGTTAAATAAGTTGTTTACTTGTTTAACACTAAGTTATATTACGATAATTTTTGTCACTTGTGTTATTATTATTGATTAATTAACATAAAATTTGTGAATTTGTTTTATTTGATTACACAATAAGACGATTTTCATAAAGAAAGTAAGATCTGAATCTTTAAGTGGAAAAGTTTCTAATTCTATTCCTCAAGCAATTGAGTTGAGTGATTATATCCTTTCGAAAGGATAATATTTCAGAATATCATCCTAATCAAAATGATAAAAAGATGAATAAATGTGATCGAATGACCATGCGAAACAGAAGATGAAAAGTTGTAGACGGCACCCTTTGAACATACATTCTTTTGATTTGTAACGATTAATGACATTGTAACTTTTACTTATTTGTTTTACTTTTTAAACAAGACAAACCGACTCGAATTTTTTAGGTTTGACTTGAAAGGTCCACAAGTACTCGTACTTTCATAGTTTTGTCAGATTCCGACCCATATAAAAAAAATTTTGGATCCGCCCCTGTACATATCTTAATAGAAATCAAGTCGAAGAGAATATAGTTTATAATATATCAATTTATTTCAAATTTTATGATGTACAGTTAGATCAACATTTTTTTATATAATTTGAGGTGTATACACAGAGCCACAAGAAACGAGCAAGGAATGTTTATAAGCCTGCAAGTTGTTTTATATATACAAACACACATAGGCAGATCTAAGAGGAGAGAAGGGGTAGCCTGTATAATAGGACCTTTCCTAATAATCTCATTTTCATAGTGTAAAATTTTTTTTTTTTTGAAATTCTACGTGTGCCACCAGCAAAAATTTAATTGTGCAACATATACTATTAAAAAAATAAAAAATTTAAGTGTGCAACCATAAGCGGACCTAAGAGGAGAGAATGGGTAGCCCGTGAAACGGGTCCCTTCCCTATTAAGATCATTTTGTAATGTCATTTTTTTTTGAAATTTTACGTGTGCAGCCAATGAAAATTTAATTGTGCAACTATACTATTCAAAAATAAAAAAATTAAGTGTACAACTTGATTTAAAAAATGTATACCTCAACTGAAACAAAAAAATTAAAAGTTGAATGCCTAAATAATTAAATAGGTAATAAAATAAAACAACAAATAAAACCCAATTAAAGCCCATGTTAAAACCAAAACCCAATGATATTTGGGACTTGAAAGTTTGTGTTTAGTTAGGTTACTCTTTAATTGTTAACTATTAATCGTATGTTTTATCATATCTATCGATTAATAAATTTTTCAATGGTAGTGACGATGTCAATCATTAAGAGTCAGATCAAAGCATTCTAACGAATTTGATAACATCACACTCATACATACAGAAACACAATCATAAATTCTGAATCCTTTAATTACTTTCAACCCAATTACAATTGACATTAACGATCTTCATTAGGATCTTTTCAATAAACCACGAATTTTTAATTATCAAACTAACCAAATAGAATTTTAGATTATATGTTATATTTTAAATTATAAATTATAAATATCCATTTGTTGGTCTGACCCAACCCAGATAATCATTTGAATATTCGAACCGTGAATGCGTGAAAAGTTTATGCAACAGGTTCCTTCGGTGATTGGGTCCGTGAGGTATATACCCTTAAACTAGAGATATTGAGCATAAATCCTACCAACGTTCAAATTGCGTGATTAATAAAAGAAGTTAGTATTTATTACTAATATTAATGCCACGCAACTTTATATCATTAAACAATTACACTTTGGCCCGCAACAATGAGAGCCAAAAATTCAATATTTCTAATTTTCTACCATCAAGACATCAATTCAGTGACATTTATTAGCCGTTGACTTGCCTGGACAAGTTTTTTCTTTCACGGTTCTAGTTAGTGGTGTGCGACGGGTACTGATTCTCGAACCCAAACCGATACCGGTATCGACCGATACCGAATTAATAAATTCGGTTCGGTATACAGTTTTTAAATTAGCTAAAATTCGGTATTCGGTACTCTCGGTTCGGTATTCGGTTTTTAAAATTAGCTAAAATTCGGTATTCGGAACCGAACCGGCACCAGGGCCGGCCCATTGAGGTGTGCAACATGGGCTACTGCTCAGGGCCCAACAGTCAAGGGGGCTCATAATTTTTTTTCCTCTAATACCTAGAGTAATACTAGTATTTTACTTGTGTTTCTAGTTGTTTGATTGTGATATTTACGTACATATTTACATGGTGGTTTCCTTTAATCTTTAAATGTTATATATACACACATGTTTAAAGGGCCCTTTATAAATTTTAGCCCTGAGCCCCAAAAACGATAGGAACGACCCTGACCGGCACCATATAAAATTATACGGTTCGGTATTCGGTTCTTTCAAAACTAATAATTCAGTTTCGGTATTTTCGGGATCGGTACCGGTTCGGTACGGTCCGGTACCGAGCTCACCCCTAGTTCTAGTACGGTGAGGAAAATTAATGAAAAATAAAAATATATATATAATATACCAAATTTAAAAAAAAAAAACGAACCGAAGTAAAAACTATCGGTTTGGTTTATGTGTTTTTTAGAAACCACATAACGGAAATGAAAACCAAAAACCAAACCTCAAAAAACCACACAAACAAATAAAAACCGCACTTTCGGTTTCCAATTTTTAGGTTTTATACAAAAACCACAGCAATATGCACAACCCTAGTTCTTCCCCTAATAAGATTTTCCCTTCCGATATATTAGCCACAAAACCTTATTTTATAACTTGTGGATTCTGCAGTTATGCACCAAATTTAGGTTCTGCAATGGATCTCAACTATTTTATATATATATATATATATAGAGAGATTCAAGATCAATGGAGTACCATGTTAGATTGGGGTACCGGGGTACCGTTTACAGCCAATCATTTATCATTGAATTTATTAATTAATATATAAAATTCTGTTGAAAATTGAATCCCACGTCATTTAATGTGAGGGGTAAATTGGGTATGAAAAAATTTTTAAAATGAGAATCAAATATTCTCTAAATCCCAAGAATATCTCACTTGCAGTTAATATTTAAGTTGCCTATTTTAGCGATAACCCTCCATTGATATTTATTTCTTGTTGTCGTCCGCTTCAAAGTCGATTTTACCATTGTCTTCGTATACTGCACATGTTCGAATTCTTCAATATGGTTTTAAATGCACATGTTCAATACTGCACACGTATGCTGCACATGTTCAATACTACACATGTTCAATGCACACATATATTGCAAAATGTTGAATACTGCACATGTTTAATGTGTTTTATCCCTATATATTCCCTTTCTGCACATGTTCAAATTTTTCAATATGATTTTAAATGCAATCACCGATATATTGCACATGTTTAGTACCCTTATTGAACATGTTCAATAAGTTATTTATAGTAGGCAAGAGTATAAAATTCCTACAATTAAGGAATTTCCTAAATTACTAAATATCATTTATTAATTAAAATAAAACATAATTGACTATATTACCCTTATGTACTTGTAACCAAACATTGGTGGACTCCGGTTCCCCGGTCTAATATGGTACCCCATTGATCCTGACCCTATATATATATATATATATATATATATATATATATATATATATATATATATATATATATATATATATATATATATATATATATATTTATACACACACATACAGAGGGGTTGGTTCAATTGAAAACCTATATGCATCGGAAAACCTGGGAACCACTTTATAGTCACTGGATCAGGTGATGCATCACGCAGAAAGTCGATGCATCACGCGGGAATTGTGGTGCATTTGTGGTGGTGCATTAAGGTTTTCCAATGTTTTCCGATGCATGTTGGTTTTCCATTGAACCTCCCTATATATATAGACACACACACACACACAGACATATATATATATATATATATATATATATAGAGAGAGAGAGAGAGAGAGAGAGGGAGGTTCAATTGAGAACTTTTATGCATCGAGGTACAAAAGAACCTATATCATCCATTATATCAAAAAATTGTATGGATTAGATTGATGGCAAAAGGGTAAATAGTTGGACAATTTTATGCATCTTGTGCATTATGAAAACAAACAAGGAAAGACATTTTGGGGAATGTGCATACCTCATTAAATTTAATATTTCAACAATTAACCAAATAATAAATGTTCAATAATTTCAAATGATACATTTCCAAACTCAACAAAAAGTACACAAATTCAAAAAAGATTATGGAGATCGATGCATTTCATCGTGAATCGTGTTTATCTATGCATCATGTTCAAAAAAGACGCATTTAACAAAAAAAAATACACAAATTCATTTTTGCATCGTGTTCGTCGTTCATATTCTTCATTTATCTATGCATTGTGTTCAACTTGTTCATCATTCATCTATGCATCGTCATTGTTCATCATTCATCATCATTTTTTGTTGTTCATCATTCATCATCCATCTATGCATCGTCATTGTTCATCATCCATCTATGCATCATCATTATTCATCGTTCTTCATCCATCTATGCATCATGTTTTTCATATTTATCATCGGTTGCATCTCTTGTTCATGTTCATCGTCATCATTGTTCATCGTTAATCATCGTCTTCAAATCATCATCACTATGAAATTTATGAAGAACACAATTAGAGAGAAAATGAAAGAGAGAGAGAAAGATAGAGGACAGAGAGAGAGAGAGAGAGAGAAATGAGGAGGAAAATGAGGAATGTAGTTAATATGAGATTTTAATTCAAAATGTAACTCCTAATTATCTTTTAATGATATTTAAAAATTAATTAATTTCATATATTTAATTTTCCCAAAATGTCCTTTGTGCACCCTTGTTAAATTATCCGATGCACAAAAGTGCCCCGAGGTGCCCCAATGCATAAAAGTTCTCATTTGAACCTCAATATATATATATATATATATATATATATATATATATATATATATATATATATATATATATATATATATATATATATATATATATATATATCAGCCTATCTTGATCCCCTACGAAACTGTATATGACTCTTTTCATTTTTTTTTAAATAAGATTTATTGAAAAAAAAAACCAACATGTTTTCATGGTCTTTATGTTTTTGTCTCTCAGTGTTTTTTTTTCAAAAAAGTCCTTAAGTTAATTTTTTTTTTCAAATTCTGTGAAATTTGACTATTAGAGCCCGATTATAAATGGTAAACCATGTTTTTTAAAAACCAAAAAAATGAGTTCTAGTAGCCAAATTTCAATAAACCAGAAAGAAAATAATTAACTTAACGACTTTTCTGGAAAAAAAAAATTAACATTAACGGACAAAAAAAAAAAAATGAAAACATGTTATTTTTTTCTCATAATAAATCATTTTAAATATGTTAAAAAGATAACCATTTACCATACTATTTGTCTTTTACTATTATACTTAATTGTAAACTTTGTTACTGTGCAATAATGAACAGCAAAGCACATTGTCAGTCAGCTTAAGCAGACAGGTAAACAACTGACTTATTTTATTACTTTATATACAATACATAACATTTTGTTTTACTATACTTACTTTTGATATAATCTGTTTTATAAAATTTGGAATATATCATTATGATCATATTATTTTTTTACTTAATTCCGATACAAAATTATTATTTTCAAATTTTTTTACATTAAGCAGACAGATATGCAGTTGACAAATTTTTTTATTTTTTATAAAAGTTCGAATATACCATTATGATCGTATTATTTTTTTTTTCAATATTTCTATATAATTTTTTTTTCAAATGGGAACTACAGTACTGTTCAATAAACAGTGAACATCACAGCAGGCAGCTCAGGCTGACGACTAAGGAGCTAAGTTAAATGTTTATATCATTATAATCGTATTGTTTTTCTCTACATTTCAATATAATATTTTTTTTTTCAGATGGAAACCATGAATTGTTTAATAAACAGTGAACATCACAGTCAGGCAACTGAGGCTAACTGGTAAGCAGCTAAGTGACTTTATTAATTTATATATAGTATATAACAGTTTGTAAACCAAAGGGCCTATGGCCTGACGGTAAGAGGGTGAAGTTATAAGTGAGATTCACGGGTTCGACTCCCGTCAGAGGCAAGTTGATGTTTAGGTGGTGAAAGTAAGTCTTGTGATAAAGGAGTAGTTTAGAAGTAGGATAGTTTGCCGTTCAAAAAAATATAACAGTTTGTTTTTCTATAATAACTTTTGATATATTATGTTTTATATAAATTCAAATATATCATTATGATTGCATTATTTCTATCTGCAATTTGATATAAAATTTATTATCATCAAAATTACTCTCATTAAGCAGGTAGTATACAGTTGACATGTTTTTTTTTTATATATCATATAACTGTTTTGTTTTCTTGTTATAACCTTTGATAAAAATTCGAATATAGCACTATGATTGTATTATTTTTGATATTTTGTTATAATGTTTGATAAAAAAAATCGAATATATCGTTATGTTTGTATTATTTTTATCTATATATATTCCAATATAAGAACTTTTTGTCCAAACTACTTTATAATGACAAGTTTTTGTTGTTTAGTTATAATCACGCTGCAACATACGAGTTAAAAAACATCGTTATTAAATATTTGCATAAACCATAAACTAAATATTATAATTTAAATGTTACGATACTTAAATTAAGCTCGTCATATGACTAAAAGATATTTTATTATGGTGTTAATATCACTTAACGTTAATACAAATATATCTAAAACTCATAAAAACACAAATTTGGCCTATTAGCTCAGTTGGTTAGAGCGTCGTGCTAATAACGCGAAGGTCACAGGTTCGAGACCTGCATGGGCCAAATCTAAGTTATTATAATTTTTTTTAATCATATTTTGATTAACCATCAACACTGCAATTGCATAATCTTAATCTTTGTGAAACAACCGCATTTTGTTATAGTTTTTGTCAAAAATTTTAAAGCTTTAAACCCGGTTTATGCCATAAAAACCAAGGTCTATTATCATTCACATGACTTTAAAAATATGCTTCATCTGAATACAAACTCTTGCTCTTCACTTCCTTCATCACGTCAGTCTCTTTGATATTTCTTACAAAGGCTTGGCAAAAAAATCCATCCCGACGAGAAACCCGTAACTCGACCCCGATTTGACAGGGAAATCCCTGAGTTGACCGGGGATGGGGAATTCCCGATTTGAAATAATGGGGATGGGGCGGGGACGGGAGACACTTTATCCCCGGCCCCAAACCCGACCCCAATTATGTTTTATGTTTTAATATAGATTATTATATATATTTAACTTAACAATAAATTATTCATCACATCTAATCTAATCTAATCTAATATATAATAAAAAAGAACATCAAATGCATACGTGTAAGTTCCACGTTAAACCACAAAAGATAAATACAACTTTTTATTTTTTTAAATAAAATATAAATACAACTCATAAGTTTAAAATCAAATCAAGATTATAATATCCATATAATTATTTAGACATTTATTTCAAAATCTTATATTATCTATACTTATGTATATATCTAATTATTATAGAATATCTTAAGCTAAATACACATTATACAATTTTATTAAGTATTACACTAAAGATAATTGTAAAAACATATTTTATATCATTTTTATTCTTGTAATAGATAAATAAATAATATGCTGTGTATAAATTAATAAATCAAATTATTTTAATTAAAGTATATAAATATACAAATATAAAAGTAGCTACTATTCATATTCTTTTATAAAACTAGAAAATAATAGTTATGGCTAACAATAATGGTATTCTTATATATTTTAAAAGAATATAATTCTATGTTTTTATTTTTTAATTTATGTATTTTATGTTAATAAGTTTTATTAAAAATATCCACGTAATACGTGGGTCACCAAACTAGTTTTATATAATATATTAAATATCAATGTATAATGGTTTTCTAAGTTTAAAATAACATTGTTTTTTTTTTCTTTTCATTTTATTGGTCTTATAAATGTTTTGCATACATCGTTTTGTTTTAGTTTTATTATAAATTATAAACTAGATATGTAAATAACTTTATAATTTTTTACACATATATTTGTATTAAATTTTTATTTATAGTTTTAACTTTATAATTTTTTAGAAAATTTTAAAACCTGATTCCTCAATGGGGATCCCCGAATCCCGATTAGGACGAGGATGTGGATAAAGACTCATCCCCCGACGGGGATGTGAGAGAAGATTATGAAGCGGGGATGTGGATGAGAATTAAGATACTTGCCCGACACCATTGTCATGCCTACTTACAATTCTGTTGTCATCCGATGAGTCAAATCGATATGATTTATTTATCATTTACACATTATTCACAACAAATAAAATGTTAATTAGTGTAACAATTTTTTTTTTATCAATATATGGAATCCAATCATCTGTGGATGACAATTCATGCATTCAACATTATATAATAATTAACAATACAAATAACAAAAACCTAACAACACAACATATTCCATCATACTAAAAACTTTAAAAAGAAATACAAAAATAGTGATAGCAATAACATTTCATTCAACATTGATCTAAAATACTTGCTATTCATAATTAGATTTTGTTAAAATGAAAATCTCACGGTAACTAACTATAAAAAAGAGTTTAAGAATTTTTTATTTTCTTTCATCGTGATTCGTGTTCATACATAACTTTACATGGAACCCACGTTTACAAAAATAAAATAAATAGAAAATATGAAATAATCGTATCAAAAACGGAGAAGAATATTTATATCTGGATTTTATAAAGTTTGGAGACGTAGCAAAGAATAATCTAGCAAGAAGTTGTTTTCTCTATTGTTATATGCTTGAAGTTTGCTCATGGCAAGGGAATGAATGATTGACATTGTTGATTTCTAGTTTTCATAAATTTGTCAAGCTAAAGGGGTTAAACTGATATATATTTATAATGTAAGGGGCTTCAGTGTAAATTTATCTTTGGAACAAGAATGTTAACATATCAGTCCTTTCATCTGTAAGAAGAAACACAAAATAATACTGCATATATAGCAAAGTGCTCGAGGAGCATTTTCCGATCTCACTACCTCTGCACACATTCGCACATCAATGGAGAAACTGGTGATGATGAGATCTCTCTACCGTTCGATCTCCCGGAGATCTTTAGGTTTCATATCCCCCGCCTCCGCCTCTGCCACCGTAACCAGCGACCACCAGTGCCTTCGCCGTGGAATATGCTACTTTTATCACTCTCCGTCTTCAAAGTTTTCCAGTAACATTCTTTTCCATCGTTTTATATATTTTAAGTTGTCTATTCTTCAAAGCTCGAGAAAAAATGATATTGATTTGTGTACTTTGCATCTTATCAGGATATCATGTGATTTTAGGGCTAATGATGTCTATTAGGATTATTGATATACTATTTTCGTAAAGAATCCATCCTAAGTTTTAGTAGTTTGATTGATAAATACTCCCTCATAATTCATAAAGCATGAGTTGAAGAAAATTATGAATGCTGAGATGATTATGATACGAACGTCACCTTCACAATTCACTAAGGCTGTGTTATTAGTGAAACTTAATCAGTGGGATGAATTAATGGAAGAATATTTCATGAAACTGACTACGTAGCAGAAAAAAATAGCGAGCAGAGAAGAAATGTGTGTATATATTTCATCATACGTCATTCTGTGTTCTTACATCCCAGATAAAGGAAAAAAGAAATCTTATTGTAGACTAGCACTAATGAGATCACTTCACTTTAGCGTCCAAACAATCGGTTTGTTAGAATACCGACCCATGTTCTGGACTTCTTTTATGGCGGACCTGATTGTAGCCTAGTCTCTTCTTTGTCTTGAATTGCATGTTAATGTGACTCACGTATGGTGCTCCCCCCAAGGGACCCCTTTGTTTTCGGTTGATCCAAGGATCAAAAGGTGGATATAACTTCTGATTAAGCTCTGCAGATTCCCGTGAAAGCCGCTTCAACAGTGTCATCCTACCATTTGATAAGCCAATCCACATGAACTCTACTTGCCTCTTTAACATTCGGTCATCCAAGAGAGCCTCAGGGAGCTTCCGAGCTTTGTGAACATTTGAGGACTTTGGATATGACCGTAATGTTGCTTGAGCAAAGAGACGTGAAAAGTGGGATGAATGGAAGCATTGATTGTTAGCTGCTGTGTATAAGCCTATATCCAACCTTAGCTATGATAGGGTAGGGATCATAGTATTTTGCAGATGATTTGTGTTTAGCTCGATTCCACTGATAATTGTTGATATGCTGTAACTTGAGATAAACGTGAATCCACTCCCAATCAATAAATTCACTCTCAGTCTGATGTTTATTGGCCAACTGTTTCATTCAATTTTGAGCTTTGTGCGGATTGTCTTTGAGTTATTGAATTACAACCTCTCTAGCCAACAAACTCCTGTCCACTGAATCAGCCTTATTTTCACCAGGTAGTTAAGGCATGTGTTTTGGGAGTGCCTGACCATAATCATTGTTGTTGTACCAAAACTCTGCAAGTGATAGTCGTTTCCACATACTTGGCACACACATGTTATCCTTGTAATTTGTCTTCCTCCATTAGAAGAATAACGGTTAGACCGTTCTAGAGTTTCCACCTTGAGATTGCACCTCTGCCATGCTTTGTTCTGTCATGTCCACGACCTATCCCTTTCTGTCCAAAGCTTCCTCCACAGTTTTAGTGTGTGTAGTACATTGGATGTAAGTCCTGTAGCATTAACTTGGAAGGCAGTTTTATGGTGCTCCATGCGTAACTCATAGCTTAAGAGATGAGCATATTGATAATTAAGGGTAGTGGGTTGCATATTCTGATCCAAGCTCTGAAAGCAAATAATAAAAAATCTTTGCTTCTTGTAGAGGCTGAGGAATTGTGGAGAATGAATCTCCAAGATTCTTGACTCGGTGAAAATAGTCTGTGACTGAGAGGTCCTTTAATCCTTTGTAGGGTGGAAAGTTGAAGATTGATAGAGAAAATGACACTGAGCAGTCTGATGATTTAGAGGTGCAGCCCAATAGGCCCAGTAACAGGCCCAGTGGTTGGCAAGTGTATCGCAGAGGTGAATGGAGGAAGGGAGCACGTGAGAAATAGAAATTATAATAGCATGTGGAGGAAAGAGAAAGAATGTCAGTAAATTTGTTAAGTTTGTTTCGGCTAGGAGCTTGGGCAGGAGGTCACCAGAATTCTCTGGATCCTCTCTGATTTTGTATTGCTTTTATTCTTCTTTTCAATTAAAAGAATCATTCCTCCCCATTTTCCTTAAATCCTTTGTTCTTCATAAATTCTTAGCTTATTATCTATCAATTGGTTCCATTGCCGGGTTCTTTACTCAATGGGTCAACCAGAGGTACCATCGATGACTACCAGATTGCAATCTCGTGTGGATGCTCAAGACGAAAAGATACAAAATCTCTCTGCTGAGGTGAAAGATCTTTCTAACTCCGTTGCTTCAATGAAAGAGGTTCTAAAGGGATTGCCGGATTCGATTGAAAAATTGATGTTGGGTATTTTTAAGAAGCAGGGTAAACGACCTCCCTTTGAATTCCTTGACGACTCATGTCCTCCTACGGGTGGTACGGTGGATAATGATGGCTCTGGTTCGGGCAGTAAAACACTGGGTGGCGGACTTGACGGGTTTTTTCGTGATAACCATTTTGATGACTCTCTTTTCTCTTTGCCTAAGGTGAAGCTTCCAATGTTTGACGGGATCGATCCTCGTGGCTGGATAACAAAAGCAGAGCTCTATTTTCAGGTACATCAAACTCCCCTTACCCAAAAGTTAAAGTTAGCACAGATGTGTATGGATGGTGCTGCTTTAAATTGGTTCACGAATCTCTTAATCAAACACCCTCATACGGATTGGGGACAATTTCGAACCAAGCTTATGGCTCGATTTAGTGGATCCAAATTTAGGAACGCTCATGAAGCCTTGGGTTCTCTGTTTCAAGAAGGAGATGTCGACGAGTATATTGAGGAATTTGAGGCGTTATCAGCCTTAATTCCTGATCAATCGGAAGAACAGGCAATTGGAATGTTCCTGCGGGGATTAGAACCCAGTATTCGGAATTGGGTACGAGCATTCAATCCGGGATCCTGCGACCAAGCCATGGAGTTCGCAAGGCATGTAGCCATAGCCACCACTGCTTCTGACCAATCGGTGACCAAAGGGAAACCCAATTCCACCTCTGGGTTGAAGGGGTATTATCGCTCTGATAGAGCTACTCAAAACTCGTATCACTTTGGTCAGCCCACCAAGCCCAACGTCACAACCGGCCCAACACCAGGCCTGCCCCAATTTCGTCAGCCCAATCCGTCTAAAACTCCAATCCCTAATTACAATTCGATTCGCCATCTAACCAAGCAGGAATGGGAAGATCGAAGACGACGAGGCTTATGTTTCAAATGTGGACAGAAATACACGGCTCAACACCGATGTTCAGAGGGACAATTGCGGGTTTTATTGCTCGCCGATGAGGAGGAAATAGATGATGCGGGCGAGATATGTCGTGTAGAGGGTGATGACGAGGTCAAACCCAGTGATGATGGAGAATGCCAGGCGTTGGAATTCAGCGGGGTATCTCAGGATCCTCCTTCTACTCTTAAAACTTTGAAAGTTATTGGTGAGTTGCATGGAATTTCTGCTTTGATTCTTATTGACAGTGGGGCTACACATAATTTTCTCTCTCGACGTTTAGCAGTAGCTTTGGGGTTGAACATAAAGTCGATTTGTAGCCTTGGAATCCGTTTAGGTGATGGGACTCGTGTTTCGGTGGCTGAGCAATGCCTTGGCATAAACCTTAAGATTGGGGCATTTGATTGCACAGTAGATGCCTTAGTTTATGATTTGGGACCACTGGACTTTATCTTGGGAATCGCTTGGCTGGAGAAACTTGGGGATGTCATTTTTAATTGGCAAACCCATGAAGTTCGTTTTTGGAGTCAAGGTACACATGTGAAACTTCAGGGTATTAATTCACCTTTGGCTGACCATACTTCACTACGATATTGTTTGGATGGCCATCTTGCTCCTCTCTCTTCTGAGTCAATTGACTGTCCTAACTTAGCCGCAGAGCAACAATGTCAACTTGATGGCATTTTAACAAAATTCTCTACGTTGTTCATAGCTCCGCAAGGGTTGCCACCGGTTCGAAAAATTGAGCACACCATCAACCTTCATGAAGGACAAGGACCAGTATGTGTACGTCCATATCGGTACCCTTATCTGCAAAAGAATGAGATAGAGCGACAAGTCCGAGAAATGCTCAGTAACGGTATAATCAGAATCAAAGCGCGTTCTCAAGCCCGGTTATTCTCGTGAAAAAAAAAAAGATTCCTCCTGGAGAATGTGTGTCGACTACAGGGCCTTAAACCGGGCTACCATTCCAGATAAATACCCGATTCCACTTGTTGAAGAACTTTTAGATGAACTCCATGGGTCCCAATATTTTTCTAAGGTGGATCTAAAATCTGGATTTTATCAAGTCCGCGTCCGTGAATCTGATGTGGAGAAAACGGCCTTTCGTACTCATGACGGGCATTACGAATTTTTAGTAATGCCTTTCGGGTTGACTAATGCCCCCGCAACTTTCCAAGCTCTTATGAATGAGATTTTCCGACCTTTGCTAAGAAAGGGAGTGTTGGTTTTCTTTGACGACATTCTGATCTACAGCTCCACCTGGGAACAACATTTGCAGTTACTTCTTTTGGTGCTGCAACTCTTGCAACAACATGAGTTAGTGGTCAATAAGAAAAAGAGTCATTTCGGGCTACAATCTGTAGAGTACTTGGGACATATAATAGATGGTCGGGGTGTGTCCATGGACACGACCAAGGTACAATCCGTTCTTAATTGGCCAACCCCTTCCAATGTCAAAGGTGTGAGGGGATTTTTGGGTTTAACTGGTTACTACAGAAAGTTCATCAGCGGGTATGGAAAGATTGCAAAACCCCTAACTGAGTTAACCAAAAAGGAGAATTTCCACTGGGGACCAGATTCACAATCTGCCTTTGAAGAGTTAAAGCAGAAAATGGTTACAGCTCCAGTTCTGGTACTCCCAAATTTTTTACAACCATTTGAAATTGAATGTGATGCTTCTGGTCGAGGTATTGGAGCTGTTCTTATGCAAGGCCGACAACCCATTTCTTACTTCAGTAAAGCCCTGTCCGATAAAAATTTAACTAAATCTGCCTACGAAAAAGAAATTATGGCGTTGGCTCTGGCCATCCAACATTGGAGGCCTTACTTGTTAGGACGACACTTTACTGTGTTTACAGATCAGAAAAGTTTAAAACACCTTTTGGAACAACGAATAACCACTATCGATCAACAGAATTGGTTAGCTAAACTTATGGGGTATCAGTTCACTATTTGTTACAAGCCTGGTTCGGAAAATCGAGCCGCAGATGCACTCTCACGGATTCACGAAGGCGCTGAATTGAATGCCTTGATATCTTACCCCCAATGGTTAGATGGTGGGAAATTATTAGATGGCTTTGATACTGACATGCAGTTGCAAACAATAGTCCAAGATCTTAATACCAAACCATTCTCTCGTCCGGGTTTCACATTAATTAATGGCAAACTGTACCACAAAAACAGGTTGGTAATTCCGTCTTCTTCACCATGGATTCCAAAACTTTTAGAAGAATTTCATAACAGTCCAAGTGGGGGGCACTCGGGTTTTTACCGTACATATCGGCGTCTTGCGTCCCGAGTTTACTGGCTTGGGATGACTAAAGCTATCAAGCGATATGTTCAAGCCTGCGATGTTTGCCAGCGTTACAAATCCTCGACTTTGGCTCCTGCAGGTCTCCTGCAGCCACTTCCGATTCCAGTTTCCATTTGGGAGGATATTTCTATTGACTTTATTACGGGGCTGCCAAAATCGAAAGGGTATGAAGTCATATTGGTAGTTGTTGATCGTTTGCCAAAATACAGCCATTTCATTCTGCTTAAACACCCGTTCACTGCACGCTCTTTAGCTGATGTTTTTTTGAAGAAAGTAATACGTCTTCATGGGGTCCCCAAGTCGATTCTGAGTGATCGTGACCCTTTATTTCTAAGCAAGTTTTGGCAAGAAATTTTTACCTTGCAGGGGAGTAAGCTAAAATTCAGTTCTGCCTATCACCCAGAAACAAATGGTCAAACGGAAGTGGTCAATCGAAGTTTGGAAACCTACCTTCGATGTTTTGCGGCTGATCAACCCAAGTCATGGTCGTATTGGCTTCCTTGGGCCGAGTTTTGGCACAATACTTCTTACCATGTATCCACGAACACCACCCCTTTCGAGATAGTCTATGGTAGACCCCCTCCCACATTGTTTCAATTTGCTCCGGGGGAAGTCCGTTGTGAAGCTGTTATGCAAGACTTGTTGGATCGAGATGAAGCTATTAAGCAACTCAAGTATCATTTGCAGCGTTCGCAAGCTCTTATGAAAACTTCTACAGACAAACATCGCAGAGATGTTGAGTTCTCTGTTGGTGAATGGGTTTTCCTTAAGCTTCGCCCTCATCGCCAACAGTCCGTTATTCGAAGGGTTAATCAAAAGCTCTCCGCACGTTATTATGGTCCATTTCCTATTGTTGCTAAAGTGGGATCAGCAGCTTATCGGCTTCAACTTCCAGACTCTGCTAAGATCCATCCTGTATTCCATGTCTCACTGTTGAAACGAGCTATTGGTAATACTCCAGTGGAAGCTACCTTACCTCCTGGAATGGAGATGGATTCTATTGCACCCCATATCCCAGATAAATGTTTGGCTACACGTACAGTTTTGAAAGATGGTAACTCTATTTCACAATGGTTGATCCAATGGCAATCAGGCACTGTGGAAGACGCTACTTGGGAAGATTCCAGCACGATTCAAAGTCAGTTTCCAGACTTCAGGCTTGAGGACAAGCCTGTTCTTCACACGGCCGGCATTGATAGAGAAAATGACACTGAGCAGTCTGATGATTTAGAGGTGCAGCCCAATAGGCCCAGTAACAGGCCCAGTGGTTGGCAAGTGTATCGCAGAGGTGAATGGAGGAAGGGAGCACGTGAGAAATAGAAATTATAATAGCATGTGGAGGAAAGAGAAAGAATGTCAGTAAATTTGTTAAGTTTGTTTCGGCTAGGAGCTTGGGCAGGAGGTCACCAGAATTCTCTGGATCCTCTCTGATTTTGTATTGCTTTTATTCTTCTTTTCAATTAAAAGAATCATTCCTCCCCATTTTCCTTAAATCCTTTGTTCTTCATAAATTCTTAGCTTATTATCTATCAAAGATGAATTTGCATAATGCAGGCTTTGGAATGTGATGAGAACATCAGAACATGTGTTCAAAGGCTGTCCAGACTTCATAGGATGTTGAAGAAACATGACATGATAAAGGATCTCTCCAAAAAGTGATTACAAGATTGCACTAAGGACCAACTGATCCTGCTGAAACCAAGTCTTAAAAAGTTAAAAGCTAGGTTCAAGACTTGAATTACACCATTTGAAGTGCATTGAGTGGTTGTTTTCAAGGGTCAAACAATAGAACATTCCCCATATCCAAGAAGTTGTTAACTTCTAAAATACAGCATGAATTGTGCTTTCCAAAGTAAACGGTTATCACATGCGAGATTTACTATGATAAGATGGTTGCTTGATGATGTAGTGAGTATAGGCCAGAGGATGGCAATGCGTTGGTTGTAGAAGTGATGGTACAGCTAGAAGAGGTCATTCAGAACTTGCTTTATGAAGGTGCTGATACCATCTGAACCCTTTTTATTTTTGTATCGCACACACAATACCACAGGGTTGTATCATATATATTAATATAAATGTTGCAGCTTAAACACAGTTGCAACACACCACAATTTCTGCAATGTTGTGGCTTATTAAAGGACATGGCATCATGGGTAACTATTGACATGATCAGCTATTTCTTACACATCTCTACTCCTATCTTTACAGTTGCTATGTATGCGCCTTTAGATTACTAACAATGAGTAATGATCATTGACTTGGCAGCAATTGGAAATAAAAACATAAAGAAAGAATTGTATTTAAAATTCTAAACCATCTAGTAATTGATGACAAGCATCGAGTATATACAAACCTATCTAGTGAATCTAGAAAGAATCAAAGGGACTGATGACTAGTTGGATTAAGCTGGAGCCCCTTGAAATTTTGGAGGGAGTGAAAAGATAGAAAATCATGGATGACGGCATTGAAACTGTGTTCCAGTGTAAGTCACAAGAAATGACACAATCCTAATGTGCTTAGTTTATAAAATTTAACTCATTACAAATGAACATATATATAGATATATGTATGTTATAGACTTTTGATTGTTCATCTCTCAAGTTCTTCAATATTCATATTAGGGATTTATGTAGTTATGCACTCTAGGTATATGATGATATTAAACTAATATAATTCCAATGTTGATATCCTTTATCCTAACATTTCCATTTTATCCAGTTTCTGACTTGCAAATCCATCTATAGGCGGTCGTTCTCCTTTTGCAATGGGGATTGGAAGTACACGTTGTTTCAGTGATGGCTTAACACACCTACCAGACATAAAAGATGGTGATATTAAGCATGCCTTCAAAGAGCTTATGGCTGTAAACTGGGCTGAACTACCAGACACTGTTGTTAACAGAACTAAACGAGCATTATCAAAAAACACCGAAGACAAGGCTAGCCAGGAGGCATTAGCTAACCTTTTACGTGCTGCAGAGGCAGTCGAAGAGTTCAGTGGGTTCCTTGTGACATTGAAAATGGAAATTGATGACAGTGTTGGACTGAGTGGCGAGGTGACATTAACTACTCTTACAAAGTCTTTTATGAAAATTTATTTCCATAAAATATCATTAACTAGTTAAATTATGTTGCAGAATGTCAAACCTTTATCAGATGAAGTTGCTAATGCATTAAGCATAGCCTTTAAACGCTACTATGCATACTTGGACTCTTTTGGACCAGATGAGGGCTATTTGCGTAAAAAGGTTGAAAATGAGCTGGGAATGAAACTGATTCATCTGAAAATGAGATGCAGTGGTCTTGATGGTGATTGGGGAAAGGTAAAGCGTTTCTCTCTTTCTAAACTGGTGGTAGAAGTTTGTTTACATGTTCTTAGAGACATCCTAGAATCTGCATATTTGGTACCACTAAACCAGTAGCCCCTTTTTTCGGAAATAAGAAAAGTTGATATTACGTAATTGAAAACCAATTAAACCATTGCAATTATTCCTTTTCGATTCATCTTTTGTTCAGAAACCTTGTGAGTTAGTTTCTCCTTAGGTTAACTAAGGTAACTTAGTAGACCATTGGTTAATATGGAATGCTGTTCTCTAATTGCAGGTGACTGTTCTTGGAACATCTGGACTTTCTGGTTCATTTATCGAGCACAGAGCATAAATCTGGACCAGCAAGAAATGCATCATGACGTCTATCTTGTCAGTTGTCTTCAAAAACGTTGTTCATATAGGTTATCGCTAATCCTTTTAATAATTGTTTCCATTCTTCTCTACCAATATTGGTTTTGGATTTTGTTTTCTGCTCATCAACTGAATAATAACAGAAGAACTATCTTGTTAGAATTAGTAGTGTTTTGAATAAACCTGTTATAGCCTACCCTAGTCATATACTCATATTGCAACACCTTCCAATTGATACCACTCATACTTATTGTTTTTTTTTTCCTTTGAATAATGTGAAAGATGGCTTTCATTGGTGGTTAAACATAGGAGTATAAATGAACCGAACTACTTCAGAGTTGTGAGCCAATCAAGTTTGATCTTCTTAAAAGCTCAAAAGTCCGTGTATTAAAAAAGATTTTAGGGTTACTTGCCGTTAAAAAAAAAACCATATTTAGAAGGTATTCTTTCATTTTAGAAAACATTTCAGGTCCTTGTGTTCATTTTTACCACATTCTTGGCTCCTATTTTCAGTTGGCATGTTAAAACAATTGAGACCCAACATGGGATACATGAATCTTAGCTGGTCCTTATTTCAAAGCAAATCGAGGGGAAAGGGTAAAAAATTCTATCACCATCCGAACTCGATGAAGGGGAGAATAATACTAGATTCCTCCATTTCTAAATCACCCAAATCACTACGTAGCAAACACCTTGACAAATTTTATCTAGCCACTTGTTCTTTAGATCACCTTGTTGATATTCACCACCATTAAACCTGACCGACGGTCCATCTTAAGCTTCCACCAGCCCCAAATTGTACCACACACCTTGGACCATATTACAATTCAAAATAACACGTTGCAATATTGTTGCATAAAACACATGACATATCTTGTACCTCAATCTCCCTGGATAACAAATTGTCCCTTGACGACAAGTTATTTTGAATAATCCTCCAAACACAAGTGTTCCCCTTTTTGGGAACCCATGAATTCCATCAAGAAAGTAATCTAGCATTTGGTTTGTTGGAATGTTTATTAATTAATTGGATTTTGTCAATGAATCTAAATATGTCATCCATTAAAAGCGGATTCTTTTCGCCTCGATTAGGACTCCAACAAACCAAACGGCACATAAGTTTTTTCTTATAAGAATGCATACCACTCACTGTCTCCAATCTTCCGATAGCATTGATCATCACCATTCTGAGCCAAGATTTCCAATCGCAGCACGAAGTCCGGGAAACTCACTAGGTAGATCTCTAGCTCCAACAGCCCTTCCACATCCCATATTACAATCCAAAACAACATGTTGAATGTCAAATCCAATAAATTTTACAAGGGGCAAATAATATTTTACATGGAAGAATGTAAAAGAGATGACTTAAGAAACACTTGAATTATCTTATAAAAAGACAGACTCATTATGCCTACCTTACCTATCTCCCCGATACTTGTTTCTAAAAAGCAATAAATTGTCTCTTTTGACAATTTTATACGTTGATTCTCATCTATAACTACTTCATTTTAAAAGAAATTAATCATATTTGAAGCACAAAATCAACTTTAGTAGTATACATATCAATATCTAAGAATTCTACTTAGAAAATTAAGAAATCAATTTACAATATGTAAATCCAACGACTACCATATAAGATGATTTGCAAAGAAATCCAACCAAATAACAAATATAAATCCAAGATGATTTGCGAAGACAATCAACTTTTCTCACAAACCAAAGAACAAGTATCATATAAAACCGAACATATATACAAGACTTTTACAATAAATTCAAACATGGATTCATCCATACAACTATCATATACATCCAACAAGTATCATCCAAAATCTATCATACACATCCAAACAGGTATCATATAGATCCAAATCTATACATAAACAATATTTTTGCAACAAATCAACTTTTGGATCAATCTTCTTGGATAGAAATCAATAAACAAATTTCGCATACACATCCAAATTTGTAAATCCAAAATCTACATACATCCGAGTTTATAAATCCAACTTTTGCATATACATCCAAGTTTGTAAATCCAGCATGGATTGGAATCAAGACTCAACAAATCCAACATGTTAGAAATCAAGAATCAACTTTTTATATAAACCCAAAATCATATGCAAGAATCGACCTTTGCAATAACCAAAATCAAACTTTGTAGGAAATAAAATTGACTTTATACAAGAAAAAATCCATCCACTTTGTCAAATATAAAATCAAATTTCTAAAGTAAAATGAAGTTGTTACCTTTGATTTTCATAGGAAGTGTTGAGTTCTGCCTTGTAAGACCAGTGGCCGTTGGAGCAATTGAACCAGGAAAAAAAAATACAATTATCAGTAGGGATATGAAAAGCCCGGTACTACTAAACCGTGAAACCAACGGACCATATCAGAAACGGATCCAAACCGAAATCAATTGGACCAGTTCTATTGGTTCTAAAAATCCTAACCACCCTTACGAATTTGAACTCTTTTTTGAAAACCAACGAAATAAATCTCTGAGTTAGTTTGTTGACCCAATATAACTTAAGTCCTATAAATGCCCCATAAACCATGAGATCAGACAACCCATTAATCCAAAGACAAATGCAACTATGCAAGTAGCCTTTCAAAAGTTGAAGTTTACAGCCTTACAAGAGTTGAACATGAGACCTCTCTTTTAATGTTCTTTTGTAACATTCATGTGCAATGGTGGAGGAAATCAAACATTGAAACGGCTATAAAAATGTATAAGCCACAAACATCACAACAAAGTAAACTTATCAAAGGAGACGGATGAAGAGTAGCGAGCTCTCGCTGCCGCTGAGTGATGACAAGGAAGATAATCATCGGAAGGAGAACATCCTGATAGAGAGGCTGCCAAGAGATCGCTACCGGAATCTCACAAGTTGAGGAAGGATTATTGTCGGCCTTTATTACACAATGAAAGGGTAAAAATAGTTTTGTTTGATGAAAAGCAATGGCAACAAAGAAAAGTTAACTTTTCTAATTAAAAACTAAAACCCTATTTTAAGCTCTCAATGTCTTGCATAAATTGCATGTCAAGAAAAAAAAAAAAAAAAAAGATAAACCATCCTTTGAGGGCTCACTAACCTCTCCACAACCAACTTTACACTTCACGAGATATTCAGATGATAGATGACTCAACGGTCATGACCAAACCAGTGTTTCTTTATTTTGGATATGATATGAAGGAAACCAACTAGTCGTAATATCGATTTATAAGCTGTCAGCTGATATGAAACAATACACACATGTACCAAACTAAAAAAAAAAACAATACAAAATCATTGATCTTCCTTGGTATAAACTTGCTGAGATCATGGTCGTACGTGGACGCTCATTAAAGAAAACAATCCCTTCTTATCTTTCACCCTGATACAGATTACACTTTATCTAGCCCTATTGAAACTGGTTCATCTTGATGACATCCTGGTCTAAAGTTGGAAGCTCGAAAAGCGGGTAGAGTGGTAGACACTCAAACATCGTTTATTTAGATCAAACAAATTCATGCAACCATGAGTTTAGGGACTAAGGAGCTTCTTATTTCTTCCACCAACGTAAACACCAGCTCTAAACCTGATAAATATAATGTAAATCCTCAACAGAACTTAAAAATGAATATCAGACTATCTTAATATTCATCATATTGTGTTTTTGCGACTCCTAAACAAATATCAGGCTATTGTGACTATTGACTCTTCCAATAGCCCCTCCAGATTACATTTAGAGAAAGAAGCAGTGGGGAGACGAAAGTCTTCACAAATCACAAATTTACAATAGTCTACCACTACAAAGTTACACAAGTTATTGTAAACTCCCAGATGGATCATAGTCCTAATGTTGAGATTGAAGGAAACAATCACAACTAATGAAATTTCAAATTTTGCACAAGGTAAAACTTAGGAAATCCACAACTTTTAGTATTATTATCGCACATGCACTTTAAAGCATTGCTATAAAAACTTTATGCAGTTTTATTGTGCTAGAAGCATGTACGAATTACAAAAAGTAATTGGAACTATAATCAGAAATCAGAGAAGGGAGCCAATTTGTAGAGCAGAATTGTATATTTACGAACACGATATATGTCAAAAGTTATCTTCAAATGGAACCTTACCCAACAACTGCACTAAAGCAATAAGGCACTCATGCTGAATCAGCCTGGAGATTTCTGAAGTCGTTGTGCCGTAAGAGAAATGAGAGATCGAAGCTTAGCAATGGCATTAGTCTTATGGGGTGGGCACTTTGAGAGAGCCAAGTTCAATGAGCGAAATGCCTCCTCAAGGTTGCCTGCAGCCAAAGATGCCAGTCCAGCTTTGTAAGCATCATCAGCCCTTCGGGCATCATATAAAGAAGACGTAAGGTTTCCGTCATCAATGCTCTTCTTGTCCTTGGAAAGAGTAGCTGGAGAATTGAGGAGCTTCGTCGCCTTAGCATACTCTAGAGAAGAAATAGCCGAATTGATCTCTGCCATTAGAGCTTCAGGCTTTGAGGGCATAATCTTGATGCTATCAAAGACACTCCAACGAGGAATTCCATCGCCAGAACCCATCTTGGTTGTTCCACTTCGTTTTTGCTATGTTTCATCAGTCAGAAGCACGAAATGATAATGTGAGTTAACTTATAGTGAGATTTGGTTGCTATAAAAGCTAAATAAACGGAAAAGAAATGTGACAGTGAATGAAATATTCTGGATTTTACTCTACAACCCATCAATGCAGTCCCAAATCACTTCTGGGATATATATTTAATGCTCCGGAAGCTTTGTCCCAAAAGAACAAGATGGTAAAATACTGAAATTGGTCAATAACCGGTACAGGCATGAACAACATGCTATGTTCATCGCAGATTTGAATCTTACAAATGGCTGAAAAGCCACATTTCAAATGATCATTTCATGAAACTCTACTCCTTTGATTCAAAAAACATATACATTCTTTATATCTATTGAAGAAACTATTTTTAATTTTCAATTTCAGAGTTGATGTAGATAATAAGTCTGAAATCTGTAATGTGGCAGTCTTTACAATTTACAACCACAGTCAACAAATGAAATTCCTAAATTCACAATATCAACAAGGACAAGAACCCTATTCCTAATCCTATTGCATAAGCAAAAGAAGATTTCTATCCCCTCCTTCCAAATCATAACTCAAAAACAAGACGTAATGCAATAAGGAGAGTTGTCGAAAGCTATTTACAATGAAAATCAAACAGCGGTATCGGAAAAATCAAGTTACCCTAATTCTACAAGATATGCGTTGTGTTAAAACAAAAAACGAAAAACAAAGGAAATTAAGCGAATTTCAGCAACTACGACTTGGTATGAAGTGATCATGTGGTGTGTGTGCATGCACAGCTTGAAGAAACAGGAAGAACGAAGGAATGATACGAACCAAGGCAGTGGCGGAGGCGGAGGCGGAGGCGGAGGCGGAGGCGGAGGCGGACGGCGGACGGCGGACCGGAGGACAGAAGAATCGTGGCCTCCCAAACATTCCACTTTTATGTGAGGTTGCTTGAAGTTTTTGTTGCAGCAGCCACAATAATATCCGAACAACAACTTTACCGGTTTACCCGACCCTCGTAGAGCCCAACCGACTTTTTGGTGAAATTTCCATCAACAATTTATTGCCAAAAAGAATTATTAATAAAGGATGTAATATCCGACAAAAAAAATTTATTATTTAGTTTACGATAACATTTGAAAATAAAAAAACATAAATAACAGTTAATGTTGATGTTATTTGATCGTATTGATAAGATATCTATCGATACATATGATAAATTGTAATATGTATTATTTTGTTATATTTTAAAAAAAGATTTATTATTACTATCATAATAAGTTTAAATCTTCGAATTTATAGAAAACAATTAAATGGTGGGGACAGGGGCGGATCCAGTAATATATATTATAGGTGTCACTTTTTTAAAGTAAATTTAATATTCAGATTTTCGAAATATTTCCTAAAACGGATCGGGTCACCGAAACGGTTCCCAACACAAAATAAACGAATAACAAGAATTTTTTCAATTAAAAAAGTATATAGTTAATACCATTAAAACATAAAAGCAATAAGTAACGTAAATCTTAAAGTTCTACAATTGTTGTCTTCGGGTCTTCATCTTTTGAAATCTTGTCATGACATCTTCATTCGAAATATTGACAAGTAATTCCTTCTCAATACAACAAATGCAACAATCGTTCATAAAATCATCACCAATCGAATTGCGCAATTCGGACTTGACCAACTTCATCGCAGAAAAACATCTTTCCACTGTCGCAGTTGCAACAGGTAAAACCAATGTTAGCTTCAACAATCGATAAACCAAAGGATATGAAAGATGCTTCCTAGTTTCCACCATCAATTTAGCAAGCTCTCCAATTCCATTCAAGTTAGAAAACCTTTGATCGTCTTTCACATTCTCAATATAGTATTCAAGTTGATGCGCAAGATCAACTTTATCCTCATAATTAAAATCATTCGGATACATCTCAGACAACCTTAATAATTTTGATGCATCAAAGTCCCGAAAAGAATCACACGGATTAAAAGTCCCCATGCACATCAACAATTCTGAACTTGCCACATCAAAACGATCACCAAATTCTTGAATTTCCAAATCCATGATCGTATTAAAACAATCAAACTCATAATGATGTTGATAGGAGATGTTAGTCCTTTGCCTTCGATTTTTTGGATTAACATAATTATCCTCCATATTCACCTTTTCAATATCATATTTTTCACAAAAACAAGTAACTTTCTCCAAAATTGAATCAAACCCATTAGCTCTAAACATTTGTAATTGTCGTTTGGTTGATTTCACCATTACAACCGCATTCAAAATATCTTGATCTTTCTTTTGAAGAGCTTGTGATAACACATTCGTGACTCCCAAAATATGCAACATCAAATGCACAAAAAACACAAAGTCAAATGACTTGAAATATACCTGAAGAGCAAATGCTTGATTTCGGCTAGCAATATCTTTTCCGGTTACTTCAACATATTCAAGCACCTCCATAACGGATGGATACAACTCAACCAATCGTAAAAGTGTTTTATGATGTGAACTCCAACGTGTATCTCCCGGTCTTTGTAGTGAACGCTCTTGATTTAATCCACTTCCTGTTTCAACTACACCTCTACCAATGGCATCTTGCACTTGAGCCTTTTGACTTTCTCGAATTTTGTCTGTTCGCTTACAAGAGGCACAAACCACATTCATCACAGAAGATATCATCTCAAAGAATTTATAAACATCACCATGATTTCTTGCAACGGCTACAACAACTAACTGAAGTTGGTGAGCAAAACAATGTACATAAAATGCTGAAGGATTTTCTTTCAAAATTAAAGCTTTCAAACCATTAAACTCACCACTCATGTTACTTGCTCCATCATCACCTTGGCCTCTAACACTGGTCATACTTAATCCGTATTGAGCAAAAAAAGTGTCAATGGCAGATTTAAGAGATAAAGCAGAAGTGTCCATTACATGAACAAGACCCACAAATCTTTCTTTAATCACTCCATGTTTATCAACAAATCGTAAAACCATAGCCATTTGTTCTTTATCAGATATATCCCTAGACTCGTCAACCATTAAAGCAAACACATCATCACCAATTTCTTCAAATATTTGTTTTAATATTTCTTGTGCAAAACAATTTCAAATGTCTTTTTGTACGCTTGGAGCCGTCATTTGATTATTTCCCGGTGCATTTCGTAAGATAACCTTATTAATGGTTTCATTTATTTCTCCGGTGTATTCTAACAAATCCAAGAAATTTCCAGGATCAATTGACTTTTCCGACTCATCATGACCACGAAATGGTAATCCCCGTTTCAATAACCATCTACAAGCAAGCGGTGGAGGCGAGCAGCAGCAAGCGGCGGTCCCGAGAAGGGTTTTCCGGCGGCGGTTTGCGTTTTTTCCAGTGAGGGGCAGCAGCAAAGCAAGACGTGGCTGTGAGGCTCTCAACTCTCTGGTGAGTGGTGCTGAATGAAAGAAAGCAAAAAAAAAAACAACTAGGGTTTTCAAGGTTAGTTTTGGCCTTTGGGCTTAATTTCTTGTTGGGCTTTTTTCTAATATTTGGGTTAACTAAACTATGTTAAGTTTTTTAATTTTTTTTTAAGTTAATACTCAGTATTATTTCAATAAATTTAGGTAATAAAAATAACAAATACAAAAAAGATATGTATATTATAAATGTATAAATTTTTTGTAGGTGTCACCCAAAAAAATTCTTAGGTGTCACTCAGATTTTTGATACATACGCAACTCAGTATTTTGAAAATTTATAGGTGTCGAGTGACACCCGTCGTTACACTCTAGGTCCGCCCCTGGGTGGAGAATCATCCATTTAATACTTTTTAAGAGTAGTATGTCCTATTTAGTAATAAATTATAATTTATAATTATTATAAACATTAAAGAATGTAAGTATACATATAATTTAAATTTTTTTGGTATTAAATTATCAGAGTATTATTATAAATGCAACTATGCTATTATATATATAACTTATATATTTAAAGCAAATAAGTCACTTTTATTAATTATTTATTATATTGATTTATTTATTTTCAGGTTTAAAAATATACAATGAATAAAAAATTGTTTTTAGAAGTTACGTAGTTTAATTTGGAAAATTGTGGTTTGAAAAGTAAATAAGAGGGTGTTTGGTTTTGCGTTATGAACCAGATTATCAGCTTATTACGTTACAATAACGCAAATAATTAGTTTAAAGTGTTTGGATTGCATACGTTAATAAATGATTATTTGCGTTTAGCGTTAATCTTACCACACTTTTTCATAAGTTAAAAATTGTAGCTTATTTGATTCATAAGTGATTATTTGGTCATTTTACAAGTAAAAACACAAATCCAAACACTTTAAAAACTGATTATTTGATAATTATGATAGCAAACAGCAGAAGCTAAACCAAAAACTACATTTCCTGCAGCACTTTTTGTTACAGCTATTAACTGATTATTAGTTTCCAAAACGCTACAGCACTTTTTCAAACGCAAATCCAAACACCCTCTAAGTAAGCTTTGATTCTTTCAAACAATTACCCGTAAACAAAAACAAATGTGCTATATGTTTCTAAAATTTTCATAATTTAATTTAAAAAACTTCGGTTTGAAAAACAACAAAACTAATGTGTTCTTTTATTACAAAACAAATATCGATTTGTATAAACAAAGAATAAGTACCAATTTCTAAAACAATTTGCCTGAAGAAATGAATACTAATATTTTCATTAATTCAAAACCTTTTAATTTCTCTTAAAATTGTGACCATGAAATGTTAAAAGAATATTCGTAGTTTAATGGTAAAAAAAACTATGTAAGTTTACAAATTAGCTCGCCTAACATCTATCTATTCTATTAAAAGAGTAAATAGATGACACTTGGCACCTAACTAGAATGCCAACTGGCCTAACCTGGAATCAACACATGTACTATTTACAATTTCTATTTTAAAATATAATTAAATTAATTTAGGAAAAAAACTTCCGCCTATTATCTTGGAGTTTTGTTTTAAATTCGAGTCCACAACTTATGTCTTTCACTAGCTTCTTATCCAAATTTTTAAAAATATTAAAATAAATAATTAAATTGATTCAGAAAAAAAGGACTATTTACTAGATTTCTATAAATTTTTTCTTTCTTTATTATAATTATTTAATTCTTGGTTATGTACTTTGCTTTTAGTTACCTGGTTTGTATATTTTCAATAATTTTTTTAACAGTATAATAATATTATTTTATTTGTTGTTTCTAAAATAATTTTTAAATTGATACAAAATAAAAAAATAATTATCTAAGTATCCCATGTAATACACGGGTGATAAACTAGTATTAAAAAAAAGATTTCCTCAAATCCCAATTAATGCTAATGTATGTCATTTTTTTTAACGTCAAATTAATCTAATCCTACTCTGTCCTAAGTGGGGACTTCACAACTTATTTTCACCACTTAAATTCCAACTTGCCTTCGACATAAACTGAACCCGTGACTTCTGATCAAGTTTATTGTTTTCCTTTTACTAATAATGGTGGCAGTTTCCGGAATAAACATTTATTGTTAGTTATTTTAGTCTTTAGGAGTAGTTTTTTTGTGTATTTTATTATTGTGTAGTGTTTGATCCAAATTAATATACATTTAAACTGATTGTTTTACATATATCCAAACTTATAATTATAATAAGAACACGATCTTAAAAGATTAAAGTTCAAAATCAAATTGTATTGCAGAAACATATTGTTTAACAATCTTAAATTTGATACGAATGAGTAACCAGGATTCAAAGTTATTGGTTATTGGAGTAATATAATTACAATTGTTAATAGGTTTCTCGTTTCCCTCTTTTTGGCATAATTTTAAAACTGTATCATGGTAATCAGTAAAATTTTTGAAATTTCAACATAATTCAGATATCTTTATGTTTTAGAACAACAAAAATTATGATGTTCGTTTTTACTGTATATTTTCACTGTGATTGGTGATGATCACCCCGGGTTATGTGCTAGCGCCCTTGACAGGCACTCCAGATTCCGCCAACGCTCGTGAAAACCCGGGTCGGTTGGTCCTCCATTCATCCGATCGGAGGTGTAACTAATATTCAGTTCTTCTTCATATTGTAATGACAAACATTGCAAAACATGTAACTATTGCATCCGGCACAAAATGGTTTGATTCTCGGTTTAGATTTTTTCTTAAAATTTCGGTTTCATTACTCCCTTGATTACAGGTTTAGGATATCTTTAACATCTTCAATATGTTATAGCTAGGGGTGTTCAAAACCAAATATCCTATATAACTTCGAATGGTGGATTCAACCATGCTGCATTTTCAAACCACGGAGTATTTTTCCCGTTGAGCTATCTCATTATGCCAAGTATCATCCTACGGTTGCCAGGTTCTTTTCGAGAATATCTGAATATAATCAAACTGCATATAACTAATATTACATCAGAAAAGATGCAAGAAAGTTTGGGAAGTACCTTACACAAATTTCTCAGCCAACTCAAACCTAGAAAGGAATTTCTTATTATTACAATCTAGCATTTCACTCAAGCTGCAAGAAATGTTCCTCTGCTTCAAAAGTTTTTCCCGCCTCTCGAGCCGCTTCTTCAAACCATGCTGAAAAAACTCTGGATAATCAGCAGCTTCCTCAATTCGCCGATTCATTACCTCTACCAAAAACCTGATTCTTGGTTCTAACGAGTTCTTAACACTCTTGATCAATATAGGGGGATAGCGAGCCACTATAATTGCTATCTGCTGAGAGTTGAATCCACGAGTTTTAAGGTAATCAAGATTAGGTTTTAAAATCTTGTCAACGTCTCTACACAAAACTTCAGGGAAGTTAATTGCTACTTTTTGAAGATCCGGCTTTGTTATGCCTAACGAAAGTAAGAACTCGGTGGTGGGGCGTAATCTTTTTTCGACATTGTAACCCATAATCGACGGATTCTTAACAAAAATTTTACCTATCGTTCCTTCTTTGGTCAACCCGATGCTAACGAGAAAGTCAACTACCCCAGAAAGCTTCGAGTCAATGCTGTAGCTGATGATTCGTGGGTTATGGAGAAGCATCTTACCGAGTTGAGTTGAGGACACCCCCAGAGACTCAAAGAATCCAAGGAGTGGGCAAAGCTTTTCTTCAACGCTGTGGGTTAATATGTGAGGGAATTTGGTTATGGAAGAAGCAACTTCATCAGGTTTTGTTCCTAGAGTTGCTAGACACTGTACCATTGGGATAAGCTTCTCGTTTAAATCAAGAGTCATAATTCTAGGACACTTTGTGATGATGGAAGGAAGCTTTCGCTCCTGAATGCCAATGCTTTTCAAGTAATCCCAGTTTTTGGATAAGTTTTCTTTTTGGGCATTCTCGAGGCGCTTGCACTTTCTGAAGATTTCGTGAATGCCTTTGTCATCAAAGCCTTTATGCTTGAAGAACCATAGGATGCTGTTGTTGTGGCTGTTACTGATGTCCATATGCCCTGAAAAATATGGGCAAATTAAAAACATGACATACATAAATCAATCTCGGAAGAAGATTAGAGCAAGAAAGTTCATTAAATTCTACAAATAAATAGCAAAAGAGGGATTAATGAGAAATAGAAGTGGCAATCTTAATCCATCTATGTGAAAATGAACTAATTTGGTTTATATTTATTGATAAAGGGTCAAACGGCAAAGAAGTAGATGTAAAGGAAACAGGTCAAAACAGATTTACAATTCAAAAGTTGCGCAAAGCATTTTCAAGTGTCTACAACCACCTAACTGGCTAACTTGTGTTATTCAAAAAAATTTAATGTTTTTTTTATTGCATTTTATATTATTCATGATATCCAAAAGAAATGGACACAAAAAGTGTCCCGGAGGTAAACTCAATCTTTTTTGAATCGCCCTAAAATTTAGTCGTTTGGATCAGAACCCAGTTTCACACGTTTCCCTACAAACACATCTTTGCCACCTATAATGAGAAGTTATTTCTCCTAATCTCCTATGACAAATTTTAAGCCTGTGCAAAAAAATTATCTCCTTTTAAGGAATCACCTCTTTTCAAGTATCTCCAAAGCTAACACAGAAAATGGAACATTTCTATGGCTTCCCCATTTTGAAGACATCATGATTTCAATATTATAGCAGCTTTACTATAAGCATTATCAACTTAACAACATTAACTAACATGTGTATTGCCACTTTTCCTCCTTTTCAGTGAGTTTGGCACAAACACTACCAATGTTTACAACTAGCCGTCTAGCCCTCTACAAAAATGTGAAATGTTACTACTGGTTTACTGATTAGATCATTAGACTTCCTCCAACTTGATAAAATTCAGTCTCCATTCAAACAACCTAGTTTCTAAAGGCTGAGAAAGAGGAAATTGAGCATATAGACATCCAATTTTCCCATGTAGCTTAAGATTGTAAATGTGGTAGATCACTGGATCAACACAGGACTACAGGAGCATTATTGCTCTTCAATCATATACTACTATAATGCACCATGAATTGAGTTTAAAACGAAAAAACAAGGTAAATTACAAGCTAAACAAGAATTTCGTTCAATTTTTTTTTCTTTAATTGAAAAATGCAGACTATGTTAACTTTGCCACCTCTGGTAGTTGAAGCTTATATGTCTCTGCGCCCACTTTCTACAGCATCTCAGATGTGAAATATACATGGGGCCAATTCGCCAACATGCTTGAGCAGTAATTAATGGTTGTACTTGGTCAATCTGTTTATCATCACTAGAACGATAGTCGACCCATATGAAGCTGGTGAGCTATGTGTGACGCATACAACTCTATAAGAAATTAGTGTTGAATAACTAAGAAGTCTAAAGGCTTTCTGAAGTCTGAATTCAGTTCTTATAACAAACTATAGTCACTCTTGAAAGCATGGGAAAAAAACTTGCCTGAAAGGTTGAACCTTTATAATATCAGTTCACATGTATGCAAATATAAATCCAACATAGACCCTCCAAAAACAGGTTCATAAATCATAACAGAACTCAACTAACTTCCTGGAATTAATATGGGAACTGCTTAACCTGAGAAAGTGAGAAGTCCTACTAACAAACATAACATCAAACACATGGTATGCATCCAGAAATTACTAGTTTCCGCTAAACATTTTTTAAAAAAATCATCCAGATTTTACAAGCATATCTATAAATAAACAAGCCCCTGAATTTCTAAAGCAGATCGAACGAGTGAAGTGCAAGAGTGTAGACCGAGAGAGAAGGACCGATAAACAAGTTTCATTCGTTTTATAGAAACAAAATTACTCGTCCGTAGTTGCTGAAAATTCATTCGAAATCCAATTTGACAAGAAATGTGTCGATAAATGGAAAATAAGAGAGGAAAAAAGAGTTACCGGAGATGAGAAAACCGGCGGAAATGGATGTCTCCGGGAGCAGGGACAACGTTGGTTTTAGCACTTATGGCCTTATCCCCTCCTCTTCCGCTGAGTTTCTACTTCTTTGGCTGTGCAGTCGTTTGTCAGTCCGACTCAAAATATATTCGTATCGGAAATAACCCGTTTTAGTTTTTACGAAAATCGGACCGGATAAATATCTATCTAATAGGTTAACCGTGAACCCGAAACCGATTCGGTTTGTTTGTGACTGTAAATCCGCAGTCAACGACTCGACAATCTGGTTAAACCGCCAAAAAAAATGGGTTTATTTTTTTATCTTCGATTGATCCATCGAGAAAAGGATGAAGAAAAAAAATGGTGAATTAGGATGTGATATTAGTTTTCTTGGGTCGTGTGTTATACGTTAAGTTTTTCTTGGGTCGTGTCTTACGTCGTAAACCCTATTTTTATTAATTTTTGTTAATCATATATCTTTCTCCTCTTATATATTTTTATTAACAACGGTGGAACTCATTTATTAAACTTAATTTCCTCTTACATTAAAATTAAGAGAGGAGATGTGTGATTAACATAAGGAAGATGTACGTATAGAATCCTTCATTTTTCTTTCCTCCGTCTATCTCATACATTTATATATTGAAGTCATCTTTAGTTAAATATTAATACGAGATTTTATAAATAGGTCATGCATTTAACAGAAAAAATGACATATAATGTATGTCTTCATTTTTGTTTTCGTTTATGTGTTGTATATATATTTTTATGTTCGTTTGATGATTATGTTTTTGTTTTCATTTGATGGTTATACTTATGTTTCCATCATGTAATTATAATTTTTGTGCTTCCAATAAACATTTTGTTAACCTACAAAACGATATACAACTCGTAAAAATCTTTAAACAACTAATTTATTTGATATTGTAAAAACTAGGGGTGTTGTAACATCCAAATTTTTATTGTATCTGTAATTGATTTATCTCAGTTTATTACAAAGGTTTTATAAGTTGGAAAGTTATGAGAATCATAGAATCCAAAATGAGTTAAAGAACAAATAAAGGGATCATCATTGTTGTTAAATCAAAAATTCAAAGAAATGAATATTTAGAGATTGATCGATTATGATAATTAAAAAATTTATGATAACGGGGTATTTTGCACAAATTTATAGTTTTTATGTTTTTATTTATATTGATATACATGTTCTTTTATGAATGTGGCAAGATTATTGAAACATTCCTCATTGCTTTTTCTCGATATTTATACTACCATATTTGAGAATAAATTTCCTGAAAGTCCATTACGATACTCTCCGACTAAACCAATTCCTACCCAACCAACACCGGGAACATCATCTTCTTTTGATCATCTTTAAACTAAGGATGATCATACTGATGTTGAAGAAGATGATCAACAACTACCGGTAGATGGTAATAGGCCTACAAGTTCTCAAGCTAATTGTAGGACTACAAGTTCACAACATGAAGTGAGGCCATCAAGTTCTCAAGTTGGTGGTAGACCGATAAAGAAATGTAAAACCTTCGTTTCATTGAGTATGTTAGAAGTGGATATAAGAAGTGCTTTTTTAAACATGGTTCAAGGGAATAAGGGTCCAACTATAAAGGAATGTGTTGCTAAGTTACAAATAATATAATTGTTAATACACTCATTTTTATAGTTTTTATGTATTATTTAAAGTTTCACTGTTTGCCTTTTCTATTTACATAATTGTCAGTGGTTAAGTTGTTTTCTACGAATTCAAACGTGTTTGAACCGATAATTCAGAAGCAAAGAACATTAGAAGAATGATGTGTGGTTGATGTTTAATTAACATTTCGTCATTTCATGGTTTCATACTTTTGTAAGATGTATACTATAGTATTAATAGTTGTTTTACATGATTATATATCTTATGTTATTCAGATGATTGTATCTGATAAGTCTTTATAATTTACAACTACATTTTTCATATATAACATTGTCTCGTGTACCAAACAGGTATTACACTAGTTTTGTTTGACCAAACGCTCAAACTCGTTTTGAAAGCTACTTTAAGTAGCTTCTCGTGAAAGAGCTTTTGAAAGCTTTCAAATCCGAATCAAAAATCTTAAACTTCTATCAATCAATAAGAAATTTTAAGCTTGAGCTTCCAAAAATCAAAAGCTGAAACTTCTAAAAGCTCATTGTCAAACGCATCCATTGTATGGATCAAACAGTTAAGTTTACCTTTTTTACTAACCACCCTCTAACATGCCACATCAAGCCTATCAACCAGCCACAATTTAAAAAAAAAAAAAAAAAAAAAAAACATCACATTAACATGATGCATGTCAAATCATAAGGAAAGAAGATGCACACAGATTTTCCTTTTTTTAGAACAAGTGAACAACCAAATAGACCCCTTAACCCTACTTTTAAAATCTACATTTTTGTCAATAATGCAACTCGAACTCTCAATCTCAAAATCTATTAACAGAAGCCATTTGGTCAAATAGGTTAGGCCAAAGCTCAGCTTGACATCTAAACTAACTTTTAAGATGCAACTAGCTTTTAAGATGAGAGGTTCAAGTTCTGCCACACTGGACTTGTATCAATTAACAAATTTAGCAGACATACCATGTTGCTATTAGGGAACATCGTCGAAGCTGGAAAAAAAAAAAAAAACAGTTGCAATCAAGCAACAAAATCCTACTCATTTCATCTCAATTCACATGTATAAATTCAATATTCACTTCATAGTAAACTAGTGAACAAAACAATAGTATCCCTTCAATCGCCATTTCAGTCTTTCAGTGTGACAATGGCCGCATACAATCGACTCCACCACATCTATCATGCAAAAATTTATTTGTAAATTGTAATAATCAATTTCTTTTCGAGAATTGCCTTAGATTTATGTCCGGGTATCTTTGTTGATAATTAAACGAATTTTTAAAGAACAAGAATCGCATGGTAGCAAGATTGATGTATTATCGGGTGCTTGTATGGAGATATTGTTACCTTCCATCAATAGTTGGAATCCCATCTCTCCCAATTCTGAAGAGTCGAGGTAGAAGTAATCACCACAACTACACTGATAACAGAGTTCCACAACATCACCCATGGCAGCCACCATCAGATCCTCCAACTCGACTTCATCTGCAAATACCTCATCCTGTCTTGAAGCCTGAAGTTCCCTGTCATATAAAGCTCGTGACTTTACGTCTCCTAGGATTTCCCATGCCGTCTGGATCGCCCGAAATCTAACTCCTGCCTCATTCTGGTTGGAATTAATCGTCAGTGAAGTCTTCTGCAACTTATCTGGATGGGAACTGAGGAGAGCAGATCTATAGCTCGTACGGATTTCTTCCTGGCTTGCATCTTCTTTCACCTTCAGAATGTCATAATACGTTTGACGGATTGCATTTTCTGCTAATTGCATGGTCGGATTTGTGTGATAAGCTTCTTCCTGCAATTACACTGATGTCACAAACAAACATCATCATGGACTCCTAATAATTGATTACCCAATGTTCAGTTAAAATGCCTTATTGAAGTTCACCTTAGTGACTGCTAATCTGAATATCTGATGATCTAGGTTGAGATTCTTACCAATCCCAATTAATTACTAAACCAAGTCCAAAAATGTCCCAAACCCCCAAATCAAGGATCAGAACAGT
The DNA here is from genome assembly GCA_020465985.1 of Centrapalus pauciflorus. NCBI lineage: Eukaryota > Viridiplantae > Streptophyta > Magnoliopsida > Asterales > Asteraceae > Centrapalus > Centrapalus pauciflorus. The sequence continues at coordinate 203,846 of JAANYP010007812.1, read as the reverse complement.
ACCACAAATTTTAAAGATTGTAATTTTACAATTAGTCTAATTATCTAAGTTTAGAGTTTCCTAAACAATCTTATAAACGCAGACACACAATGTCACCATGCTAAGCATTCCAGAATTTGGAATAGATTAACCCTAGAGTTTCAAAATTTAGGTTTTAAATAACCCTTGGAAGAATTAATTTCACAGAACTTGAAGCACTAGATATTTAGAATTCAAGAATTACTTGTGAGAATAGATGAAAGAGAACCGGAAGCTAGTAGTATGAAGGTCAAGCGGGGGATGACCAATGGCCGTCCGGTAACGAGTGGAGGCTTGAGCAGACGTCATGAAACTTTATACAGTGAGTTTATAGGGTTCAGTAGACCCCCACAAAGTACAAGTAATTTGACATGTATAACCCCTTTACCATAAAAAAACTAACAAAAAGAGAGTTTTATATCAATAACATCGGAAATTTGATGATTAGATTTTAATAAAAACAACATAAGCTAGAGTATATTACATGTTTCGTCTTGTGGTATGATGAAAATCATGAATTTTGTTCCTTGATTTATATAATCACAAAAAACCCTCCTTAAAATGAGAAAAAAAAAAAGGGGGGGGGGGGGGGGGGGAGGTAAGGCTGTGATCATTGAAATGGAAGATGTTGTTAACCCAGACCATTTGGTGACCAAAATTCAAGTCATTCTTATTTACAAAGAAGGTGGAATATGTATGTTACGCCTGCCATGAATAAATAAAAACTACCTGTGCAATGAACAAAGATGCAAAGAAAGACATTACTTGCGAAGAAAATAGGGCGAACGATAGAAGATGCAAGAGACAAGAGCAATTGTGAATGCAAGTATAGTCTGAGGATGGCAATTTTTAGCCCAATGGGCGGCCCTCACCCAAATTGACCCGCACTAGAGAAACACCTTAATGTATATTTTTTTTAAGTTTCTTTTAAAAAAAATTTTAAAAATAGTATATACTACACATTTTTAAAAAAATAATCTCTAATATGTAATGAAAAACAATTTTTTATGGTTATGAATATTTTGCCCGTGTAGCCCATTCGGAAAGCTTTGGGCCGTAATTGCCACTGACTGATTGATCAATCAGTCTACACTCTACAGAGATAGATTGAAGCAGACAACAGAATGAACAGACCAAGAGAACAAGAAGAGAGAACAAACATGTTAGAGGTAGATTGCAGCGGCAAGCCCAGGACTTATATAGCCCCTGAGGGTCCAACTTAGTGGTGGCAAAAATGAACGAGTCAGACGGGTGACTGAATGAGTCGATGTGGGTTGTCACTAGTACTATCAAAATCAAGTTTATCGCTATTACTGAAATCTCAAAAGTAAGATACTAATATAGTTCTTACAATTGATTATGGCAAGTTCACAATTTGAAAATAATATACAACTATACAAGTGTATCGCTACTAATACCATCAAAACAGAAAACAAATGACACAGTATAACACTTTGATAACAAAAAACATTACTAAAATAACATATAATATGACATATACCCGAATTTAAATACATTCAAAATCATATCATTATTATATCACATAGAAAAATTTGCAATTAAAAAATGACAAACTACAAAAATTCAAAATTCAACCCAATTCCTGATATTGTAATCAAATTTTACCCAGATGGCAATGAACGAAACAAAACTAATCATTGTAACATGTATATTATAAACCACATACAAAACACATGTGATTGGTTTTAAATTCCTGTGGTCCATTTTTTGTTAGGAATTTCAGAAACACTGCTATGAACAATTCAAGAACTCAGAAATTCAGAAAACCCACAAAATGTGAATCAAGAAAATATTCAATTTCACTCTAACAAATTTGGGTTGAATGACTACAATTTGAGTTATTGTCCTCATTAACCCATAGGACTTATTTATACTAAAAAACTTCAAGACCAACTCTAATCTAACTATCAGGGAATTACACTAAACCCCCTGAACTATTTCAACTAATTCAAGTCACTAACCTCACAAATCTCCACCTTGACTTGAATTTCAAAAACAAAACAAATCCCAAAAACAAATTTGTTTTACTCCACCTACTTGGAAACACACTACCAAAAATTCAAATTCAAATTCGAATCCAAAGTCTTCAATCCGAAAACAACGAATATCAAATATCACATATGCGACCAAACACCAATGTGCACCAAACCAACAAACCGGAGAACAAAACCATATCCAAAATCAACCGGTTACCAAATGTCGCAACCAAACGATAGCCCATAACAAAATATCCAAACGGCCTAAAACAACGCAAAATCGATGACCCAAAGACAACGTCGGAACCTATCAATCGATCAACAATATCCGGACCCAAACTACAACGATCATCGCAACTAAATACTAATGTGTAATTTCTCCCAAAACCCCAAACACAAATCCAGCCGGAAACAAACGGGCAACCAAACAACAAATGAGAAATTCCAACAAATTGATGATACGGGCCAACCAAAATTCAAACTCCAAAAGTCGAGAATAATACTCCAAATCGGCAAACAAACGATCGACAACCAAAACCGAAATCACGGTTTGAACAAACCGGAACGCCATAACCCAAACGTCGATCACTAAACTAATCGATACAATTCCCCGACATGACGAAACAATCCGAAAACCAACCGTCATCAAAAAAACAAATCAAAAATTCAAACAGAACTTGTATCGCCATCTAAATGCCTTCAAAATCAAATAACTCGAAATTCAATCAACGCCGAACGAAAATCAAAACCGACTTCTTGAATCAATGCGAATCCCACAAAACGCAGCTCCAATTCCGATACTAAACCGAACAAACGCAATGAGTCGACACCTAAATTCTTGAATCGTCATTCAAGAAAAACCCAAAACGACCATTTCGTCTTCACACCTAATCAAGAAAAACAAAAACCCAATATAAATACAAATCACCGAAATCCAAACTTGATTCAAGACTAAACCCAAACATCCAAATCAATGTCTTACGACTTGCGAATTCATATTTCAAAATCAGTGACAAATGTTCAAGAATTCGACTTTCTTGAATCCCAAAATTCAACCAAAATACAAACACCAGAAAATAAACCCAATCAACTGAACTACTAACACCAGAAGGAACCAAAACAGAACTGCCCAAAAAACACTTCAATTGACAACTTCAACAACCTGATTCAAGAGCTCCACCTTGAATCTGACTCCAAGATTGGCCAAGAAACTCCAAGATTCAACCGAAAAACTCCAAGATTGACCAATCAAAAAACCACCAAACCAATTACCAAATTCAACAAATCAAAGTCAATTTCCAAATTGAACACTGCATCTGGAAATTCCAACCCCAACACCAAAATCAATTAACAATTCTTGAGACAAAACCAATATCAATTGCACAAAAAAAAATCCTTCTGATGACAAATTCTAAGCGCTGAAACTATCAGCCAAGAAGGACACTTACAGCTTCACAATCGATCATCAAGAACCAGAAGCAACTTCCAAGACGATAGCCAAAAAACCCAATTATCCAGCTGCGATTTCAATTCCAATTGATTTCAAGATTTCAAGAAATCAATTGTACAACCCAGTCTAATTGGAAAGAACAGAAAAAACGATTGCAAGAACTGGTTGCAATCCTCACAGTGGACTCCACAGAAAAACCAGAACGATTCCTAATTGCTATAGCTACATACGAATTTCAAATGGCAGAACAAGAGAACAATGATGGCTACAGAACACAGGAACGATTTCTAACTCCTATCGCTGACATCTAATTGCAAATTTCAGAAAGAACAACGCTCACAACCTAAAGCTCTGATACCACTTGTTAGGAATTTCAGAAACACTGCTATGAAGAATTCAAGAACTCAGAAATTCAGAAAACCCACAAAATGTGAATCAAGAAAATATTCAATTTCACTCTAACAAATTTGGGTTGAATGACTACAATTTGAGTTATTGTCCTCATTAACCCATAGGACTTATTTATACTAAAAAACTTCAAGACCAACTCTATTCTAACTATCAGGGAATTACACTAAACCCCCTGAACTATTTCAACTAATTCAAGTCACTAACCTCACATTTTTACAAATTCTAAGGGTCCAATAATATTTTACATATAAATCTAATAAAAGATTCTTAAAAAGTAGTGGGTCCTTTGACCCCACACACACATGCCTAAATTCAATAGAGAGGAGAGAACAGAGAATGTATATAGATGGAGGTTGCGATTCTTATGACAAACTAGAAATGCAACTGTTAGGATATTGCTCGTCACACACACACAACACACACGTAAAGTAAACGATAGACACAACGATATTACGTGGTTCGGTCGATGCTCTGACCTACGTCCACGGGGGCAACTAGAGTTTTCTTATTATGAGGTGATAGAGAAATATTACAAGTACAATGAGATTATATAGACTAATACAAGGTAATGTTTCCTTAATTAACCTATGGGCTACAAAGGAATTAGGGCCGGCTGCCCTTTCTCAATATTGAAGCCTACATCTCAACAATCTCCCACTTGGAGGCTTCGAAACTCGAACATCTGCGCTCCACTGTACTTCTTGTGAAAAAATTCACCATACTTTAAACCCCCCTAGTTGCCACCTGCCTTCTCATCACTATTCCTGAAGGCCAGCTGAAGTTGCACAGAACTTCAGCTTATCCAGCGTTACAGATTTTGTAAACATATCTGCTGGATTCTTCGTACCAAGGATCTTCTTCACTGAAAGCGTCCCATCGCTTACCAAATCCCTAATGAAATGATACTTCATCTGAATGTGTTTCGTTCTGCTGTGAAATACTGGATTCTTTGCGAGATGAACCGCACTCTGGTTATCGCAATTGAGGACATAGTCCTTTTGATTTATACCCAATTCCGAGAGAAAGTTCCTTAACCAAATAAGCTCCTTGCCAGCTTCTGCTATGGCCATATATTCTGCTTCAGTGGTTGAAAGAGCAACACTCTTTTGCAATCGGGACATCCAACTGATAGCTGTACCCCCAACAGTAAACACATAACCCGTGGTGCTTTTCCCGGTATCCACACAACCTCCCAAATCTGCATCAGAATAACCTTCTAAGATTACTTTCTTTCTGCTGAAACATAAAGCAAAATTAGAGGTGCCTTTCAAATAGCGTAGCAGCCACTTAACCCCTTCCCAGTGCTCCTTCCCCGGATTCGACATAAACCTGCTGACCACTCCCACTGCGTGAGCAATATCAGGTCTCGTGCAAACCATTGCATACATCAGACTACCAACTACTAAGGCACAAGGAACCTTGGCCATTTCTGCTTTGTCTTTGTCAGTCTTTGGAGATTGCTTCTTTGAAAGTTTCATGTGACTAGCTAGAGGCGTGTTTCTGGGCTTTGCATCTGACATACTGAATTTTTCTAGGATTTTCCCAACATACTTCTCCTGCGAGAGCTTCAAAGTACCAGCAGCTCTGTCTCGAATTATGTTCATTCCCAGAATTTGTCTGGCAGCTCCCAAATCCTTCATTTCGAATTCTTTAGATAACTGCCGCTTGAGTCTTTTGATTTCTTCCATGTCAGACCCGGCTACCAACATATCGTCAACATATAACAGAAGAATGATATATGAAGACTTAAACTTCTTCATATAGCAACAATGATCTGTATCACATCTTTTGTACCCGTTATTCTGCATGAATTCATCAAACTTCAAGTACCACTGCCTTGGAGCTTGCTTCAGGCCATAAAGACTCTTCTGCAGTTTGCAAACCAAATTCTCTTTTCCAGTCATCAGAAAACCTTCTGGTTGTGCCATGTAGATGTCTTCATTCAGCCTTCCGTGCAAGAAAGCAGTCTTAACATCAAGTTGCTCCAAGTGTAGATCTTCTGCAGCTACAATACTAAGGACTATTCTGATTGTGGTCATCTTCACAACCGGTGAAAAGATCTCGTTGTAATCGACTCCCTCTTTCTGTTGGAATCCCTTAACCACCAATCTAGCCTTGTACCTCTTGCTACCATCTACTTCATCTTTGACCCTGAAAATCCATTTGTTTTCCAACGCTTTCTTACCTGCCGGTAGTTTAACCAAAGACCAAGTCTTGTTCTTTTCAAGAGACCTCATCTCTTCATCCATAGCTTTCTTCCACTGAGTAGAGTCATTCAGATTTGTAGCTTCTGAATAACATTGAGGCTCACCGTTGTCGGTCAATAACAGATAGTTCACTGAAGGAGAGAATCTCTGTGGTCGCTTTGTAACTCTGGTAGATCTTCTTACCCAATTTTCAGTGTCAGTAGCTTCACTTTCTGTGCTCCCACTATTCTCGGTATTCTCATTGTTTTCAGATACTTCAGGTTCATCTGAGCTCCCACTGCCTTGAGAGATCACTTCTGATTCAGAATTGTTAACAGGCCTGACAATGTCCTCTTCAGAAATTTCATCATACACGACTTCATCTGGTTTCTTATCCTTGTTTGAAGCAGCTGCAAGTTCATCTTTGTAAAGTGCCTTTTCATTGAATGTTACGTCTCTGCTTCTAATAACCCTTTTACTATGATTATCCCAGAAGCGATAGCCCATATCATCCAAACCGTAACCAATAAATGTACACTTCCTTGCCTTTGCCTCAAGCTTGTCTTTATCTGCATCTTTAATCTTGACATAAGAAACACAACCGAATACTTTCAAGTGTTTAAGAGATACCTCTCGACCTTGCCATTATTCTTCAGGAATCTTGAAACCAAGGGGAACTGACGGTCCACGATTAATGAGATAAGTTGCGGTGTTAACTGAATCAGCCCAGAACATTTTCGGTAAACCTGCATGTAATCTCATGCTCTTTGCCCTTTCATTTAGAGTCCTGTTCATTCTTTCTGCAACCCCGTTCTGCTGAGGTGTTTCAGGAACCGTTTTCAACATCCTGATTCCATGCTCGGCACAATAATCGATGAACTCTTTACTACTGTACTCACCCCCATTATCTGAAGCATTTAACCTTCAGATTCGTTTCATTTTCAACTGTCGTTTCATTTTCAACTGCAGCCTTCCACTTCTTAAAGGTGTTGAAAACCTCAGATTTGCATTTGAGAAAATAAACCCATACTTTTCTCGTGGAATCATCAATGAAAGTAACGTAATATCGAGAACCTCCTACCGAAGAAACTGAAGTAGGACCGTAGACGTCAGAATGAATCAGCTCCAACTTTCTGGCCTTGGGTGGTTGACCCATCTTTGCAAATGAAACTTTCTTTTGCTTCCCTAGGACACATGGTTCACAAAAGTCAGTAATAACACCTTTCAGATTTGGAATTTTACCTTTTGAAGCTAACATCTTCATTCCCTTCTCACTCATATGCCCAAGTCTTTGGTGCCATAGAGTAGACGCCTCTGAATCTTCAACTGTTGCATTTGCTTCACCGTTAGAGATCTCAGCCATGTAAAGCGTTCCTTGTTTCTTTCCACGAGCGACAACAAGGTTCCCTTTTGTTACTTTCCACTGGTGGTCACCAAAACTTACATGATGACCTTCATCATCTAGTTGTCCCACAGATTTCAACATCCTCTTTAAGCCCGGAATGTACTTAACATTCTTTAAAGTCCAGTTCGTTCCCAAAGGAGTTTTCAGAGTCACGTCCCCAACACCTGTGATGTCAAGTGTCTTATTATCAGCTAACCTTACCTTGCCATCGCAATGCCGGAAATTCTGCATTACTTCCTTGCAATGGCTAGCGTGAAACAAAGCACCCGAATCCATAACCCAAGATTCAATCGGACACTCCACGCAACAAATCAGTGCATCATCAAAGTCCATTCTGATGGGTTGTTTGGTAGTCCAAAGGAATGGAATGGATGAAGGAATGGATTTTCCATTCTGATGGGTTGTTTGGTAGTCCAAAGGAATGGAATGACCATTCCACAAATTAAGAAAAATCCTCCCTTTTGAAGGAATGATCATTCCATAGCAAAATGGAAGGAATTTAAATTCCATCCCTTCAAAGTAATCCTTTTAACAACAGGTCTTCTCATTCTCAACAAACTATAGTATTTGGATTCAGACAGATTCCATTCCTTCCAGAATTCCATTCCTTTGACAGATTCCATTCCATTCCGTCAGATTCCAGCGAACCAAACGCCCCTAAGTGTTTTGTTTTTTCATTGATTAAGGTAAAATTGTCTTACCATTGGACCTACAATTTTTTTCTCTCCTTATAGTGCCCATGTTGCTGTTGAGATGTAGGCTTCAATATTGAGAAAGGGCAGCCGGCCCTAATTCCCAATGTTGTAGAAATCGCTAGGCGGGAGTCGGCCGGCCGACTGGGGACTAGGGAGTAGTCGGCCTAGGCGGGGACTAGTCGGGGAGTAGTCGGATTGGGATTTTTTATATGTAAATTTTAGAATTATACATATATCATATGTATAAATATTCAAATATAAATATAATTAACCATAACATCCAAAAATATGTTTTATAAGACAACCATAATAGTTAAAATCTTCAAATACACATACTTTAAAGACTAAAGTAATTAACAATTATAAACCAAATTACCAAATATGAAGGTTGAACAATCAAGTGTTCAAACTACTACTAATTAAGTAATAAACTAAACAACTAATTGTAAGTTAGTAATGTAGTAACACACTACTTCATAGAAACCAAGAAATCAAACCAAGTAAAAGTTTGGGGCTGTTAGTCACTTAGTTTGTAAGTTAATCTTTTATTTTCTGGTTTTTAAAAAAAAAAAAAAGTTTGACTTTGACCGACTAGGACCCGACTAGGACCGACTAGGACCGCCTAGGCCGATTCCGATTAAATTAGCCCGATCACAAGCGAGGCGCATCGGCACCCCACCGACCAGCGCCTAGGCGCCGCCTAACCGGCCGCCTAGGCCGATTTTTACAACATTGCTAATTCCTTTGTAGCCCATAGGTTAATTAAGAAAACATTACCTTGTATTAGTCTATATAATCTCATTGTAATTGTAATATTTCTCTATCACCTCATAATAAGAAAACCATAGTTGCCCCCGTGGACGTAGGTCAGAGCATCGACCGAACCACGTAATATCGTTGTGTCTATCGTTTACTTTACGTGTGTGTTGTGTGTGTGTGACGAGCAATATCCTAACAACTGGTATCAGAGACAGGTTTGTCACAACCCAACCCCTGCCGCCACCGCCGTCGCCTGAGCGCCGCCGTCGACCGCCGCCGCCGCCGCCTGCGCCTGAACCCTAGCCGCCGCCTCTGAAACCCTAGCCGTCTGAAACCCTAGCCGCCAGAAACCCTTTTGCGCAGAACCCTTTGCTCAAAAACCCTAGCTGCCGCCGCCGTCTGTCGCTGCCGCCGGAAACCCTAATTTTTGGGGTTGTTTGCTGCCGTTTGCTGTTGTTGCATCAAAACCCTAGCGATTAGGGTTTGGTTCTTGCTAGTTTTGGGGTTTGGTTCTTGCTAGTTTTGGGGTTTGGTTCTGGTTGGTTCTTTCTTGCTGATTTTTTGGAGTTGTTTTTTGCTGAGTATTTGGAGTTGGCTCTGTGGAGAATTTTCGGTCAGATTGGTTGTCAGATTCGTTCGACAAAATCAGGTGCACTCGTTTTCAAACTTTGTTTTTCTATTTATTTAAGATTGATTGCAAACGGTAGTGTTCAATAGAACAGTCGTCAAGTTCAGGCAGCGAGCCATTGCTGTGTTTGAACACTATATATCAATCTTGTTTCGATTAATTAAATAGATTTGTTTGAAACGATGGCTGAGGATGGAAAAGTTAAGATCGATAAATTTGAGGGGCATGATTTTGGTTTCTGGAAAATGCAAATCGAGGATTACCTTTACCAGAAGAAGTTGCATGAACCGTTGAGTGGTATTAAACCGGAGGCTATGGCCCAAGCTGACTGGGATTTGTTGGATCGTCAAGCCCTTGGTGTTGTCAGGCTATCATTGGCAAGGAATGTTGCGTACAACATTGTCGATGAAAAGACGACTTTTAGGTTGATCAAAGCACTGTCCAACATGTATGAGAAACCGTCCGCTGCTAACAAGGTGTTCTTGATCAGACAGTTGGTAAACACGAAGATAAAGGAAGGAATGTCGGTAACTAATCATGTGAACGAATTTAATCTGATACTTTCAAGGCTTGTATCAGTTGACATTAAATTCGATGATGAGATTCAGGCGTTGCTGTTATTGTCTTCTCTACCAGAGAGTTGGTCTGGAACGGTCACAACTGTTAGTAGTTCTTCGGGAAATACTAAGCTTACTTTCGAAGGCATCCGAGATTTAATCTTGGGTGAAGATATCTGTAGAAGAAATAATGGGGAGGGATCTAGCAGAGGTTCGAGCAGCTTGCTGAGTACAGAAGAAAGGGGTAGAAAACAACACGGGGGGGTAACAACAGAGGTCGATCAAAGTCCAAAAGAAGAAGTCAGTTCATAAACAATTATAAACAAGGTCATACACTTTTGAAACCACAATGCATTACCAACATCATTTACTAAAATAAACAAGTTCATAAAAACTTATAAAAAAGTTCATAAACAATTATAAACAAGTTCATACACTTTTGAAACCACAATGCATGACCAACATCATTTACTAAACTAAACAAGTTCATAAAAACTTATAAAAAAGTTCATAAACAATTATAAACAAGTTCATACACTTATGAAACCCCAATGCATGACCAACATCATTTACTAAACTAAACAAGTTCATAATAACTTATAAAAAAGTTCATAAACAATTATAAACAAGTTCATACACTTTTGAAACCACAATGCATGACCAACATCATTTACTAAACTAAACAAGTTCATAAAAACTTATAAAAAAGTTCATAAACAATTATAAACAAGTTCATACACTTATGAAACCCCAATGCATGACCAACATCATTTACTAAACTAAACAAGTTCATAATAACTTATAAAAAAGTTCATAAACAATTATAAACAAGTTCATACACTTTTGAAACCACAATGCATGACCAACATCATTTACTAAACTAAACAAGTTCATAAAAACTTATAAAAAAGTTCATAAACAATTATAAACAAGTTCATACACTTTTGAAACTACAATGCATGACCAACATCATTTACTAAACTAAACAAGTTCATAAAAACTTATAAAAAAGTTCATAAACAATTATAAACAAGTACACTTATGAAACCCCAATGCATGACCAACATCATTTACTAAACTAAACAAGCATGACCAACATCATTTACTAAACTAAACAAGTTCATAAAAACTTAGTAAAAAAATTCATAAACAATTATAAACAAGTTCATACACTTTTGAAACCACAATGCATGACCAACATCATTTACTAAACTAAACAAGTTCATAAAAACTTATAAAAAAGTTCATAAACAATTATAAACAAGTTCATACACTTTTGAAACCACAATGCATGACCAACATCATTTACTAAACTAAACAAGTTCATAAAAACTTATAAAAAAGTTCATAAACAATTATAAACAAGTTCATACACTTTTGAAACCACAATGCATGACCAACATCATTTACTAAACTAAACAAGTTCATAAAAACTTATAAAAAAATTCATAAACAATTATAAACAAGGTCATACACTTTTGAAACCACAATGCATTACCAACATCATTTACTAAAATAAACAAGTTCATAAAAACTTATAAAAAAGTTCATAAACAATTATAAACAAGTTCATACACTTTTGAAACCACAATGCATGACCAACATCATTTACTAAACTAAACAAGTTCATAAAAACTTATAAAAAAGTTCATAAACAATTATAAACAAGTTCATAAAAAATTATATAGACAAGTTTCAAAATCTGAGATTTAACCTAAAAACAAATCTAATCAAGTTATACAAACAAATCTGAGATTTCATACCAAAAAATCTGAGATTTATAACTTCAAAACAAGAAAGAGAAAGAAAGAAAGCATATTACCTTGGTTGGATCTGGATGAGGGCGGCGGCGGCGGCAAGCGGTTGAAGGCGGCGGCGGCACGCTGTAGAGGCCGACGAAGGGAGAGGAGAGTGAGGGCGGCGAAGAGAGTGAGGGCGGTGAAGAGAGAGCAGGCGGCGAAGGGCGAAGAGAGAAGATGGGGAGGGCGGCGGCGGGATGCTGTGGAGGGCGGCGGCAGGAGGAGGAGGAGGAGGTTGCCGGAGGGGAAAGGGAGACGTCGCCGGAGGTTGAGGAAGTCGCCGGAGGAAGAGGAGGAAGAGAAGAGAAAGTTGGCTAGGGAGCAGATGGGTTTTTTTGAAAATGAGAGAAAGAATGGGGTACGTGCATAGGGTGGGGTAACTCCAATTCTCCGTTTTTTTTGGGAGAGAAATGACAAATCCCTTTCTCTCCATTTCCCATCATTTTGATGAGAATCAAAACTAGAGAAAGGGAAATGTTTTATTTCTCAATTTTTATTTCTCAGTGTCAAACAAACAAGAGAAATGGTTTCATTTCCATTTCTCTCCTCTTATTTCTCTGTACCAAACATGCCCTTAGTCATTAAACTAATTTTTACATATATTAACTATTAAATTTTAGTTGGAACATATTTAGTCAATAAACTTTTATACACAGTTATCCATTAAACTTTAGTCATTTTTTCAAAATAAAATGGTCGATTAAAGTATAATGGTTAAATATGTATAAAAAGTAGTTTAATGAGTGATAATGACTAAATAAGAAGAAATTGATAGTTAGTTGGTCTAAGAAAATATACTTAACCCTAAAAATATACAACATTGATGTTTTTTAGTATTTTAGTCAACTAGTTTTTACTAGAATTTCCAAGGAAACTAAGGATGCATTTAGTTTGATTTAATCCGGGGTAATTAAAGAGGAAGTGTAACATCCGGAATCTACCAGCAGGTACGTGTAATTTATTTATTAGCTTTAAGAGTTGCCTAGATGAGTTGGTGAACTTTAATTGATTGATTGCACGTGAGTTAGTAAAGTTGATTGCTGTTACGTGTAATTTTAATCAGTTGAGATAATAACCGGTCTGGTAGTAATTGAGAATTTGGGGTTGTTTTAATAAGTTAATTGACATTCTAAACCCAAGTCGTTAATTTGAGATTAATCGGGTTAACGGGTGTTTACCTAGTGATTAATGAGTATCGTACCCGTTTTAATTGAGTTCGGGACCGGAAACGTATATATATCACGTTATTAGTTTCTTTCTTCCATTCTTCACCAAAACTCAGATTGTGTAAGTGTGTGTATGTGTTTTAGTTGATTCCAGAGAAAGAGCCAAGGGATTTCAGCAGCCATAGGTGAGGAGCATCATCACCCTTGCCATCTTTCCAAACCATAACTTGAATTCGAGAAGAAAGGAGCGTGAAGAGGTTAGTGATTCACGTTCAATTCAGTTAGAATGAGGTGTTAAGTAGTTAATAAGTGTTGGGGTTGAATTATAACCCCTCAGAAGTGTAAAATCGGGATTAAAAGCAATTCCCGTAGCAACCAAAAAAAACAGAGCATAACCTGCTCTGTTCGTCGCCGCATCGCGGCCGTGCTCATCTGGTCGCGCCCGCGATCAGGATGAGGCGGCTAAGGGTGATCGCTGGCGGTGGGATCGCGCCCGCGCTCCAAGAACTCGGCCGAGACCGCGATCGTGGCCGCGCTCCTGGCCGCGCTCGTGGGTCTGAGTCCAATAGCTGATGTCGAGTCCGTAAATTAGTAGTATAGTCGTTATGAGTTCCGTAGCTAGTTGTTACAGTGTAGTTGTGTTTATTGTTGCCAGGATTTTGTAGCTAAGCCTGGGACTTGTAGATACTGTCGTTGATAGCGAGATTGTAGTCGTGCTTCAGGTGAGTTACTTACTTGTTGTTTATTATCCGGGTCCGATGTGGATCCTTTTATACGTTGGTATTTGTTAGCACAGAGCAGAGTTCGTGGATCACGCGTATAGTCGTTGATACGCAGAGTAGAGAGGCCTGTTGGGTCATTCCCAACTCAGTGGACCTGACAACCCACTACTTTGTGCAGTGGGCTATGCAGGCTGTGCCGGGTCGCTCCCGATGAGGCGTCGGGCCGTTGATGCCGGCCGCATGTAGAGTTGTTTACCAGTTGTTACGTTGTGCTAACTATTTTATAAACTGTTTTAAAGTTGATTATAGTAACTCACCAGCTTTCCGCTGACTGTTGTTTTAACCGTGGATCTCAGGTACGAGGACTGAGGCTAGGGATACAGCGGGCAGTAGCCGAGACCCGCCACGTGGACAGTAGTTAGCGACTACTTTCGTAAGTAGTCTTCATATTTTGTGGTATGGCTTATTAGCCAGTGACTTTCGGATGACTGTAACCTTTACTCATGATGTGGTTGACTGACGCTATCGACGGGAGTTAATCCCCGTCTCGTGTTACTTTATGTCTGTTGTTGATGTTTAGTAGTAATTAGCTGTTTAACCCTTGATGACATTGCTTATGATTTGATGACGTGGACTGTGAGTCCTATGTGGCATTAGTCGTAAAAGTAGGGTGTTACAGCTTGGTATCAGAGCATTAGTTTAAGGTTTAAGTATCATTAGTGATGCTTAGGCTTAAACCAGTGTCTAGATCCTTGGGCTTGATCTCTGGTGAGTAGGTCTAAGAATTGTAGAATTATATTGTTGTCGTTATAGTAATGTTGTTTGTATTATGCATATGGCAGACGAGCAGAGACCCGAGGGTCCCACCGGGGGACGAGTATCCGATGAGGAGTTTGCCCGACGACTACAGGAGGCCTATGAGAAAGGCCGTGCTGAGGGTATCCAGTCCCAGACCCAGACTACGGGCGAAGGCAGAGATTCTGGAGCTGGGTCATCACGAGGGGCAGGCAAGGGATGTAAGTACAAGGAGTTTCTGGCAGCGCACCCGCCAGAGTATCATGGCGAGCCTGGGGCCGTAAAGGCCATGTACTGGTTGCAGGATATGGAGATGGCTTTCCGTATCACAGGATGCCACCCTGATCAGATGACGACTTTTGCTAGTGCCCAGTTACGGACTAGCGCTCAGCAGTGGTGGCATACGATTAGAGATATGATGGGAGACGGACCAGCCTATGAGATGACCTGGAGCCAGTTTAGGGCTCGTTTCGAGGAGCAGTACTGTCCTGAGGACCGCAGGGCTCAGCTGGAGATTGATTTCCTGACGTTATTTCAGGGACAGCGATCGGTTGATGAGTACGAGAAGATTTTCATCGATTTGAGTTTGTTCGCGCCGATTCAGATTAGTACAGAGTCACGGAAGATTAATCGGTTTCTGATGGGATTGCGTAAGGAGATTCGAGAGTTCATTGATACCGGTTACATTCCGACATATGCCAGGGCAGTCGAGTTAGCCCGTAGACGAGAGAGCGAGTTATCTTGTAGAGATCCAGTGATAGAGCAGCCGCGAGTCACTCAGCCGGCTGGGCAGGGAGGTGGTTTTGACAGAGGTAGAGATAGAGATCGGGACAGAGATAGTCGTCCCAGTCAGTTTCAGCCTAGAGGCGACGACCGTCGACGCGCAGAGTCTGAGGGAGGAGATAGGCACAGAGATAGGTCTTCTCAGAGATCAGATCGCAGGCCCGATGACAGGGGCAGTCGTTTTGCAGGGTCCGAGCAGAGGGGAGGAGCGTCGAGTTCGGGGTCAGCTAATAGAGAGCGGTTTTGCAGGAGATGCCGCCAGAGGCACACAGGGGAGTGTGATCCCCGCCATGTGCGTTGCTTCCGTTGTGGTCAGCCCGGCCACACCCAGACAGGATGTACTTCGAGAGACCCGCTATGTTTTAATTGCGGGCGGCCTGGTCATCAGTCCAGAGATTGTACAGCTCCGCGCCAGGGGGATCCGAGACCGCCGACCCAGGGTCAGAGTTCTGTCGGTTCTTCAGCACGTAGAGATACTGTTCCGCCAGCCAGAGGCCGAGTTTTTCAGTTGACAGCGGAGGAGGCTCGAGATACAGCCGACGTGGTTTCGGGTACGTTTATTTTAAATGGTCACAGTGCTCGAGTGCTGTTTGATTCCGGAGCGAACCGTTCTTTTGTTTCGCTTGCCTTTACTGCATACTTTACTGCCTTGCCTGTTGAGTTGTCAGAGCCATTAGTCATAGAGCTTGCTGATGGCAGTGCTTCTGTAGTTAGGTGTATTTATGCCCAGTGTATATTAGAGATAGACGGCTATCCATTTAAGATCGATTTGTTGCCTATAGAGATCGGTAGTTTTGATGCTATAGTAGGTATGGATTGGTTGGCTTCTCAGCGTGCAGACATTTCTTGTTCCAAGAAGATTATTCGGCTACCGGTTTCTGAGGACCGTGTTATTACGGTGTACGGAGAGCGCAGTAGGGGCGGTGTTGGCCTCATTTCTGCGATTCAGGCTAGTCGTTGTTTAGCCAAGGGTTGTTCCTCCTTCCTAGCATATGTAGTTGATGCGAAGAAGGAGAAGCAGAGTATAGAGACCGTCGATGTCGTTTCTGAGTTCCCCGATGTGTTTCCTGAGGAGCTACCTGGTTTGCCACCGGACAGACAGGTAGAGTTTCGTATAGAATTGGTGCCAGGTGCAACTCCCATTGCACGCGCACCCTATCGTTTGGCTCCTACAGAGATGAGGGAGCTGATGAGTCAGTTGCAGGAGCTGTTAGACCGTGGTTTCATCCGACCGAGTACTTCACCGTGGGGTGCTCCGGTCCTATTTGTAAAGAAGAAAGATGGGTCGATGAGGATGTGTATAGACTATCGTGAGCTTAATAAGGTAACGGTGAAGAACCGTTATCCTCTTCCGCGGATAGATGATTTGTTCGACCAGTTGCAGGGAGCCAGCGTGTTTTCGAAGATCGACTTGCGCTCGGGATACCATCAGCTGAAGGTTTATGAGCAGGATACAGCGAAGACAGCATTCAGGACCCGATATGGCCATTATGAGTTCCTGGTTATGCCGTTCGGGCTAACCAATGCCCCAGCAGCCTTTATGGACCTGATGAATAGGGTCTGCCGTCCGTATCTTGATCAGTTTGTCATAGTGTTCATAGATGACATCCTGATATATTCCCGATCAGTAGAGGAGCATGCGGCGCACCTGCGAGAGATTTTAAGTGTGTTACGGCGAGAGAAGCTATATGCGAAGTTCTCAAAATGTGAGTTCTGGCTTCGAGAAGTTCAGTTTCTAGGCCATGTCGTTAGCGGCGAGGGCGTTTCTGTTGACCCAGCTAAAATAGAGGTCGTTATGAGCTGGGAGAGGCCCCGAAGTGTAGCAGAGATTCGCAGTTTCCTGGGATTAGCCGGATATTATCGTCGATTTATCCAGGACTTTGCTTTGATTGCTGTGCCGTTGACTCATTTGACTCGCCAGTCAGTTCCGTTTGAGTGGACTGAGAATCAGGAGTTCGTGTTTGAGGAGCTGAAGCGTCGATTGTGTCAGGCTCCAGTGTTAGCCCTACCTGAAGGCACCAGTGATTTTGTCGTATATACTGATGCTTCGGGGACGGGGTTGGGAGGTGTATTAATGCAGAGGGGCCGAGTGATTGCGTATGCTTCTCGTCAGTTGAAGGATTATGAGAAGAATTATTCGACCCATGATTTAGAGTTGACAGCTATTGTGTTTGCGCTGAAGATTTGGCGCCATTACTTGTATGGGGTACCATTTACCTTGTTTACTGATCATAAGAGTCTCCAGTATTTATTCAGCCAGCGTGATCTGAATATGCGCCAGAGACGGGGACTAGAGTTGATCAAGGATTACGATTGCGACATTCAGTACCACCCGGGTAAGGCGAATGTGGTGGCAGACGCGCTCAGTCGAAAGGAGCGCGGATCTTCGAGCCGAGCCCGTAATTACAGGGTCGAGGTGACGTCCACCCTGATAGAGAGGCTTCGAGAGGCGCAGGCTATCGGGATGCGTGCAGAGAACCACCGGAGGGAGCACATTTTGGGTCAGTTACAGGAGTTTGAGACTGACTCTCGAGGACTATATGTGAGACAGGGCCGAGTTTGGGTTCCTAGGGCTGGTGATGCACGACAGTTGATCTTGGAGGATTCTCATAAGTCTCGCCTTGCTATTCATCCTGGTAGTACGAAGATGTATCAGGATCTCCGTGTGTTATATTGGTGGCCCGGTATGAAACGGGATATAGCTGAGTTCGTCGAGCGTTGTCTGACTTGCCTGCAGGTGAAGGCCGAGCACCAGAAGCCCCATGGCCGCTTACAGTCGTTAGAGATTCCTCAGTGGAGTTGGGAGCATATCACGATGAACTTCGTTACGAAGTTGCCGCGGACTCCACGTGGATATGATGCGATATGGGTAATAGTAGACCGGCTTACGAAGACAGCGCATTTTCTGCCGATCCGGGAGACTTATACGTTGGAGCAGCTCGCCCGAGTTTATTTGTATGAGATTGTCTCCCGACATGGAGTTCCAGCCTCGATAGTTTCCGATAGAGATGCCCGATTCACGTCCACCTTCTGGCAAAGCTTACAGCGAGCGTTGGGTACTCGAGTGCAGATGAGCACTGCTTATCATCCCCAATCGGATGGCCAGTCCGAGCGTACGATCCAGACGATGGAGGATATGTTACGAGCTTGTGTGGTGGATTTTAGTGGTAGTTGGGATTCGCATTTGCCGTTAGTTGAATTTGCTTATAATAACAGCTACCACTCCAGCATTAAGATGCCTCCGTTCGAAGCGTTATATGGTCGTAAATGTCGTACCCCTGTATGTTGGACCGAGGTGGGAGAGAAAGAGATTACAGGTCCTGAGATCATTCAGCAGACTAGCGAAAAGATAGCAGTGGTCAGAGAGAGATTACAGATAGCTCAGAGTCGCCAGAAATGCTATGCCGATAAGAGGACCAAAGAGTTAGAGTTTGATGTGGGTGAGTGGGTACTGCTGAAGGTATCCCCGTGGAAGGGTGTGATTCGATTCCGGAAGCGAGGTAAGCTCAGTCCGAGATTCATTGGGCCATTCTGTATAGTCGAGCGAGTGGGCACGCAGGCCTACCGGTTAGAGCTGCCTCCAGAGCTGCGTGGGGTGCATCCTACCTTCCATGTTAGCTATCTGCGACGGTGTTTGGCCCCACATGAGGAGACAGTTCCTATGTCCGAAATTGAGGTGGACGAGCAACTGAGATACGTTGAGCATCCCGAGTCTATTCTAGACCGCAAGATTAAGAAGTTGCGGAAGAAAGAGATCCCGCTGGTATTAGTGCAATGGCGGTATCATAAAGGTTCCAGCGCTACCTGGGAACCCGAGGCGGACATGCAGCAGCGGTATCCGCATCTATTCACCTGAGTTGATATCCCGAGGACGGGATCAGTTCTAGAGGGGAGGATTTGTAACATCCGGAATCTAGCAGCAGGTACGTGTAATTTATTTATTAGCTTTAAGAGTTGCCTAGATGAGTTGGTGAACTTTAATTGATTGATTGCACGTGAGTTAGTAAAGTTGATTGCTGTTACGTGTAATTTTAATCAGTTGAGATAATAACCGGTCTGGTAGTAATTGAGAATTTGGGGTTGTTTTAATAAGTTAATTGACATTCTAAACCCAAGTCGTTAATTTGAGATTAATCGGGTTAACGGGTGTTTACCTAGTGATTAATGAGTATCGTACCCGTTTTAATTGAGTTCGGGACCGGAAACGTATATATATCACGTTATTAGTTTCTTTCTTCCATTCTTCACCAAAACTCAGATTGTGTAAGTGTGTGTATGTGTTTTAGTTGATTCCAGAGAAAGAGCCAAGGGATTTCAGCAGCCATAGGTGAGGAGCATCATCACCCTTGCCATCTTTCCAAACCATAACTTGAATTCGAGAAGAAAGGAGCGTGAAGAGGTTAGTGATTCACGTTCAATTCAGTTAGAATGAGGTGTTAAGTAGTTAATAAGTGTTGGGGTTGAATTATAACCCCTCAGAAGTGTAAAATCGGGATTAAAAGCAATTCCCGTAGCAACCAAAAAAAACAGAGCATAACCTGCTCTGTTCGTCGCCGCATCGCGGCCGTGCTCATCTGGTCGCGGCGATCAGGATGAGGCGGCTAAGGGTGATCGCTGGCGGTGGGATCGCGCCCGCGCTCCAAGAACTCGGCCGAGACCGCGATCGTGGCCGCGCTCCTGGCCGCGCTCGTGGGTCTGAGTCCAATAGCTGATGTCGAGTCCGTAAATTAGTAGTATAGTCGTTATGAGTTCCGTAGCTAGTTGTTACAGTGTAGTTGTGTTTATTGTTGCCAGGATTTTGTAGCTAAGCCTGGGACTTGTAGATACTGTCGTTGATAGCGAGATTGTAGTCGTGCTTCAGGTGAGTTACTTACTTGTTGTTTATTATCCGGGTCCGATGTGGATCCTTTTATACGTTGGTATTTGTTAGCACAGAGCAGAGTTCGTGGATCACGCGTATAGTCGTTGATACGCAGAGTAGAGAGGCCTGTTGGGTCATTCCCAACTCAGTGGACCTGACAACCCACTACTTTGTGCAGTGGGCTATGCAGGCTGTGCCGGGTCGCTCCCGATGAGGCGTCGGGCCGTTGATGCCGGCCGCATGTAGAGTTGTTTACCAGTTGTTACGTTGTGCTAACTATTTTATAAACTGTTTTAAAGTTGATTATAGTAACTCACCAGCTTTCCGCTGACTGTTGTTTTAACCGTGGATCTCAGGTACGAGGACTGAGGCTAGGGATACAGCGGGCAGTAGCCGAGACCCGCCACGTGGACAGTAGTTAGCGACTACTTTCGTAAGTAGTCTTCATATTTTGTGGTATGGCTTATTAGCCAGTGACTTTCGGATGACTGTAACCTTTACTCATGATGTGGTTGACTGACGCTATCGACGGGAGTTAATCCCCGTCTCGTGTTACTTTATGTCTGTTGTTGATGTTTAGTAGTAATTAGCTGTTTAACCCTTGATGACATTGCTTATGATTTGATGACGTGGACTGTGAGTCCTATGTGGCATTAGTCGTAAAAGTAGGGTGTTACAGGAAGGATCGAATTTTAATCATTGGCATGTTCTATTTCCTTGATAGAATCCAATTACTTTATAAGCATTTCAACATCCAAACGCTTCTTCAACAATTTTTCAAAAACTATTTAAATCTATTTATTCTGGTTTTCAATTCTATAACTAAACTTTAAAAATATCCTTTTTTATGTTTATGGTTTTTTTTACCAGGTTTCACCCATACTTCGTCACAACCAAGTCAGCAAACGCTATTGAAACTAGAAATCAATTGAAACAAAATCGATTCATACAAAAATCAACTTAAATTAAAACATCATATTCATACACGAATCGATTGAAACAAGAAAAAAGAAATCGATTTAGACAACTTCATACACATATACATACCACTACATAAATTGATTGAGACATATCAATTATCACTACGAATACGTAGAGAGAGGGAGGGGTGCTGGGATGTGACACCCTTGCCACAACCACCACCAATTACAATACACTCAGGATTAATCACCAACATACAATAACATAATGATCTGATAACCTAAATTAAGTGCGGAAGCATTAAAAACATAAATAAAGTAGTGCAAAAATGTTAAACACCCTACGGTGCTATAAGGTACCAAGTCTAAGTCTACACACCCATACATTTATTACAATCATCCAGAATATATTACAACATTGTCCAAATCACAATTACCGATCAAATAGTGCCGAGTCTCCCAAATCTTCCAAACGACCTAACTAGAAGGTCCAGCAGTAGACTTCCCTTTTCCTGTAAAATAAAAATCAACAACTGGGGAATAAGCGGATGCTTAGTGAATACAGAGATTATGCATTTTATAAGTCTTTATGAAGCCCAAGGATAACACAGATGACCAACATCGGATATCCTCTTCGTACACAAAGTACGGACCAGAGCCGCAGCCCCTTCGAGCTCACAGCTCGGCATTTAAACATACCATCTGAGACAAACGTACGATCGGGGATGACATACTGCCTACCGGGCCTAGGAGGGATCAGCTCCAGGTCATATAGCACAGTAACATCAGAGTAATCGATGCGACCCACCGGTCCATCACTAGATGCACAACAACCGAAAGGACATGCAACAAGTAAGAATGTGCATCTAAATCTACGCAAGTTAGTAGAATTCCAAACAATCAATGAAACAACAGGTCTCAGCAGGCAAAGCTTACATAAAACAAATATAAACATGCGAAATCTACTGTACTCACAGTGGGTGCGTAATTTATCTTTTAACCGATTTTATTTCTCTTCGGGCTTTCAACCGGATCCGCCAAGTACCCCACTGTGGGTTGAACAACACCACAAGGGACCTGTTAAATTAGTTACAACAATATTTCAAGTCAAAAACCGTTTAAATCCATAAAACCAAGTTTCGTAAATTTTGCAATATTTTTCCCCATTTCGGATCCATATCCAAATTCGAACCTCAACTAAATTTGAACCCATTTCAAGTTCACACCTTGTCCTTTGAATAACTCTTGGTATTTTAGGTGTTGTTTATGAGTTTCATTCAAAATACTTGAGTTTAGAGAGTAGATTTCTCATTTTTAGGCATTAAACTCGAATTTCGGGGGTTAAATTCGAATTTCCTTCGAATTTAATGACTAAATTCGAATTCCTAAGGGTAGATTCGAACCATATTCGAATCTATGGCATTAGATTCGAATCTATGGTTGTAAACTCGAATTCCTGCTCGAATTTAGTACAAAAATCGAGTTTGTTCTTGCATTTCGATTCTGTTCTTGGCATTTTCGAGTCTGTTCATCCTTATAACTTAAATCCTTCATTCTAAGGCCTAAAATCATGAATATATCAAGTATTATACCTAGGTTTGATTCTATTACACATATACTATCTCATTCTTGCAAGATTTCAAGCAAAATCGGCTTTAAATCGCATAAAAATGACAGATTCGAACTTATGTTTTTCAAAACCGAAACACAAAATCTTAAAAGAGTCGATTCTTACCTTAATCCGTATGAAATCAAAAATCCAACCGTAGATTGTTGTTGTACTCCTCGAGATCTTTCCGATGACGTATAAATCTCGATAATCGGCCGGTCGGTTTGCGAGATATCTTAGAGAGAAGTAGAGAGTGTTTTTCTAGAGAGAGAGTGTAGAGAGAGAGAGAGCATTTGGAGAATGAAAAGGTATTTGGCCTTTTTATTCCCATCTTTCCCATTTTGGACATTTCACCCCTCAACTTAACCGGTTCCATAAAATACTGATTTATTCTTAAATTTATCATTACTAACTTTTATAATTCATAATAATCATTTCAAAGTTCTTAAACTTTTTAATTTTCTTAAAACAACAACTAAGTTTTTAAATATCCCCAAATACATAATCTTTGCTCATAATTCAACTTATTTATAAATTACCTGTCTAAATATTTCTTAAATCACCGTAATTGAATTCGAGGATGTTACATGGGAGAATAAAAAAGAAAAAATATATTGAGGGCTTTTGCAGACTTTTCTCTTTTAAACTATGTTTTTCGAAGAAAAAAAAACGCTATCCAGTTTTATAAAAAAACTCAATACTCACAATTACTCACTATTAAACAGTCGTTAAGTTATACAATAAGATGATTTTAAATCTTAATAAATATCATATAAATTGATAATAATGATATAATATTGTATTTTCTAAGAACAAATTGAAGCATAGTTAAATGATTTGTGTTAAGTGTTAACAACCAAGTTATTACATAATGTGTCTTATCCTTTGCAGTGTTTGACTTTCATTTTTCTATAAAACAATAAATTGAGAATTTTGTAACAATTCTTAAGTGAAACATCAGAATACTCAAAAAACTTTTCTTTAAAACGGTTTATGTATCTCTCCATACAAAAACATGTTGCAAATTTCATAAACTAAGAATATAAATACTTTGTTTATTGCCCTTTTACCAAAAGCATATTTGTCAAGTAAATACTGTCATCTCCCATTGTTTGTCAACTTTTTAACAAAGCAAACACATCAACTTTATTGATTAAAGTTGGGACATTATGATAAGGATAGTAACATTAGAGAAGATCATTAGGAGAGAGGACCAACTAGCTTATCAAGTTTAAAAAGAGGGGATACAAATAAAACATCAAATTAAAGTTGTTAACTATAGATATAATTTTATATATTTAACTTGTGCTAAACTTATAATCCATGTTATGATGATTTTAAACAATACCCAATTAGTTGAAACTTTTTTGGGTAAATTACAAATTTCGTCCCTATGGTTTATAGCAAATTACGGATCCCGTCCCTCTATAGAAGAAATTACAAATTCGATGTCTGTGGTTAACATTTTGTTACGAATTTAGTCCTTTGACCTGTTATTTTTTTAAATATGACAATTTTACCCTTCATTAAATGATAAAAATAAGTAATGAACTTTTATTTATTTTACAAAATTAAAAAACAAAAATAAAAAAATGATAAAAGCTCCATCTCTCTCTCTCGATTGGTATCTTTCTGCTGCTGAAACTCTGCGACAGCGGCAGCAGATGGTCGCCGGAGTTTCCAGGAGCAGTATCGGCGAGATAGCAGGAGCGGCCGCCGGAGTTTCCACCAGCAGCAGCGGCGAGACAGCAACAGGGCGGCGCAAACGGCGCTGGAGAGAAGCAGTCGGCGCAGGGAGGAAGCAGGCAGCGCAGAGCGGCAGGCGGTCGGCGCAGGGAGGAAGCCGGCGGCACAGGTTGGTAGGCGGCGCTAGGGTTGCAGTCAGATGGAGCGCGGATCCGCAAGGGGTGGGGTGGCGGCGCTAGTGTTTCAGCAGGGCTGAGGGTGGCGGCGCAAGGGTTTCAGCGGCGACGACGACGGATCTGTGCCGACGACGGCCGGTGGCGGCGGAAGCAGGGCGGAACGGTGGTGGACTGGTCAAAGGGTTTAATCTTTGAGCAAAAAGATGACAGATTTCTTCACAGAATCAAAAGGGTATCAAGAAAATAAGGTTAAAAAGATGAAAAAGCTTACAAGTTTCTGCCTTTTTTTAAGTTTTTGCATGAGTTTCAGCCATACGAAAGAAAAAGAACAAACACTTCTTAGAATCTGTGTGATGCTCTCGCTGCACACATTGAAGAAGAAATTGAGAGAATAAAAGTATAAAACCAATAGAATAAGATTGGAGGGGGGAGAGAGAGAGAGATGGATTTCTTTAAAGAAAAAGAAAAAAGAAAAAAAACCTTAATAAAAAAGTTTTGAAGTTTTTTTTATTCTTTTTACTAAAAAGAAAGTTCATTACCTATTTTTATAATACTCTCAAGGGTAAAATGGTCATTAAAAAAAATAATGACTGGTCAAAGGACTAAATCCGTAACAAAATGTTAACCACAGACATCAAATTTGTAATTTCTTCTATAGAGGGACGGGATCCGTAATTTGCTATAAACCACAGGGACGAAATTTGTAATTTACCCAACTTTTTTATTCACATAAATTGTCAATGTTTACATTTTTAAGACTATAAAATTCTTTTTTTAATGGTGCAAGTGTGTAACTCATATATATTAAGCATTGGCTTTCCTGAGTAATGGATTTATTTCAGGGTTTATTATGAAAAAAACCAACATGTTTTTACGTTTTTTGCGTTTTCGTCCCTCCATGTTATTTTTTCCATAAAAAAACCTCAAGTTATTTTTTCCTTTTTGGTTAGTAAAATTTGGACATTAGACCCCGGTTATAAACTTATAATTTGTGAACCTGATTCTAATGTCCAAATTTCACTAAATCAAAAAGAACAAGTTAACTTGAGGACTTTTATAGAAAAAAATAACATGAAGGGACGAAAACGCAAAAAACGTGAAAACATGTTGGTTTTTTTCATAATAAACTCTTTATTTCACGACCCTAAGCCGTTTTTATTAAGTCTAAGCACATCCCATTATTATATAATACCCCCTCTTCACTAAGGCTTAGGGACATATTCTATTATTCTTTGACAAGAATCTCACCCTCAATCTGGTCTCATCTTGATTGTTGGAGGCAGCTCCCAAGTTACACGTCTTCACGTCTTGAGTCGATTCTAACAACCAACTATGTTGTTTCAATCATGGTTCAAGCGCGGGATCGACAAGGATGTAGGTAGTCCATCATCAGCCACCGACAGAAATGTGCACGAACATTGCAATGTGTGTTACTGGGTTGAATGGGGTGATATGTTTTTCATCGTAAAAAAATATATCTTCGTTAATATAATGATAATATACATACAATGTTTAATATTATCATTTTAAAAACGTCGTTGCATTAACAATAATCAATATGATGAATACAAAATTTATTACTACCATGTTCCTATCTTTCTAAATAAGCAAACAATGAAGTTAATTACTAGACATTGTACAAGTTTATGAGAGGAAGGTTTGATCCCATTGGACCACAACATTACCTATAACCGACAGCGTACGAGTGTCGTCAAGTGCTCTCTTAAATGCTCACTAGGGGTGTAAATAAACCGAGCTACTCCTGAACTACTCAAACTCGACTCGCTAAAAGCTTGAGTTAAACGAGCCAATCCGAGCTCGAACCTAAATATGAGCTCATTTAATAAACGAGCTCGAGCCCGAGCTTCACGTATCGAGCTCGTGAGCCTAAACGAGCTCATATATAAATATATTTTTAATCAATAAATATATAATAAATAGATTAAATAAATATAAAATATATAAATAGATTATAAAAAAGTAATTAAAACATTAATATATGTATAATAAACGAGTTAAGCTCGAGCTTGTAAAACTATTCACGAGTCGAGCTCGAGCTTATACTTTAAAACATGCCGAGCTCGAGCTTTAACAGGCTCAGGCTCGTTTACACCCTAAATTGCTCACCGGTTTAGGGTAACGTGATACCAATATATTATATACCTTAATGTTCAAAGAAATCTGCAGAGCAATTCACCATTATAATAGTCTCACTTCAGATAATAGCTAACTTCATTATGGTATGAAAGTCATTAGTCATACAATATAATCCATTATAGAGAGCTTCAAGAAACTAATGATCCAAAACACCTTCAACCCCCATTGTTGACCTGTAAAATGTTTCAAATTACACTTAAAGAGCAAAGCCTTTTTGCATTGCCCCAACTATCGTAAACTTTCCTTTCGGCTCCAGTCCTGTTACACTTTAGAAGCACTGGCACAATCCGCAAATATAAATGGGCTCAAAACTTCCAAGTAAAAGAGTGTGTGATTGCCAAAACTGCATGCATAGATATACAGATGCAAGCTTTCAAGATGGTAGTTATCGTCTCTGATTTGCATACAATGTTCCATATTTAGTCTTCAGACAGGTTTGTCATTGTGCTGCCTGATGCCCTTCAAGAACTTATAACACCTGAGACCCAAGGAACGACCAAAGGTGCATTCGGGTGATTTCTTCTGTAATTTTCTGAATATGTATCCTTAAAGTTCACTTTCGGCTCTTCTGCCTGCATACAAGAATGGGAAATCATAAAACTGACTTTTAGACACTTCATCATCATAACAAGAAAGTCAACTTCTAGATTTCAGATTTATTTTGCATAGGCTATTTTAGTTTTTTATCTTCAATACGTGTTTCATATACATATATACCCTCTCCATCCCAAAACAAATATAGTGTAGACAATTATTTTGCGAGGCCAACAGCAGCACACTCCTAGTCCCCGAAAATTGTAAAACTTTCCTTTTTGGTTGCCCCATGAAAATAACAATAACTCCTTTCTCGGAGACTTGATATGTTAACAGCATAACATGACATAGTTGCCCCTCAATCATTTAGTGATTACTTTCAAACTCTCGTACTTGGCTCTTGCTGCAAATAGATCTTTTTTGTTAAGAAAACCAACTGGGAAACATTTTTTTGGACAAAAGGCGTCGAGCAAAAAAGCTATAATTTGTGAACATGGATCATTTTTTCCAACTTCATGCTTTTTTCCTTGAATTATGCAATAATCATGACTGACTTTCATTTGATGGTTCAAAAAATGACTGCTAAACTGCTCTCAAATCATCATTAGAAATAAATTGGTAGAAAGATATTTGATACAATCCTTAAAATTTCTCCTAAAACGTTTGCATTTGTTCAAAAGTTCCAACTTTCAAGGGACAGAGAGTATTTAAACATCCTTCAAGTAATATAGAGAAAAAAAAAAAGATGAAAAACGTACATATTTCAGCCAGCATTCTTCAAGTTTGTGTTGGTATATATCTGGGGAATGGCATCCTTCTTCAGCAGGGCAATAAACCCATATATTACATTTCTTTTCATCTGGCCTTGCATTTCTGGCTTGATTCAGACAAGCCTGGCAACATTCATACGCACTTTCTTTATGGTGGGTGAGCCCCCATTTGACAGCATGACCACCATAATCTGTATGAAGTTCAGCATTACACTCAGGAGGTAGCCGTCTCCCAGCTAAGATAGTATCATCTAGGCATCCAGTTAACATGATTAGATGATATCCCAAGAAAAAAGAGATGGAAATAAAAGAGCAGATCTGATTACCAAAATCATCTTCACCCTCGGGCTTGTCGTTATGTTCGTTGTTGATAACGTTAACAGGTATCCAGAGGCCAATTTCAGTGGATAGCTCAGCCCAATTGAACTCCAGGGCTCTAGAAAGCATACCTATAAACATGAAACGTTGTCATGTTTGACTTTTGTGTATAAAATGGATTGTTTTTTTACTTAAATTTTGAGAATAATTGTTTTCTTTGGTGAAGAACACATATATAACTACATTTAAACTCTGTACAAAGATTAAAACAAAAATAATATGGAGACAACAAACTAAAACATTGATTCAAATTAGAATTTGCAAACTTGAACCAATAAAATAAAAGGTTGACTTCTTTTCTGCCAACAGAGTAAAAAAGTAAGTCCTAAAAGTTAAGGGCATGCAAAAGATCGTGACACCTGCTTCCATCGGTAAGATGGTTGAATTTGAGGTCTTCCCTTGAGTAATTCTTTTGGTTTCTTCTAGTTTTTGCATCCGCCAGCTTTCAACTGCTTCTGCTCATCAAGAATGTACGAATAAGATGACTTGTGGATGGACAGAGACGTCTTTATATAAATATCACCACATAAGGATGAGCAGAAGTTTGTGCTATTCTAAATCCTAATAAATAATTCAGATATACGAACTTAATAGAATGCCAAAAATTATAGTGTACGTGGAAAAGAAACAAGTCATACTCATATCACCAGTAATCAAAGTAATTCACACATGAAAATAACCCCTGATTAGCAACCCAGTTCACACAAAATTTAGTGCAGCGAACTACTGTACTTTTCTCTGTTTCATTTCTTAAGAGTCAAGAGTAGACACACAATGGATCCTATTTGATATGCTTATATTTACACTCAGCTTGCAGCGTTTCCTCCTTCAATATGAGCAGGCTTTACCATAGAAACCACCTACAGTTGCCATTAAAGCAGTCCATATCTTATAGGGATATGGATTTGGGAACTCACTATGGGTGGACCAAAAACTATTAGCTATAGATGGCATAATAGGCAGGTTGAGCAATAGGTTAAAACGGATAACTTTTTATGACATGTTAAGACGAATTGGGTTTACCTGCCAACATCATTTTATCCATCTTCTATAATTTCAAAAATAATAAATATTTTAAAATGATCATTAACACTATCATTAAATTTGAGATCCAAAATTTTTAATAAACCATATTAGATGGCTGTGAACACTTGGTACAATTTGGGTGATTTTAAATAGTTATAACCCTTTATAGTTAAATTTTTTAGTTTTAGCCATCTGACATGTCATGTTAAGAATATAAAACAGTAAAACCCACTGACCAATTTTAACATAAATGGATTGACATCTCCCCCGCAAAATTATGCGGCGCATATTGAAATGGAATCCTAAAAAGAACTGATCCGTTCTAATCTCCACAATGGTTAATACCAGGCGGCAGGCGATAGGCCTTGTGACCGGCATACTTCAAGAGTCCAATGCCTTGTGTGTTTTCGGAATTTGGAGTACATGGTGCATTCAAAAAGTCTTGTCTATACACATAATTGATTCAAAGTCTCGTCGCGTCTCTATCATACTAAAGCATTGTTAACTATGTGAAAACGTCAACCTTATATCCTCATTATACTTTCTCAAACTTTAAAAAAGCATAGAAAGTGGATTAATGAAACAACACTTTCAACTACATATGCAAAGAAATTTCATAATTCATGGGCATCCACATGGATCAAAAACATTGGGAATTAACAAATACAAATACATTACAACAATAATCCATGATTCCTAGTGGTCTTGCATACTTCTCAAACACTACTCTGAGAATTACTTCCATCATACAGTTATTTAATCAATTCACACGTAGAATTTAAGTTATACATACTTAATGTCGATATGTTTTACTATGGTATTTCAGATTCTCATATTATGAAATATCTCCTGACTATCAGTGTCAGCTAACACAACCAAATCTGAAATGGTCGTCATCTGAGAGTTGGATAGTGACAATATTTATGACGATATCATAGCAATCGCGATTAAGAAAACATTTTGTTTTCAGTGGTAACTTGTGAGTTAATGCAGGATGAAATTACAGAAAGAATATTTTTATAAGTGCTAACTAGATAAAATAGACATGTTTCACCATTATACTGATAACAGCCTCATACTATGAAAGTTATCAACGATAGCAGCATGCTTTCATTTTGTCACCAATACTAACAAAATGTTAGTGTTGCTGAGGAAAAAATGGAAGTATGTTGAAAACATTGGTAACAAAATATTGCTATATATATATATATATATATATATATATATATATATATATATATATATATATATATATATATATATATATATATATATATACACATATATAGGGGCGGGTTCAATGGAAAACCACTATGCACGTGAAAACTATGGAAACCTACGCATACCGTCCGATTTGGTGCATTTCATGAAAAAAACGGTGACATGATCGTAAATAAGGTGATGCATCACGTGGGATTTTGATGCACCACGCGGGAAATTTGATGCATCATGTGGGATTTTGATGCATCACGCGGGGAATTTGATGCATTTGTGGTGGTGCAGTGCGGTTTTCACAAGTTTTCAGGTGCATGATGGTTTTCCATTGAACCTCCCTCTCTCTCTCTCTCTCTCTATATATATATATATATATATATATATATATATATATATATATATATATATATATATATATATTACTAATATTGGTGACAAAATGATTACACTGCTGAAACTAATCATTATAAGCGATCATAGTACGGTGCCACTATTAGTAAAAAGGTGAATGTGTGTGATACATCTTGGTACAACACCAAAATAAAGAGAACATGAGGATCAGTTTTGAGGCAGAATGGTCTTGTATATGTTTTTTTTATATTACTAGATTCCGAGTACTTAAGCCGTTGTTAGGGTATAAATAACTAAGTTGAATAGTATGTCAAGTCGAGTTCGAGCCAAGTTAAGACTTAAGACACTAAGTAATTCATGTAGAGTTGTATAAGTATTTTTTATTATTAAGTCGAGTCTAACTCGAGAGTATCGATACCTTTATTGACTTCGAGCGCGAGCTTGAAAATTTAGGCTCAATCTAGCTCAAGTCGAGCTCGGCACTAATCGGCTTAATTACACCCCTATCCATCATGCATACCTTTGGGGTCTGAAAATTTTTTTACACATGGTTACTAAAAAAATTCCGAAGTTCGAGGGATTCATTGATCCCACCACTCTCAACTTGGGTTCGCCCTTGGTCAAACCTTGGTTCTTGATGCAAAATACATTATCATCGTAAAAGAAGTAGTGAATGACAAGACAAGCAAATAGAGTAGTGGCTATAACAACTAGACTCGAAAGACATGTGTCATGCCTAAGATAAGCATTAGCATAATAGACAAATATTAAACATTAGTTGAAAGTTATTAGTTAGTAATTTATCAATAAGGTTAGGGACTCGATGAATAGGATCGGGGGTTATTACATGATTATGCTTGATATAGTGGATTTGGAATATCAATAAAGTGCCAACACGAAGAGACTGTGACCTTTTGAAAGCTGCCAGATTGTGTTTTTGTTGTACCCTTTTCATTTTCTATAAAATCAACGTTGGTCTTATCAGAACACCTCAGAATTCTGACAGTTATTGACTTTAAATATCACATTCAACTCAACTTTCTGGACGTCATGGAATCCTAGAAGTACTTGTACTGCCCTTTTTTGAGAGAAAATTAAGAAACATTATATCATCAGTTTTATGTGATTAAACATGAGGTCTTGAAGTATGACCAGTTCAGTAGAATTTATAACTTGAAAAGGTGGAAGAGATCCAATAAGTTTATGACTGACACAAGGTAGAAAAGGGAAAGTTCGTTAAATAACAAGTATGGTACACAAGGATATCTTTGAACTTTGAGAATATGATGTTCAATGCAATGGCCAAGAGGATCTACTTGGAGCAACAGGTATTGTTAGTTTTCTAAAAATTATTACAGGTTGTGATATCTTCATTGTTTCTCTTAAGGCGAAAAGTTTCGGAGGGTTTGATTTTGAAAGGAGACCATATGTTCATTAGGACATCAAATGTGTAGGATGTTGTAAAAGCATATAATGAAACAAAAAATTAGGTTTTTGTTTTGTTTTAATGCCTAAAAATTAGTAAGATTGTCTTGCGATTTCGGGAAACAAAAGGAATATCATAGCGGACCTTAAATTTAAATGAAAGCAGCTAGACAAGTAGACAGTGAAAGGGATGGAAGTCATATAGTGAATGGCAGGAATAAAAAGTACAGTCACAATGAAATATCTGTCTCTTTTAATCTGTATAATTTTCAGCATATCCCAGCTAATTAGGGTAAAGGCCCGAACAACTGAGCTATTAGGAAACAAAAACAGGTGAAGTTACTAGATATAAACTTACGATGCTGTAAAGTTGAGTTAGCACTGCCATCCAATCCTCTTAGTAGTTCTATGATCTCATTGGTTAACTTCTGTTTCAATGGCTGGGGCAATTCAACCATTTCCTCTCTTCTATCAACTTTTTGTTTGATAAGCTTAACCTTTAACCAAGAAAGCAGAAAAAATTTTGGCAAAAAAACTCAATTCTCCAGCTGATGGTACAATTCATACATTGAAAGAAAAGGAGAATCTTACCGTTTCAATGAGCTTTCTAGGTTCAGATTCTTTTCGTATTCGCATTGATTCTTCCATATTTTTTATTTGATCTGGAGTGTAGGTAACAGCTGTACAGCAGGGCACATAACAATTAGTGATCAATTTGAAAATATTTGACATTGGATCAATATACATTGTTACAATCAGGATTTCCACAAACCCCCAATTCTGTGGTACATCTGAAAATATAACCCCCCCCCCCCCCCCCCCCAACACACACACACAGTATCTATAGCACTCATCAATTAGGAAAGCCAACAATCAAGCTAACTTTCATCTACACTTAAAATTGAGAACTAATCAACAAAACGTGCCGAAAAGTAATGTCCAACTATGTTTCCATCTACTCAAAAAAATTTGTGAACGTGCATAAAAAAACAAACTTTACAGCTAGTTTTCAATTTTCCATCTACACTGTTGACTGTTGAGAATGATCAAGAAAACTCACCAAAAACAAAATCTACAGCTAAGTTTGATCCAAGTTAAAATTTGTGAATTAAACGTAGAAAAAACAAAGTCTCGGACCATGTTTCATCTACACCTACAAATTGTGGGAAAAAAAGGCACATCTACACTTGAAAACTGTGAATAATCAACAACATGCACAAATAAACAAAGTCTAGAACCAGGTTTCATGTACACTTACAAATTGAAAACAAAACGCACCAAAAACAAAACCCAAAACTAGGTTTCATCTGTGAGTAATCAACAAAATGCACAAATAACAAAAAATGAAAATACAGCCGATAAAGATACAACTAATCAATAATTAAACCAACAAACGGCAACAAAATTCCATAATCAGGACAAATAAATCAAATTTACAAAATCTGAAGCAATTACCGGTGGGTGACTCTTGATATGAGTAGGAGTAGATAGAAGTATAAAGGTTCTGAAAAACGTAAAGAGCAACAACAATGTTGATGGAACATATGATAACAGTAGTTCTCTTATACGAACAACATTTGGGGACTCCTCTTCCGCCTCTTCCATTATTTGAATAACTAGAATCTAACTCCGTCGGCCTTGCCATCTTCCAACCTCAACTTCGTCTTCATGCCATCATCACTCTCCTCGTCATTGTGGAAATTTCAAACAAATTCCTGCCGGAGTATGTCGTCTCCTCCGTCTGAACGGCTGTGTATGTGGCGGATCAAGCGTCAAAATCAATAAAAGTCGCTTTCAAAATTTGGGGACTGGCGATGGCTTTTGTCGGGGTCGGTTTTGGTTCTAAATCTGCCAACGAACATCCAAAGTAGATAAAAACAGATTTCTTCGAGGAAAAGAAATTTTAGGATGGAAATTGTTCTTACCTGTCTTTCCTTTAAACAATGTTTTAACTCTTACCTTTTTCTTATGGGTTAATTATTAAATTTATATTTTTTCACGTTTTCATTTTTACGTATCATTTTTTTTTTAAATAATTTTTTTTCAGATTTAATGAGATTTAGCTATTAATGTTCAGTTTTTAATTTTTAAAAAAACCGGTTTACTATTATAATTGTATTTTAATAGCTAAATATTCACTAGATCAGAAAAAAATAATTATCATGATAACTTTCTAAAAAAATATTAGGGGTTAAAGTATTACAAATGTATGTTACTTTACTGAAATTATCAAATGCCTAATCTAGTTATTTTTTAATCTCATTGGTTACTGTACTTAGAATTTATTGTTGAGATTATATTTTTTTCATTACCGGTTACTGGTAGAACCGGTAAAGATCTTATGTTTGTGTATTTAAAAGTATGAAAAGGATCCATATCCTTCCGTGGATTTTCTAAATTATTTATATATAAATCAAAGTCCACGTAAACATCATATCACTAAAAACATGTCAGACTATCATTTGAATCAAGAAAAACTGTATAGTTATTGGTTACACATACCAACCGACAAGTTATTTGGAGTACAAACACCATCCGGTTAAAAGTTTAATTAGTCATTTAGATAAATTTAGAAAAATATGTTTCATTTGTACGAGTTTAACAAAAAATATTACATGGATAAATTTAGAAAATACCTGAAAACACGTTATATCTTTTTATAAATAAAGTCAAAAGTCAAAAGCCTTGATCCAAGCAAGAATCTAAGGGTATGTTTGTTTTTTCTTCTTTTGTCTTTTTTACCTCTAATATCTGATTCGGTCAGATATAAGAGGTTAAAAATTGTTTGTTTTTTTTCTTCAAATCAGACCTCTGCTGTCTGACCGTCCTCTAACCCAAATAGACTTGAAATATCACTTTTGTCTACCACTGTTGTCTGATACGTGATGCCCTCAGCCCAACCCTAGTCGCTCCTCCTCTCTTACGGTCGTCTTTTTGGGTTGCTCTGTCGTCGCCCTCTCACGGCCGGTCGTCTTTTGGGTTTCTCTGCCGTCGATAGCCTCTCCTCTTTGAGTCTCCGGTCATCTTCTTCCCTCATCGAGTCTCCGGTGACCCTTCCTCTTCATCCCTTCTTTAGACCCTCAACTTCTTCTTCCTCGTCTCCGGTGAACGCCGTCGCCCACCCCTTCAACAACACAGGTTTGTTTTCTTTTTCTGTTTTCCCCCTTAATTTGATTGCAATGTTCTTGTGTTGAAAGAGCAACAACGAGGAAAGTTTTGCTTTGCAAATATGATGGTAATGAACAAATGCCTCTTAATCCTTCTTTATTTTGCTTCTGGTTTTGTTTATGGTTCATAATATTAATCAGTTTAGTGCATCTGAAAAAGTGGGATGGGGATTGGGATATCCAATTGGATGAAGATCTTGCTACTGCTGCTGTAAATTTGGAGTAAGAAGCATAATATGCACACTTTCCTCTTGTCTCTTTACATACTTTTGTGTTGATGAATAAAAGAAAGTACTGGATTCTATGTTTATATGAAAGCTTTGTGTTCTTTTGGTCAATTTGGTCTGTTTTTTATTTGAATAATTTGGTGGGACTGTTTGATTACAATTTGTTCCTGAGGTGTTCTCAATTTGTGTTCATGTGAACCAATATTTGCTGGCTGCTAGCTTTTGTGTGGTTTCCAAATCTTTTAATAGAATTCTGTTCATAAAGTTTTCAAAACTTTATAACCCACACGCACACACAGTTGGCAGTGTGTATATATCTTGAAAACCAAAGTCAACAATCTTTTTTCTTTTCGGGTTCAAAAGGACCTGTTCTTTTACCAAGAAAAACTTTCATGGATCTTTCCCCTTTCCTTCTCAAATGGCCTTTCTAGATTGGAAGATCCCACCAGTTTTGGAAAAAAGCCAACTCCATGAACTTTCTTGATTTTATTTGATTCATTAAAAAGGACAAAACTTTAAACCTTCCCCCTTATTTTATTGATCAAGCAAATTTGGTTCTTATATTTATACATTTATATGCTGTGCAGATTGAATCTTGGTTCTTGGATTGAGTGTTTGAAAATTATTGACTACAATGTCAAAGGTTTTCCGGTTGTTGATGGGTGTCAAAGGCTTATCAGCAATATGTGTTGTTTTCCTCTTCATTTTCATGATTTTCATGTTTTATACTTCAATTCTTGAAAATGTAGGTTACAAATTGCATTCTGAGTTCACTTATTAGTTATTATCATCATCATCATCATCAATATTATTATTATCATTATTATTATTATTATTATTTTCTTTTGTTTATTTGTGGTTTTTTATTTTAATGTACAATTAATGGTTGTTACTTGCTGCTGATGCATGCCTGAAAACAGTGTTATGTTCTTCATCCTTTGTGTTCTCATTGAATATTTACTGTTTAGCCTTCAATCTTCAGTTTTTTTCGTGGTTAATTATTGAAAAATGTGGGTTAAAAATAGCATTTGAGATGCTTTATCTTGTTGGGGTTTCTGGTATTATATAATTGTTGGGTTGATTTTTTATAGAGTATGATCGAACCGATGATGATAATGTGCAAGGTGGTTATATGGATGCAGCGGCTCAAGTAGTTCATGAATTACGGGTGTACGGCCGATCGACAATACATGACTAATTTACGTGAAAAAATTGCGGGACAATTATGAATATTTTTTTAGTTATGATACTTTATTTTGTATGCTTTGGTGTATTTGAATCAGTTGATATTTGTAAGAAGTTGTTTTGAATATAAATAATTAATCATGATCATAAAATTAAATTTTCATTTTATAATTTAAAATATGTCAATAGATTAATAATTTATTAGGTAAAAGTATTTTATTTTAATTAAAAAAATTTAACATTCTAATGCTAAAAACTATAAATTTGATAAGTTGTATGTAATAAGACTTTTTATTAAATTAAAAAACAAACAATCTTATCTGAACAGATTTTAGACTTTTTTTAACATCTTATCAAACAGACGGTAAAAAGTGTTTAGACGTCTAAACTCTTAAAAAAACAAACGGAGCCTAACATGAGCCCATAGCCATTGTGTTGGGCTGCTAAGAATCCACGGCCAGAGGCCCTGTTCGAATAAGGAAAAAGCAGGATCTGGTGCGATTTCCTGCTTCTTCATCTTCGTTAGATTGTGGCAGCTGGGTTAGAGGTTTTAAAGTTTTTTTTTTAAGCTTCTGCGATTCTGCCCTCTTTCATCTCGTTTTTAGGATTAGGTTTGTAGTTAGCGTTACGAATTTTCCTGATGCAATTCTCGCCTCATTCATCTCGTTGTTAACTAGGGATTCGAGTAGATTTGATTTAGTTTTGTTTGTGATTCTAAAGAATATTGTAGCCTGGGTCACGATCTTGAGTAATGATTCCGGGTCGATTTCCAGTGGTCTTTCTAGCTTGAAGGAGTTCGATTGTGTTCCAGTTTAGTGGTGCGATTTGGGAGGATTGAAGAAGATAAGCACACGGTTCTGATTTTACCTTCAATTTCTTCATTCTAACCACGAATTTGGTACACATCTCACTTAAAGTTTATGAGTCTAAATATGTTTAGCATAGATTTAGTTTTACTTTAGCTTTAGTTATAATCAGTGAATAGTTTTTTTGCTCCCCCGCTTGGGATGATGAATGCGATGTATTGATTGAACTATAGTTGATATGGTTGAAGGTTTTGGGATTTGATTGATGTAATACTTGATTTCTATATAGATTTGAGATTTTCAGGTTGTATTTCGTCAATTTTAGCATTATTGCAATTATAATGAAGTGGTATACAACCCGTGTTTTTGTTAAATTTATGCTTTGATTGAGAAATTTGATAGTTGGTTGCCTATTCTAGAATGAATGCGATAATTAGTTGATTGATTATTACTTGTTGGAATTGCATGTGATTGACTCTTAGGCGCTTGATGCAAGAATAGGGTTAATTCTTGTTTGTCTAGCCCTTCAAAGTAATAGGATTATTTGTTAGTTTATTTGTATGCGATCATTGTTTTTAGGCACTAGATGCTATAATGAAACTCAAGATTGCATGCTAGATATCTTTCAGTTATTTCTATAATCGAATGAAAATTAAGTGTTCATTGGTTTATTCCTGAAGCCAGTTTGGAAAAGATTTAAATTATCGGTTGATCACCGGTTTACTTTTATCAACCAATTTACGTTAATTGATTTAGTCGATTATTGTTTCTAGTTTCAAACGGGTGACCTTTTATAAATCAAAATGTCCAAAAAGATTTATTTGTTTCTTTAATTTTATCGTTCTTAGTTTAATATTCTCAAAATCACTTAAGTGGTTAGATATTGGGGCGATATAATAGTACTGAAATCTTGCATTTCATTCTACCGATCCTAGTGTTCGATGATTCCCGGATCTTACTATAAGCTATGCTATATTATGACTGGTACACTGCCAATTGTGAATTTGTGATTAGTATCTCAGTTTTTAATCCATTATTTGGCCTGTAGTGTTTACAACACAACAAAACCCAGGGTAATCAGGGCACAATCCACAACATATCTACTCTGCCTGGTCGATCTGTTCTTTTCGTAGCAGATACCGATACTGATTTTGCACCAAAATGGATGAAAATGATATTGATGAAGAAGAGTTTGAATTCTCAAGAAACTATTTCTTAGCGAAAGAGTCTGGAAAGTCAGGGAAGAAATCTGCCCGTAAGCTTTCTGAAGTTGATCTTGTTGATGAACAGGTTATCTAACTTACTTATCTTGCTTAATTGTAAGTTGATGATGATGTATTTTTCTTTCTACTAAAGTAAAATACAGTTTGATCTCTGATGTCAAACCTTGTGGTTTTCTAATGCATTTGTTGCAAAATATACAAGGATATTGATAGTTTTTGGTATTTGCTATGAAGTTATGCAGCTGGGAATGTTTCTTAAAAGTAACTAAAATTCATGTAATGTAACTTGATCTTAATTTGATGTTTGAATGGAGGCAGCATCGCAAATAAAACAACACGCTTTGATGTTTGATAACAAATCTTGTACTTTTTCAATGACAAAACTGACATGGATTCTTGTGTCATTAGTACTTGTTATATACCTTTAGATATTTGTAGATAATTTGCACAGATTTGGGAGTAAAACAGTAGTCCTACATCCAAAAACCAAAGAATAGCTCATTTATAGGAAATATGGATCACATTATAGTTTATATATGTGAAATAACCTGTGAATTTTCAACACTGCAGGATCTACAAGCCGAGTTGTCTAACATTGTGCCAAAGCACGAGAAAGAAATTGCTTCATTGACAAATAGTTACAAGAGTCTGTACAATGAGTGGGTTTTTGAGTTGAGGTATGACTATGGACATGCTATCACTTATTTTCTAGTGTGTATCATTGTTGTTAAAGGCGCGCACCTAGGCTCTGAGGCACATAAGGCCCAACATATGGGGCTTTTTCTATGACTAAGGTGCGCTTCAGTTTCAAGGAAAGTTTAAGGCAACTAGGCATCATACCTACATTTTTTTGATAGTATAAAACTATAAATGTTTTTATGCATCCAGGCATCATACTTATGTCTTATGTAACTAGGCAACTACATAGTTGATATTATAAAATTTTTAATGCAACTAGGCAATTGTGTGTGCCTTAAAGCCTTTCACAACTATGGTGTGCATTGTATTAAGCTTCAATATGCACCGATTGATTAAAACTTATGATAATCGTTACTTTATCCGACCCAAAAAGGCGAAAGGTCATTCGGAAATTCAATGTGGTACTTTAACCATCCAAATTGTCACAAACACCTTTTGTGTTCTAGCTCCGTAATGTTCTGTATTTTGATAAATTCAAACTTTTCATATAGACTATGTAGTTATAAATATTGCACCCAGGCTAAACAATTTGTTTTGACACTGAAAATAATTTTTAAGTATGGACTGATTTTATTGGGGCCAATGGTATTGCATTAAAGAACCAATAATAAGCTAGTTGATGTGTAAAGATAAAATGGTTATTTTCTCAAAATTACGAATGAAGTTTTTTAAAATAAATTAATAAATAATGGAACCAACCATATAACTTCAGAGTTGGAAGGTGAGTGACCATATTAGCATTTGACATGCTTTGGTCACATGGTAGACTCGATAAAAAGGTCTTTATTTTCTCTTTTTAACTCTTGCAGGTATGGTTTTGGTCTTCTAATGTATGGTTTTGGATCTAAGAAGACGTTACTTGAAGATTTTGCTTCAACAGCGTTAACCGAGTATAATGTCATTGTTGTTAATGGATATCTTCAGTCAATCAATCTTAAACAGGTATGTTCTATATACTTACACAGCTGCAAGTTTAACTCTTGTGCCGTTTGTGTCAAGTCTGTTAACTATTAGGAAGATACTGTCATGGAAGTTTAGCACATTATCCAGTTAATGGAAATGAACGTTGCTTGTACAGAACTAAGATCCTGTTTTTCAGTCATCTAATTAATAAGATTTTAGCTATTGGTATCAACCATGGGTCCATGACTGTTAAAAGTTTATGACATTAGATTACAGATTTCTTCTGTTTGAAAGAGTGATTGATTTACTTATTACAATGATGCGTCCATTTAAAACTTCTGTCACTTCTAGACTTCTAGTTAAGAACTATAACAATATAACAATAACAATATAACATAATGATGGGAAAATAATGACAATTACTGGCAAGTGGTGTTCTAGTTAAGAACTAGTCAGTTGTAACTCTTATATGAGCAGTCCTTAGCAAATTGAAACAGAGGTTGCTTTTCTTTAAATGAAATCTAAACCCACATAGACCATTGACGTTTGTACTTTGGAATAATTTGAACCATCAGTCGATATGTCCACCAAGTAGCAAACAGGAAAACGTCTAATTGATCTTCCTAGCAAATAAAGTGAAAAGTGAAAGCATGCAAGTATAAAAGAAAATTGATTGAAATTTTTCAGTACACCTATTACTTAGAAATTGTGGATTTTGATAATACGTCTCTTAACAATATTTCTGCACGCCTTACATCACTCCCTCTCCCTTTATTTATAGATTTCTTTACTAACTAACTACTACTAATTTCCCTATTTTACCCTTTCTAGAATTAACTAGCATGTTCCTATCAATACTTCCCCCTTATGAAAGTCTTGACCTCAAGACTTGTTGTTTTTGCAAGCTCAGTCGATGCCCATTCACATGTCTGGTGGTGCTGTTGACCCTCAGGACATTTGTGAGCAGGACCAAACTGATTACCACATCGAAAACGGAGACCCTTCTTACGGCATTCCTCATATTCCGATCGAGTTAAAGAACGTATTCCACGATCACGAGGCACTTTTAAGGGAGACTCCGATTGAGTAGTCGCCGACAGGAGAGGACGAGACGAGGAAGCAACAACGGTACGTATCTGTGATCAGACTCCAGAGGCCATGACATTAGACGCATCAATATTTGATTGACCCAAATAAGATTTGCGATCCACTAACAAATCATTAGGCCCAATAGATTTGTGATCCCCATGAAAACCCACAATCGGCCCAGCAGATTGGTGATAATGGAAGCGGATTTGAGAGACGTCGGAGGAGGGACGTAACATCGCCTCGACATCCTTAGCCAGATACAATGCGTCCAATCGAGATTGAGGACGATGGAGATGAACCCATCGCTTAACATCATCACGCAATCCAGTGATAAAGTATCCTAGGGCCTGAGATTCTGATAATTTCGGAACCAAGGAATGCAGGTATTCAAAGTCGTCAATGTAATCATGAATAAAATCCCCTTGCCGAATAGAAGACAATTGCTCAAAAGGATTTTGGATTTCCAAGCCACTAAATCGTTGCAACAATTCAATTTGAAATTGATTCTAAGTGATTGAAGGATGAACGTGTATGATGATGGTGAACCAATGGTGAGCAACTCTAACCATACTCAATTGAGCCAGTCAAAGTCGAAGGGAATCAGAGGTATTGTTGATGTCGAAGAATAGGGTAGCTTTCTGAATCCCGCCTTGTGGATCAAACCCATAAATCTCTGGAAGTTTGATCATCTTCACATCCCAAGGTAAGACCGAGGCACCATCGGGGGGAGTTTGGCCACCACCAAAATCACCTCCAGACGCGAATAAGATCCCAGAGCCATCACCATTCACCACTATCTGATCCGGGCCGTTTTCCTTGCTGCTTCATAAATACCAACATAATCTTACAAACTCGACAGATTCTAAGCGATCACTTTCTAATGATCTAAGAGTGGATTTGATTTCAGTGACATCAGATTGAATTTGACTAATCTGTTTGTCTTGTTGCTCCAAGCAAGTTTGCAAAGAGGATAAACGAGTTTCCATCAAGAAGGAAGAACGTAAGACTGAACAGAAGAAGGTAGAGACAGAAACAGGAGGTCGGACCAATGAGGCAATGATACAGAACTGGAATTTCTATTAAGGAGAACTAAGGATCAATGAAGTAGAATTGCTGAACAATTTATCACAAAACAGAATTATAATCCACAATCAAAATGATTGTTCCAGGGAGACTCCATTTCTCACAACCAAATGGTTGGAGACTCCTCAAAGCCACTAAGCAATGAGCCAAACACTTCTCTAACAATATTTCTGCACACCTTACATCACTCCCCTCTCCCTTTATTTATAGAATTCTTTACTAACCAACTACTAGTAATTTCCTTATTTTACCCTTTCTAGAATTAACTAGCATGTTCCTATCACTCTGTCAGACACCCAGTCCAAGTTGGGTGAACTTTGATAATAGTTACATGCCTTTTTAAATTCTTTTACGTATTTTACTTTTTTGCTAATGTTTGCTTAATGTTCAATAACATCCCACCATTTTATCATTGCTCTGCCTCTTGGTCAAATTACCGATTTGGCTTAGAAGCACACTATTGGCCCTATGGTATTAAAACCAACCTCACACTCATAGTCTCATACACGACTTATGGATGTCATTAGTTAAGGTCCCATGAGAGGCATTAAATATAAACTTTTTACAACAAAGAAATGGGGGGAAAAGGCAAAGCTACATTAGTTGTTTCTTTTCTTTAATTAATGACAAATTGCAGGTTGCAATGGCAATGGCTGAAGTACTATGGAATGAGTTGAAAGTGCAACCGAATTCTACTTCTGGAGGCTTGCATAAAGATCAACAACCTAATTCCTGGTCAATGGATGATCTTATTGCTTTTCTTGATGGGCCCCATGCAGCAGAAAACGAATGTTTAGTTTGTCTTGTTGTTCACAATATCGATGGGCCTGGATTGCGAGATTCCGACACTCAGCATCTTCTAGCGAGAATTGCTGCTTGTTCTCATGTTCGTATTGTTGCTTCAATAGACCATGTGAATGCACCTCTTTGTAAGTGGAATTCATCTATTACTAATATCTCGTAGATGGCATTTTCTTCAAGACGGTTTATTGTACATGATAGTTCCACTTGAAATTATTATTAATTCAATGTGGGCTGTTTGAAAGTGATTATATGATGTTAAATATTCAAAACCCGATAATCAAGTTTAACAAAACAAGATGCAAGACATAGGTGCTAGGATGTGTTTCTGCTGTTTGAAGTTGTAATAATTAGATAACCAATGTTCGAGTGTTTAGCAACTTTTTGATTATTTAAAGAATTGGTTAGGTTAAATGAAATAATATCAGATGATTAGTATTGTTGCAGCCTGTCAAATGTATACATGGTAA
The DNA here is from genome assembly GCA_020465985.1 of Centrapalus pauciflorus. Classification (NCBI taxonomy): domain Eukaryota; kingdom Viridiplantae; phylum Streptophyta; class Magnoliopsida; order Asterales; family Asteraceae; genus Centrapalus; species Centrapalus pauciflorus. Next base: position 159,714 of record JAANYP010007812.1, on the reverse strand, counting down.
TAAATGAGTAAAATAATATCAGATGATTAGTATTATTTATTATGCCGCCGCTTGGCCTAGTCTGGTGATGACACATGTAATTAGGATGAGATTTTTAATCTTAGCATATTAACTCTATTCTATAACTATTAATAAATGATTAACCAGATTGCCATGTGTCAACACCTCAACACTTCCTTTTGCCACATGTCATACGCTTAGATTTATCTATATCTAAATAAGTTAAATTTGAATCAAATCAATTATATTCTAATCTAACTTTTCTAATAAATAATTAACTAAAGATAAATTCTAATTTTCTATAATTTTTTTTTATATTTTCATAAATATCAATTTTGAAACATTTTTTATATCAATCCATGTACTACATTGGTTTTTAACCTAGTAATCTTATAAGCCCAAACATTAAAATGATTATCTCCGACTTGGAATCCTAATAATCGGATAATCGGGTTGACATCCTTTAGTGAATGTCACTTTAATTCACATTTAGTTGTTGCCATATAAATTGCATTCTCTGTTACTGCACTAAATGATATTATACTTATGATTTTGTTGGGCTATTTTATATGCATTATTAGCATGAGAAAATGATGATGAATCACGTTTATAAGTGTATATAATGTGTAAGTTGTTCTTCAGCACACTTGGTACCGCCTCGATTTTTACAACATTGCTTATTTTACAACTAGAAAGATACTGATTGAGCAACAATTTGATGACAGTGTGGGACAAGAAAATGATCCACGTGCAGTTCAATTGGTGTTGGCATCATGTTCCTACGTTTGCACCATACAAGGTTGAAGGGGTTTTTCATCCTCTAATTCTCGCTCATGGTGGCGCGTCCCAAAGTGTCAAGACCGCTTCAATTGTCTTACAAAGTTTGACACCCAATGCTCAAAGTGTCTTCAAAGTTCTTGTGGAACATCAACTAGCCCATCCTGATGAAGAAGGTATTCGTTTAACATTTTTCTTTTATGGCCGTAGGGTCCTATCGCATGTTATGTTGAAGTCAAACCTGTTTAAGTGATAGAAAAACATATATCTGTTTTGGTGAGACACATAAAACGACTTTTCTCCCTCCACTCAGAAAGCATTGGTGCTGTTTGTTTAGATAAGCATTTGTGGGATCACTTTTCCATTGGTGTGAAACAAAATTAACCCATCACTTGATCAAAATGAACACACTTATCGGATAAAGTCACTTATTTGGAGAGGAATAAGTGAAAGTTAAGTCATTAGTGTTGAAAAGTGAAAACAATCACTCCTGTCATATGATTTTGGAACATACTACTTCCCAATTGAAAGTAGTCATAGATTTTGCAAAATGGTTACTTAGATTTTAGGGTTAATATTGAAAAAACCCCATGGACTTTTATGCAATTATCGATTATGTCACTGAACTTTTTTTCCGAGCATTTAAGTCTCTAAACACAGTTTGTCTTATTCAAAACTATATATTTTTAAGTTGCTACCTATTTAACAGATAAAACAATTAGGGGGCGTTTGGTTCGCGGATTTCCTGGGATTTCCTGGGATTTGCATTTAAAATCCTGTGTTTGGTTCGCAGATTTCAGTAAGGATTTGAAATCCCAGGATTTCTGAAATCCCTTCATTCTTTGTTATTTAAAAACCCAGCATCCCCCCTAGGATTTTAAATCCCAGTTATCTTGCATTTTTCAGATTAACAGTTTTTTTCTGAAAGATAATGTAGATTCTTTGATAAAATCCTGCATAATGCAAATCCTTTGACAAAATGCAAATCCCAAGGAAAAAAATCTGCGAACCAAGTGCCCCCTTAGTTCCTCGAATAGTTTATCATTAAAAAAATCAACTTTCTTTTTCAATTTTCACGATTAAGTCACTGGACTTTCTTTTTCCTTGTTTAGGTCACTGTACCGTTTACCAGTTAGTTACCTGATAAACATGTCAAATATATAGTTTTGAATAAGACAAAAATTGTCTAGGGACTTACACACTAAAAAAAAAGTACAGTGACTTAATCGATAATTCATGAAAGTTTGTATGGTTTTTTCAATATTAACCCTAGATTTTAGAAAGCTTTGGCTATTTATATAGTTTTGAATAAGACAAAAATTGTCTAGGGACTTACACACTCAAAAAAAAGTACAGTGACTTAATCGATAATTCATGAAAGTTTGTATGGTTTTTTCAATATTAACCCTAGATTTTAGAAAGCTTTGGCTATTTATAAAATGTCTAATGTGGCAAATAAACCATATGCTTTTAGACCCACATCGGTATGATTGTCTTTTGGTAAGAATCATGATCTTTAAAATAAGTAAATGTTAACTTTTATGTTGCAATTTTCGCGGGACAAAGAGTATTAACTTATTTCACACTGGCAGTATGTTTTTGGCTTGTTCTTATATACATCACATTAACAACCTTTTTACTCTTACTTACAGGAATGCCCATTGATGTGTTGTTCACAAGTTGTAGAGAACGGTTTCTGGTGAGTAGCCAGGTGACATTGAATTCTCATTTGACGGAATTCAAAGACCATGAACTGGTCAAGATCAGACGACACTCCGATGGGCAGGACTGCTTGTACATTCCTCTATCGAAAGACGCACTTGAAAAATTGGGGCTGGAGATCAACCAATAGAACATTACAAGTTACAATGTGAGTTCATACCTAACACCGAAAGTCGTATCTGTAAGGTCAAGTAATCTAGTTGTGACCATTTATTAGGATTGTCCTTTTAGCAAAATTATTGGCAGTTAGGAATGTGTGATGTAAAAGATGATTTAATGGTTAGGTACTGAGGTTTGGTACAAGAATCAAGTAAAGGTTTCTCATACCATTTTCACATGGTTGCTGACCAATGATGTCATCAAAGGGACCATGAAAATTTGTTACATTGTTACTTTAAACCAGTGTTATCAAGATACGATCAGTATCGTAGGACGTAAGATCCTACCATAAGATAACTTGCAGGGTCAGTAGGATCATTTTGGGCATATGATCGCAGTGGGTTTCTAGGACCGTCGATCTGATCTTGCTACAACTTTCGATATCTATTTTATTTTATTTTTTCCGATTTTACCCTTGTCCCCTCAAGGCCATGTCAACATTGAAAGAAAAACCCCAATACTAGAAAATGTGGAGACACTTTTTGACTCAGTTTAGGCTTTCTCTTGTTGAACTTGCAACTGCAATGGACAAATATGGAACCATTAATTTTCTTCATATACACCAAGTCATTTTTTAATGTCTTTTGATTAATGGAATCACTTGACGTTGAAAAATAGAAATTATAAATTGCATTTGTACAAGTCATGTAAAACTATCTCACATTTTGATGGCACGGTTTAGCTTGTGAAATGAAATTTGAATGAATTGAAATTTAATTTTAGTTTTTTTATGTGTTTAGGGACACTATATGATTTTTATGACGGGTAAATGTATAGGTTGTAAACTATTGAAATCTAAATTTATTTATAAGTAGTTATGCATGACATGTTTTGTTAACCAAATTTTTTAATAAAGTATAAAGTAAAATTTAACCTTTAACCTTATAATCTATAGTTTCAAATAAGTCAATTTCATCTAGTTTTATTATGCTAAACGCAGTTTGTGATGGCAAAGAAAAACTGAGCCCCATGGAAAAAACTGAAAACCAATTAAATAGGAACGAGTTTTCTTCAAACCCAAATATTTTAAACAAGGAAAAGGTCTATGATAAGCACCTTGATAACCCGATTGACCACCAGCTTAAGAACCTGCTTACTTTTTATATAATAATAAATACTAGTTTATTTACCAGCGTATTACATGAATATTTTTAGTATATTGTTTTTTTATATATAATACAGTATTCTAAAAGCTAAAGTTAAATATATTTTTTATATAAACGTATACTAGAATGATAATATTAAATATCATTACCTATTAATTCTTATTTTTTAAATGTATATATCTGAATAGTAGTTACTTTTCTACCTTCTTTTAAACTTTTATTGTATTATAATTAAGAAGTTATTAGAGTATTAGATTTTATTGGATTCAATTTGATTTGATTTTAAAAATAGATTATGTAAGATTTGAATTGATCTAATTTAAATATTATTTGTTATTTTAAAAAAGGGTATATTATGAAAAGAAAACCAACATGTCTTCACGTTTTTTTGCGTTTTCGTCATTCCATGTTATTTTTTTCCCATAAAAGTCCTCGACTTTTTTAGTTTAGTAAAATTTGGACATTAGAACCCGGTTTTTCAGTTTTTAAAAACCCGGTTTACAAATTATAACCGGCCTCTGATAGTCAAATTTCACAAAAATGGAAATTTTTTAACTTAAGGATTTTTCTGGAAAAAAAATAACATTGAGGGACGAAAACGCAAAAACCGTGAAAACATGTTGGTTTTTTCATAATAAACCCTATTTTGATTTTTATAAATGTGTTTGGTAAAAGTAGCTGTAGCTTTTAGTATTAAATGACATAAAAAGACATTAATATTAATTAAAAAAATTTAGTTTATGATTATTTAGAGGGTAAAAAAGTAATTTTGTTTGACTAAAAACTCAAGCTCGTTTTGAAAGCTACTTCAAGTAGCTTCTCGTGGAAGAACTTTTGAGAGCTTTCAAATCTGAATCAAAATTTTAAGCTCTTATCAACCAAATAGAGTTTTTGAGCTTGAACCAGGGGCGGACCTAAGCCTTTGATATAGGGGTCAACCGATCCCGATAAATTTTCAATTTGCGGGTTATGTATATAGCTAAAAAAATTTGACCCCCATGATTTTTAAAGTTTGACCCCTCAGCTCTCACTCGGAGTAAAAAGACTATCTAGCACAAGCCCTGATTTTCGGAGCTGCATTCGTGTCCGCAGGTGCTGGCGTACACGAGTTCAGTGGATTTTAGCCTTCGGGGTCCAAGATTTGCACCCCCCTGCGCGCGGGTATGCATTGGAGTAAAACCACAAACAATCTTGTCATGGCTTTAAACACTCCTCCTTATAAACCCACTTTGGTTTCCATCTTCCTTTCTATGTGGGACTCAAGTTCTCCCACTAGAAAGAGTTTCATTCATTTTAAACATCAATCTTTGAGCATCGTTGGTCTAACGTACTTTATATCGTTGGAATCCGTTTTGAACGTTCTTTATATCGTTGGAATTCTCTTTTCAAGGAGAATACAAAGTTACAAAATATTAATGATATATTTCACAATCATATAATTATATTTGGTCCAAAAACATGGAAAATACATTTTTTTTCTTTGAAAAATTTATACTTTTTTCCAACACTTACACTATCGTAGCTATTAAATTCCGACCCCTATAAAAATTTTTTTTGGGTCCGCCACTGCTTGAACTTTCAAAAATCAAAAGCTGAAGATCCTAAAAGCTTATTGTCATTATGCAGCGCGCTAGAAAATACCACCTTTAAATAATACTTTTAAATTTTTTTAAATAATCACGTTTTAATTAACATTATAAAGATTATATGTTAATTTCACATACATTCACATCTCCTAAACCAGGGGCGGATTTAGCTCTTTGGCATGGGTGTCACTTGACACCTATAAATTTTCAAAATACTGAGTTGCGTATGTATAAAAAATTCGGGTGACACCTAAGAATTTTTTTGGATGACACCTACGAAAAATTTATACAATTATAATATACAAATCTTAATTATATTTGTTGTTTTTATTACTTAAATTTATTGAAATTACACTGAGTTTTAATTAAAATTTTTTTTTAGAAAAGCCCAACAACTGCAACACATAAAAACAATAATTAATTTAGTTAGCCCAAAAAAAACTCCCAAGGTCCAACCTGTATTTTTGAGTTTTTATATCAATTGTTAAACTTACTGTTAATTCTTTAAAAAAATTTAGGTTAATGGACAAATTTTTGAAAAGAAAGTTTCAATTATCTTCTGGATCCGGATCTTCAAGCAATAATCAATCGGTCCAATCTAATAGTCCCATAGAATTAGATTTGAATGATCTTCCTTGAGATCCATCGGAACGAAAATCAATTTCAACTTATTACCCTAATCAAAAAAACGAAATTAGAAGAAAATATTGGATTAGGGGATCATGTCAATATGGCAATTGGTTGTAGTATAGTGTAAAAACGGATAAAGCCTTTTGCTTGTGTTGTTATTTATTTAGAGATGTCATGACAATATTTCAAAAGATGAAGACCCGAAGACAACATTTGTAAAAGTTTAAGACTTGCGATACTTATTGCTTTTAAGTTTTAATGGTATTGTACTATGCATTTTTTTAATTGGAAAAATCGTGTTATTCATTAATTTTGTGTTGGGAACCGTTTCGGTGACCCGATCCATTTTAAGAAATATCTCAAAAATCTAAATATAAAATTTACTCTAGAAAAGTGACACCGATAATATAAATTCCTGGATCCGCCCCTGCTCCTAACCCCTTAAAAATAATGTGAACATACACTTACATAAATTTGCATACATGTGAACGTACATTTATATGATGCATAATGCATCCGTGTATGTATGTATGTGTAAACATCTATTTATTAAAATTTATGCATAATTTACAAGTTAATAAAGTAATTTATATTAAAAATACATAATATGGTCGCAAGAGTACCTCAAACATTTTAAATATGAAAAAGAGAAGTAATTGTTACTTATCCATCAACACAAACTTGTGGGGAATGCACATAAAAGTTAATGTGTGTTAGGTGGTCAATTCTCATCTTACATACTTCACTTTTTATGATCATACTTTAATTTTTAGTCTATTTTAATCGATGTGCATGCTTTTATCACTTTATTTCTTTATGAAAGCAACATAATATAAAGTTTTCTAATTATTTTGCATGTTAACAATTGTATTACATAACTTGATTGTCAAATCAGTTGTAATGAATTTCCTATAAAAATGACAAAAATATGTCTTGCAACAAAACGATGATCAAAGTATATATATTTTAAATACTTTAGAAAACATATTACTTTTTTATCTTTTAGTAATACATTAATGGATGTACACGTGACAAGGTCATGTTTGTTTATGTATTTTCAGATCTTAATTTGTCTGAAATCTTAAAATTTAGATTTTAAATGATTTCAGTTTGTTTGTTAATATAAATATTTAGGCAGGCTTCAATTTTTAACTGTTGTTATATTTCAGAAAAAGCTTAAAACCTCTTAAATTTCAGACTTCTGAATTTAGGATGATTTATTAAATTCTCAAATGTAATTTCAAACTTTAGGAACATCTCTTAAATTTCAGACGTGATTTCAGACATTTAAATGAGGTTAAATGGAACATAAATTTTTTTTTTTTATCGTAATGAACTTTAAATGATGTAAATTCGTCAATCTTAATGCACTTTTGAACATTGTGTATTGCACTTTTGCATGATATAAAATATTTTATCGTAATGAACATGTACAATTAGTATGAGACTTCAGGACTCCACTATAATATGAGACTCTATGAAAATTCAACCCTACACACACGTATATAACTTTTATGATAAATTTAAATAAATATATATTTTATACATATTAATTTTGATGGCAAAACATCCAATTGTATTTCGATATTACGTGATTAAAGAGTCTTAACATCTCTAAAGTCTTAGCAGATACATGAATTTCTATCATTATTATTTATAATATTATCATTGATGTGAATCAATTATATTTAAAAAGTTATATAGCAGGTCTGCAGTAGAGTTATTGAGTAGAATACGGTTTTAAAGGTGAAATTTAATAAAATATAAAGGATCATTGATAACTATGACGTATAACAGTATAGATTTTTATAACTTGGCTACATAATCGAATAGGTATGCATCAAGATCGACTTACATAAAATATGTCTTATCCTCTGCCTCCAATTTCTTCTTCATATGTAACCATGTAAGTTTTTAAATTTAGATTATGAGTTGAGCTCCATTTTTTCATGAGGTAAACTAGTCTTTAGTTATAATTTTGATAAGAGAAATGTTAATATGAATAGAAAGTTGAAATACATGCCACAAAGATGTTTAAGGAGGTATTGGTATTGAGTAAAGTTGTTAAAATGAACGAAAACAAGAATTTAAGGTAAACCCTCGAAACCATAAAAAATATTTGTTGAACAAAGGTAGAAAGATGACAACCTCGTAGTGATCGCGACCATTATCATGGGGTCGGTTAGGTTGGTCTTTAGGTTGAATGTGGTCATGACTAGTCAAGAATCATGGCCAAGCTATGTCTGTAACTACGATGAAGAATCGTGACCGCTATAGGTCACCTGCGAAGGAAAGTCCAAACCGTAACCTGTGGTGGGTTTTAAACTTGTCATGGCCATGACAGCCGTTCAGCCCCCATATGATAGGTTGAAGCAGTATAGTTATTGATTAATATGCAGTTGTTATCCATTGCTAGTATTATCAATAGTTTTTAGTTAATGTATATTTAAAATTATTGCATTCTTTATTTGTGTAGTCAGGAAATTATTTTAAGATCAATGTTATATTGAATCTTATGCAATATAATTATTTATATTATTAGTATGTTGGTTTTGTGGTTGAGATTTTAGATCCTTTAAAAATGATTTTAAGTTCTATTTTTGTACTTTTGAATTTTTTTTCAAGATGACCCTTTTTATACTTCTATTTGTAAAAAAGTCAAAGAAAAAACTTGGATTGTATCGAAACCGGAGTAGATAAAACAATATCTACATTTAATCCGATTCTTGATCTACACTTTGTAAGTTTTCGACTTTGGTTCTATCCTAGTTTTACACACATAGATAATAGTTAAGCAATCTTCATTATATTAAAAAAAAAATTGGTTCTTTAAAACGTAATCATACTTTTATGATATGTTTTTAAACCGAAAAAAAAAAAATCTAACCCGTCAAACAATATATATAAATAGTTACAACTTCAAGAAGGTGTTTAGCAGAGTGTTATATTTTTGAAAGTTCGTCTCGACCCATGTGTTTCCAAGATTCACATGGCACGATCTTCTTCATCTAGGACCAAATTTAGGTTTTCTAAACTCGGCCAAAATCAAATATTTCAACCAAAAACGTAATCTAAAAACCCCTTTTCCCTTGATACAAAATTCACTTTTTTATTTTCCATAACATCATTGTTTAATCTTCCTTTCTTAAAAAAAAATCGATTTTTTTTTCTTTTCTTCCTGCCACCATGACCATGACCATGACCTATCATCATCATCCAATGAAGATAGAAAACTTTACATATATAGATAATAAAATATTATCACACAACTCAAAAATCAGAATCTCTCCCATCTCTCTCTCTCTCTCTCTCTCTCTCTCTCTCTCTCTCTCTCTCTCTCTCTCTCAAACACACAATTTTGTACCTTTAGGAGGAATTTGCTGTTCTTGCGAGTATAATTATTCAATTTCAGCTACAAATTTCGTTTCTAAAGAGAAAACAAGAGCGAAAAACGAGGGAAAATGTGGGGATTTGGGGGCAGATTCTACTGGGGGAAGAGAAAAGAAGAAGACAGAGGAAGAGGATCGAAAAAAGGAATAGTTGTGGTATTCGCATGGATGTCAAGTCAAGATAAGCATGTGAAGAACTACGTTGACCTTTACTCTTCTCTCGGTTGGGATTCCCTTATCTGCCATTCCCAATTTCTTAATCTGTATGTGCTCTCAAACCCCTAATCGTTTTCTGTTATGAAACCATGAATTTCGTCTGTTATTAATTCCTGATTTACAGGTATTAGTTTAGTACTCGGGTTATTACATGGGATGTACTTTTGTTTTTTGATGTTAACCGATTTGATTTCCATTTCAATTTGACGTGATTTGGAATGATTTGCTTGAGAAATATTGATTACAAAGTTGAAATCTGTTCCAATATTATTTAGAAATTAGAAAGGGGATTCTTGAAAAAGGAATTGCTTTCTATTTGTTTTCATATTTAATCTTACTTTTTGGGGTTTTGTAAAGCATTGACTTTTTGGTTTTCGTTGTTTCTTTTGAGGTTGATCCGTATGATGAATCTGAGTTGTTCTTTAGCTTTAGGAGCTGACATGTAATCGGGAGGTTAATAGTTTATTAGTTCCATAATTGATTGATTCTGCACTATGATTTAGATCTCTACGTACCCTTGAAGATGAGAAATTATTCTAGATAAACTTTGGTTAAAACGAAAGTAAAATATTGTTGATCAAAATCAATACTACAAACCTCAGATCGTAAAGATAAACAATAGGAGATGAGAAGTTCATTTTCATATAATGTTTCTTAAAAAATGTTAGTATGGGAAGAAGCCGTTGTGTTTTTAGTTTGGGCAGATGGAATAATGTTGTGGGTGTGGTACTTCAGATTGGACATGGTCCTCTTTTTATTTATTATAACCTTGCTTATGTAGGTTTAGTTTTGTAGAGTAGGAAAGAGGGGGAGGGTTGAAATCACTAAATCTTGAATCCTAGAATGATAATGATGATTTAAATTTAAAAGAGACTGATAGTTGGACAAAATAGCAACTTTCAGATTTAGTGCCTCCTCTGTCTTCTAATGGACAAAGACGGAAGTAATAGAGCTCAATGTTGGGCTCATTTTTTTCCGTTGCCCTGTTTCAAAAATAAGCACCCAAGTGGGATGCAGTTATATGGAATTTAGCAAGAGTTACTGATTTCCCCTAGTAGACTAAGCATTGTTCTTGGAAATCCTCAAACAAAAAACTTTAGTTTGCAAGAACGAATATTTTGGACAAATGTGTCAAGTACGATGGTTTGTTTCACATGTACATTTTACAGTGTCTCCAATAGGACATTTTGTCTTGCTTGTACAGTTTACATGTTTGCAAATATGTTAGTTTCTTCTGAAAAGTCAAGTACTATAGATAAAAAAAGTCAATCATTCCTAGTAATTGACCGTCTATATGAAACAACTTATCAAGCGTATACAAGTTTTGTCAGACATATTATCGTAACTTTCGTCTACCCGTAAAATTATGGTGCATGATCAAAAAACAATCATGATTAGCATCCATAATTGGATTACCATTGTTGTTGTTGACCGGTTGGTGACACTTGTCCCATTGCAAAATTCAGATGAACCTACTTGGACTTTAGAGAAGTGTATTTTTATTGGTTTTCTCTCTCTCCCCCCCCCCCCCCCCCCCCTCTGGTGGTTCTTTTTTTTCCCCCCTGGAGGGGTAGGGGTGGTGGTGGTGGCAGGACGCACACAGGAAAGTCCATTTAGGGCAAGCCAGTTTATCAATGTACCTTTGGTTACGATGGATGGGAGGAATGCTGACTTATGCATTTGAAATGTTAATTAAAAGAGTGAAATTGATACTTTCTTGGAGTGTGGAAAGGAAAAAAAAAAAGGGGTGGGGGGGTCATCATTTCATCCTGCTAATTGAGTGCTGACATATCAACAATCAGCTAATTTGCTTCAAATTTTATTATCGAGTCAAGACGACTTTAGTTTTTTCATAACATGTTGAATCATCCCGAGTGGGTCTTGATTAGGTGTTAATACTTTGAAGCAGGCACATAGGATATGTAGATATTCAATATACGAGCCTATCATTATTTTGAGAATTGCAGAGTATATTGCTCCAGTAGTAAACTCATAGGACCAGGAAAGGTAGATTGAAATATCAATGTAAAGTAGAACAAGCTAAATAAAGGATCAAACGTTGTGTATATCTCAACATTATGTAAATGTGTATATTCTTGTTATTTGCATCCAGCTTCCTAATATTGAAATGAAGTGATACACAGGTTCTTCCCTGATAAGGCAACAATGTTGGCACTGGATGTTTTGAATGAGCTTCTTAAGGTGAGTTCTGTGGCTTTATACAATTCAGTGTCTCTTTGTTCTATGTCACTTAATTCCTTTATCTGGTAGACAATTAATAGTCAGGCAAGTTACTTGTTTTTAGTAATTATAATTCACAAAAGTTACTTGTGAATTATATTCCCTTTTCTGATTATCCTAAATATCATTTTTCATCTCGTATGATGATTATTTCGTTAAATTAAGTAGTTTATAAGCCTAATGCTAGTTATTGTTATTTTCTTGTATATGAAGGAGCTAAAGAAAAGGCCGTGCCCTGTTGTCTTTGCGTCTTTCTCTGGTGGCCCCAAAGCTTGCTTGTACAAAGTTTTGCAGGTAAACATAACTTGCATATTTTCATATACTGTCATTGTACAAAAGGGTTAATTACCATGAAAAAAAACATAACATACCATTAGCTGTTCTTCAAATAAAGTAATAACAATGATTGTTAACCAATATGTCAATATTTATTCCAAAATTGACGATTATGGTGGCAGATTGCTTATTTGTCATGCTGGAATATATGTTTTTTGAATTCTTTTATGTATCGTCTGAACTCAATATTTCCAACTGAGGTTTCTTATTAGAGTTGTTGCTATATGTCCAGTTGGACAAAATTATGATACACTGTTCAAGCGGCAAGTGACTTGTGTAACATTTGTCTTTTTGGTAATTAATCTTCACACAAAGGGTTTCATACCGTGTCTTCCTTCTGATTATTTGCTTGGCATCTTTTGGTATAGATAATTGACATGCAGTGTGAATCACATAAAAATCTGGTACGATTCCAATCTTTATCTTCTCCTTTCTTTTGTACCATTTTCTTAAGGGTAAATGTCATTAATAGAAGTTTCAAAGTTGTTCCACTTAGGTCACATGATTTTTTTTGGCAAGGTTTAACCCCTCAAGTTTTAATATATCAAAAAATAATAAAAATCGTAACTCGGGTTACTAAGGGTTAGACATGCATATGTGTAAAATGATTTAATTACCTTTTTTTCATATTTTTACCATGGTGTATGATTTACGCTATTCTTAATATTATAAACTTTGGTAATGAAACCATATGTTAAAATGTACTATAAAACAAAGGCAATGAGGATTGTATTTTAGTGTATACAGGTGTGAGTGTGACCCAAAATAGGGCCTGTTTTCTGGAAAAAATTGAAAAACTTTATAGCAATGAAACAAACTTGAAACTTGAGTGGATTATGAATCTCTCACAAGTGTTTGAGTGACCTAAGTTGAACAATATTGAAACTTGGTTACTATTTAGTGATGGTTACCCTTTTCTTGATCAGGCCAGTATCTTTATAAGGCTTATTCGGTCAAAAATGCTCTTAACTCGTACATGATGGGGTTGATCATTTTTCTTGTCCTTCATATTTTATTACAGCATGCTAATCGGAGAACTTGTTTTTTGTGTTGTATGGTGAAGGATGAATACCGTCTCGTAAGAGACTGTCTTTCTGGACACATATTCGACTCTACTCCTGTGGATTTCACAAGTGATTTGGGCACCCGATTTGTGCTTCACCCAAGCGTTCTTAAACTTTCCCGTCCTCCTGTAATAGCAACGTGGATCGCAAATGGTATCTCCTCTAGCCTTGATGCTTTGTTCCTTACCAAATTTGAGTTGCAACGTGCAGAATATTGGCAGACTTTGTACGCAACTGTAGTAAGTTTCTGTTTGCTGCACAGCTTGAACTCGGCTCCTTTTATTTTTATTGTTTCTTATGTTCTATATTACACAGGGGATTGGAGCACCGTATTTAATACTATGCTCAGAAAACGATGATCTTGCTCCCTATCAAATCATCTGCAACTTTGCTCGACGATTAGAAAGTCTAGGTGGCGCTGTTAAACTGGTGAAATGGAATAACTCCCCTCATGTAGGTATGCTTCTAAACCTCCTCTGCTTGAAAACCTATGGCTGATCTATTTTAACTAGTTGTTTACCCGTATTTACACGGGTTTTACCTTTCATTTATATTTTAAATGGTACCTATTCAGATGGGATCGGATCAAATATAGGTGAAGGGTTATTCCCTTGTTATCCACTCAATGCCCTACTAGATTAATACCCATGTATTACATGGGTTTGGATTTAAAAAAATAAATATTTATAAAGTTAAATAAAATAATTACAAAAATTAGAGTTTATTATAATATAGTTAATTAAATATTAAATTAGTTAGATTATATATTATGCATTTTAGGTAAATGGTATAACTAAGCAGATTAATACCATGATCTTTCACGGTGTTTGGATTTGCGTTTGAAAAAGTGCTGTAGCGTTTTGATAACTAATAATCAGATAACAGCTGTAACAAAAAGTGCTGCCGGAAATGTAGTGTTTGGTTTAGCTTCTGCTGTTTGCTATCATAATTATCAAATAATCAGTTATTAAAGTGTTTGGATTTGCGTTTTCACTTGTAAAATGACCAAATAATCACTTATGAAACAAATAAGCTACATTTTTTAACTTATGAAAAAGTGTGGTAGGATTAACTCTAAATGCAAATAATCATTTATTAACGTATGCAATCCAAACACTTTAAACTAATTATTTACGTTATTGTAACGTAATAAGCTAATAATCTCGTTCATAACGCAAAACCAAACACCCTCTTACTGCTAATATAGATGCTGTAAAAATTTCCGAATATGTAAACATAGGCTAACAATTGCTGGTGCAGGTCATTATCTGCATCATCCCGACGAGTACATTGCTGCAGTGACTGAACTTTTAACAAAAGCCGCATTGGTTTACTCTCAAAGAACCCAACGACTTAGCGGGGCCCACAGTGAGACTTCGGAGCCACTACGACACCTAAGGGAAGCAGTTTCCAGCTCAAGCCACTATCAAAGCTTCGATAGAATCACTCTTGATTTGAATGACCATTTCGTCGTACCTGGCTCCATTGAGTACCATGAAGGTAGAGACGTGGGCTCCGCTCATGATGCAGCTAAAGAACGTTTCATCCCACGGTCAACATCACCACCGAAGATCAACGCTCATGGGATTCTTGGTCAAGTCCTGTTTGATGTTTGTGTTCCAAAGAACGTTGAAGATTGGGATTTAAGATCTGCGTCGTCTTCCTATACTTTCACTTCGGGCCGGAGACATTCTCACTTTAATCCTATGAAATGCATTCGAAGGTCGAGACTCTGATCGGCTGAAAGAGAAAGGTTTGAATAATGAGATTTCTTAACATGAAATGTAAATATACATAAATATATATATATATATATGCAGGTTGTTCTGTTGTTGAGTTTTGTAGACTATATACAATAAGAAGGAAGCTTTCATTAATGACTGACTACTTTCAGTATACGAAATGATGTCGTTTTGTGTTTTTGAATTCTTTTCCAGGGCATATTGTTATAGATGTTTCTACAAAATATTAAAGAGAGTATATGGCATTCTTTAACAAATGATCTTTACAAGGGAATGTCTGTGTGTAAAAAAAGGGTATAAATCTAAATAATTTTATTCTTCTGATTTGAATATATACAACTGTTTTTTAGGATCTTTAAGTTGGATTTTTTAATCAAATATTTGTTCAATCTACACAGAATAGTGAATACATATAATAGTAGGAGTGTACTTATATAGTTATATATTGAAGGTTCTTACGGGATTATTGTCATAATATATCTGACATAATGATTTAATATGTATTCGATAACTTTGGGTACGTTTGACACGACTAGTTGTAATCTCGAGCTAAAGCTTTTTGTTTTTATAAAAGTGTTTGGTAAAAATAGTTATAGTTGTAGCTTTTGGTATTAAATGATATAAAAAGATATTGATGTTAATTAAAATTTGTAGATTTTAATTATTTGGAGGGTAAAAATGTAATTTTGTTTGATCAAAAGCTCAAGCTCGTTTTGAAAGCTACTCCAAGTAACTTTTCGTAAAAGAGCTTTCAAATCTGAATCTAAAGCTTAAGCTCCTATTAACCAAACGGAGTTTTTGAGCTTATGCTTCCAAAAATTAAAAGCTGAAGCTCCTAAAAACTTCTTGCCAAACATAACCTTTATGTTTATTTATTTTGAAACGGGATATCATTACTTGTGGTTAACCAGCTATCATTTTTGTCTATTTTTAACCCTTAACTATTTTGTATTATTTTTACCTGTTAACAACTGTCATATGTTCTGCCTATTTGAAATTTTGGAGGTTTTTATAACTTTCGGAGTTTGGGTAATCAATTTTTTATAAGGGGGTTGCTATTGCTTATTTGCATCTCCTTTTACTAAATGCATCCTTCTTGCATGTCATATTATTCGCTTTTTGATTATTTAATTATTAAAATATTAGATTAATATCAAAATTAAGTGGGTGCGAATAGAAATTAAATTTTATTTTTTCTTCCTTGCTATTATATTTTTACTGGTTTGTTAGTTAATTTTTTTTCTCATTCGTGTTAGATTATAGATTTTAAAGATTACATTGATTCATTATATAAAACTCAGGGCTCGTTTGTTTTTTAAGTGATTAGACGTCTAATGTCTTATTACATCTGTTTAATAAAGAGATGATGTTAAATTTCTATTAACCAAATTAGAGATTAGGGACAATTAAGATAATAGACATTAAATCAAACAAGGCCACAATTATCAACAATTTGAGTGGTTTAATGTGTTCTTAAGTCTAGTCCAGATTAAAGGGAGATGTTGATCAGTTCTTTGGTAACAAATATCTTATTTTTTGTGTGTAGATAAAGATATCTAGAGGGAGGTTCCATTGAGAACTTTTGTGCATCGAGGCACAAAAGAACCTACACTGTCCATTGGATGAAAAGATTGTGTAACTTAGATCAAATGACAAAAGAGTAATTAAATCGAAAGTTTTATGCATCAAGTGCACAGAATGAAATTCGCGGAGGGGTAAAACAGGAATTATGCAATCCTTATTTAATTATTACACTTCCAAAATTAACAAAAATAATACAAATTCAAAATACATCAAAATACATGCATATCGTTCATCTCTTCCAAAATAAAAATACATCAAAATACAAACATGAATCGTTCATCTCTTCATGCATATCGTTCATCATCAAAATATATGCATATCGTTCATCTCTTCCAAAAATAAATCATACATATCGTTTATCTCTTCCAAAATCAAAATACATCAAAATACAAACATGAATCGTTCATCTCTTCATGCATATCGTTCATCGTTCATCATCAAAATACGTGCATATCGTTCATCTCTTCCAAAATCAAATACATGCATATCGTTCATCTCTTCCAAAATTATCAAAATACATCATTTTATCTTTGAAGGTGTTCATCATTCAAAAATGCATCCTTTATCGCATTTTTCATTGAAGGTGTTCATCATTCAAAAATTTATCATGCATTCAAAAAATGCGGTGATTATTGGCCATAAAGAGAGAGAGAGAGAGAGAGAGAGAGAGAGAGAGATGGCCGGTAGGGAGGAGGACGGTGGTGCAGCGGCCATGAACCGAGATAGGGAAAGGGAGGTGGCGGGTGGTGCGATGGTGGTGCAGTTACGGTGGTATATCGGAAAATAAAGGAGATGACATGGTGTGCATGTTAATATTGATGACGGTGGAGAAAAGGTGCACGATGGTGGTGGTGGTGGTTGGTGGTTGACGATTGCCGGTGGTGGTGGCGGTGCTATGGTGGTGTGTGGCCGAGGATGGAATTAAGCAAGAGGCAGCTAAGAGAGAGAGGAGAGAGAGAGAAAGAAGGAGTGGTTTTAGGAAAGAAGTTAATGGTGATTTTCATACCAAATTTAGCTATTAATTATCTTAAAAACATTTAAATTCAAAAATAATTTCCATACATTTAATATCCCTTAAATGCCCTTTGTGCACCCTTGGTAGATAGTCCGATGCACAAAAGTTCTCAATGGTGCCTCGATGCACAAAAGTTCTCAATCAAACCCCAATCAAGATATCTATCTATATAGTAGATACTATTAAATGAGTAAATAGTATTCCACGTTTCATACTCCTCTTAGATTTGTGACGTGTCATTCTCTTCTTTTGCCACTTCATATGCTAAATTTTACTCTAAATTTTAAAGTAAATCAAATCTATCCAAATCTAATATGATTAACTGAATAACTAATTAATTAAAATTTAAAATTAAGATTATTCTTTTATATATATTTGAATGGTAAAAAAAGATCATGTGAATGGTCATTCACACCATTCACATGGTGTGAAATGACCATTCACATAAATATGCATTGAACATTCACATAATTTTTAAGGACATAGAAAGTGTGAATGTATGTGAAATTCATATTTCATATGTATAACATTAAATTAAACATGTTTTTAAAGGTTGGTACCTTCGGGTGCACTTGATTTCGAGAGGTACCTTTTTGAACCTATATATATATATATATATATATATATATATATATATATATATATATATATATATATATATATATATATATATATATATATATATTTATTTATTTTTAAAATTAACCCATGTAATACATGGGTATTAACCTAGTAGTTTGTTAAAGAATAATTTTTATAAAAGATCTAAGATGACGTTTGGTTCGTGTGATGGAATTCGATGTAATTTAAATTTAAATTTAACTTGTTTATCATTTTTTGTAACTAGTGTAAAAGGTTAAATTTTATGTATTTTCCATAAAATTTTCTTCTTTATAGAAATTTGACATTCATTCCAACTTATACATTAATTAAATTTCAACCTATACATGAATAGATACCCACGTACATCTCTAATCAATACTAAAAATTATCTTCTACATTTACTATCAACCAAATTAATAATTAAAATATAAATTTCAATTCCTTTAATTTTATTTTTTGAACCAAACGTCAAGTGTTGAAAAATAACGACACTGACTTATTGTATTTTTTTTTTTTGTAATAAAAAATCATATTAATGGATGAAAATAATTTTTTAAAGGAGAAAAACGATAAAAACTTAAAAAATGACTGCAAGAATAAAAAAAAAGGATGAAAATGATGATGATAATTATCGAGTTTTTTACATAAGATATTACAAGAAAGGGAATAAGATGATCGTGATTCGACGAGTAATAGAAAATTCACTTCAATTCTTAATCGAGAATCTCGATATCACCAAGATCTTATTAATTAATTGCAATGAAGTCGCAGGATCCTGATTTGCGTATCATGCTAAGTATGTTTTTAATTGCGAACTAAGGAGGTTGTTAATTGTTAGTTGTAAGCTGTTACACGTTTTCTGCACCGGAAAGCCGGAGGAAAATCGGAGACTGTAGTAGACGACCGGAGACGGTGAAGTATGAAAGTGTTGGTGACTGGTGCTTCCGGTTACTTAGGTGGAAGACTTTGTCATGCGCTACTCCGTCACGGCCATTCCGTCCGGGCGTTCGTCCGTCGCTCCAGCGATATCTCCTCCCTTCCTACTCTGTCTGACGGCGTAGCTATGGAACTTGCTTATGGTGACGTTACGGACTATCCGTCACTTCTCGCCGCTTGCTCCGGTTGCCATGTGGTGTTCCACGCTGCTGCTCTAGTGGAACCATGGATTCCAGATCCTTCCAAATTTATCACTGTATGCTAAATGAGCTTGAAATACAAGTTAAATTTTCACCATAAAATATGTTCGTTTCGATTTTATCTGATTACGATTGGTTAGGTCAATGTTGGAGGTTTGAAGAACGTACTTCGAGCGTATAAGGAGACGGATACGATAGAGAAGATCATCTACACATCGTCATTTTTCGCTTTGGGATCAACCGATGGATATACTGCAGATGAGAGTCAAGTAATTACTTCTGCTAATTTATCTTGAAATCACATTTTGTTACATTTTTACGAATTTATGCTCCAATTTATGCTCCCACCTTGCTAATTCTGAAAATTTGAATTTGGAAATTCAACCTAATACATTAAAAAGGCAATTTAAGTTTCGAAACTGTTCCGATTCCTTTAATTTATGGAGAAATGAAGTACAAGAAAAGGAAATTGATTAAAAAGCCATGGAACAAATTTGTTCATTTCGCGCTTCAATCAGAATTCATGTCGAACTTACGGTCAGAAGTTTTATGTATTTGATGTAAGAAATCAGCTGTAAACTCTATATTGAAGCTGAAGGAGTATCTCTATAATCAAATTGAGTATCGACTGATATAATTATTCGCAAAATGTTCTTGAAATGTTGATTGCCATTAGCCTGTTTCTTTTTATGTACTTCCTCTTACAAAACAGAACAACACATTTAAAGTGTGCCTATTGATTTAGCAAGCATGAAGTGGTTATTATTAGCCTCAGGCTTTTAGCCTTATGTCGAATTTATTCTCTAGCGTTTTGCTTCTCTGTTATTGGTTCCTATGAAATCCACAGCTAACTATAGTTGTATCTGGTGATAGATGCACTCAGCCAAATATTTCTGTACCGAGTACGAGAAATCAAAGGCTGTTTCTGATAAGATTGCTCTAGAAGCTGCAAAGGAAGGAGTGCCTATAGTGGCTGTGTATCCTGGAGTTATATATGGACCTGGTAAAGTGACGGCTGGAAATGTGGTGGCTCGATTGGTAATTTTCGAAAATTACTTTCTTCTGTGCTTTTTTGAGCTTGTTATTGGTTGATAATTTAACATACCAGTTTGTTTAGTGGTATATACTATAATTTGCATGTGTGTAAATTAACAATATGATCCATTTTGTTAGGCTTTTTCAGACTAGCTAGTACACGGAACTGAATCATAGCTGAAAACTAAGATCAAGTGCAATGTTATAACTGCTTCTCCACATGAATTAAATTTTGTTTGAATGGAGCTAAAAGTACAAAGTAAATGCTTTTGAGTTCATCAATGTTTAATGGTGTACATGATAATCGCTGTTGAGAATTACTGAACTAGTAGGGGTGTAGGGAAAGTGATAATTGCATACTAGATGCTAAAGGTCCCTTTCTTGATTCAGTCCATAAGTAGTTTAGATGGTATCTTTAGGGTAAGTTGATCCATGAGATCTGATCACCCGTGATCAAGAATTCAAGATTTTAGATCTTCGCGTGCATGCGACACCATTATTGTCACTTCTACTTTATTTAAGACAGTACTATATATAAGATCCTTATTTGAAACGTTATATTTGAAACGTTATATTTTCATCGTAAGTAATAGAGACTCCATTGTGTTGATGCATAAATTTTATTAAAGGCTGCAAATTTCGTAGGAACTTTATATTGCTCTCATTTCTTATTCAACCAAAATGTAATTATTCTGAACTTACAAAAGGCCTTTATTCTTTCTTATCAGATTGTTGAACGGTTTAATGGACGCTTACCTGGCTATATAGGCCATGGAAACGAAAAATTCTCATTTAGTCACGTAGATGATGTGGTAGATGGCCACATTTCAGCTTTAGACAAAGGCAAACCAGGCGAAAGATACCTTCTTACAGGAGAAAATGCATCCTTCATGCAAGTTTTCGATATAGCTGCCACTATCACCAACACAAAAAGACCTTGGCTTAACATTCCCTTGTTCATGATCGAGGTTTATGGCTGGTTATCTGTGCTGTTCTGTAGAATAACCGGAAAACTTCCACTTATCAGCCCCCCGGTAATTACTATCATTCTTCATTGATGCTGTTTTTCGCCTGCAGTATTAAAATCGTTTGTTGTGATTTGAAACAGGCTGCAGACACTTTGAGACATCAGTGGGCTTATTCGTGCGAGAAGGCGAAAAGAGAGCTGAACTACAACCCGAGAAGCTTGACTGAAGGTCTAGAAGAGGTACTTCCTTGGTTGAAGAATTTGGGTTATATTAAATACTAACAAGAATACGAATGAGAGAATTTCCCCTTATGTTCCTTGTATAACCTTGATCACAGTAATCGAATAATAGGATGCATGTAATAAGTACACATTAACAAAATCAGATGATGTCGTAAACAAGTAAGTAGTCGTTGGCTCATTCTTCAACATAAAAATAATTCAATTATTACACCTCCGAATCTACTTTTAAATGCGTTTTTGAATTGTTAGCAACCTGGATGTATCTTGACATGGTCAAATACTCGGAAGAACGACCCAAAGTAGAAACTTGGGGGCGTTTGGTTCGCGGATTTCCTGGAATTCCCAGATATTTGCATTTAGAATCCTGTGTTTGCTTTGTAGATTTCAGTAAGGATATAAATCCCAGGATTTCTGAAATCCCTTCATTCTTTGTAATTTAAAACCCAGTCTCACCCCTTAGGATTTTAAATCCCAGTTACGTTGCATATTTCAGATTAACAAATTTTTCCTAAAAGATAAAACACATTCTTTGACAAAATCCTGAAAAATGCAAATGCTGCATAATACAAATCTTTTGATAAAATGCAAATCCCAGATAAAAATATTTACGAACCAAACGCTCCTTAATGAGATAAGTTTTTGGAGTGTGCGGATCCAGTTATATGGATTTGCTTTAGTGTGGGATCCAACCCAGTTGTAGTACTAGTTAGAGCCATTGTCAACTTGGTACCTTGGGTTTCCTGTAATAAGTCAAATTACATGCTTGTGAAAGAATTAAAAGAACTCAGGTCTCGTTTCGTACTAAAGTTTTTAGAGATAGTGAGGCAAAGACTCAAAAAAGATGGCCCCGCCTATGTCCTGTCCGTAGATGTAGGCCCCATTGGCCAAATCTTGTAAATCGTTGTTTTCTTAAACCCTATTGTTTAATATACAACTCTTTCCGGAACTTACAGCCGTCTAAAGGGTTGTTTGTTTATTTTCTAATGTATTCATTAAGAATAAGAAGAAGTCATTCAAACGTAAAATGACATCTTCCATTAAGAAGTAAACAAACAAGCTTAAGCGACATTGTTATAATTTAAAACCCTTATAGGGTAACAATGAGTTCCCACATGATTATAAAGATTGGTCATGATTTCATTTATATCCTGATTTGTCCTTTCAACTACTTGTTAATTATGGTTAAAGGGTCATCTAGCGTTTGCAAACTGTCTTCCTAGTGCCTGAGTAGCATTTTGGGGAATCGACGTGCTTGAGATGAAAGTCTTTTCGTTCCGATTTTCTAAAACATCTTATTTCAATCTGATTGTTGCTTGTTCTTGGAGAATGATATGGTTGATCGAGAGTACTTGCTATAAATTTTGAGCAATTTTGGTTAATTGTAAATGATTATTTAATTTAATTAATGATAATATTGAACTCTTTTAATTTATTTTTTATAAATTAATTAAATACTATATAAGACTAATTAATTTAATATAAATTAATATTTATTTAATTAAAATATTAATTTAAATTCAATACAAGTAAAGTTTTTATTCAATTTAATAATTAAAGTATTAAATTATTTTAATATATTAGTTATATAATTTTGTTTTATTTGTAATTTAATATTTAGGGTAAATTACAAATTTCGTCCATGTGGTTTATTAAAATTATGGATTGAGTCCTTTAACTTTAAGAATTACACTGATAGTCCTTATGGTTGAAGTTTTGTTACAGATATGGTCTTTTGGCCATTTAAAATGACCATTTTACCCTTATGAGTTTAATAATTATTAGAGTAAATTACAGAAACGGTCCCTATGGTTTGTTTAAAATTATGGAACTGGTCCCTTAACTTTAAAAGTTGCATAAATGGTCCCTCAAAACATTGTTTACTTGCACAAATGGTCCTTGCTCCATTAGTTGGGTGTTAAATTTTCTAAAATGACAAATTTACCCTTTTCATTATTATAATTTTGGTCCTTATGATTCACAAGTAATTTTGATATTGGTCCCTGCAAATTTATTTATACTTTATTATTTAAACTTTTTAACTCTTTTTTATAGTAAGAAATTATAATTTAATAAGTTTAGGAAATTTAATTTTTTTTATTAATTGCTTTAAATTATTTTTTTTAAATTATTTTTCTACTCATAATAATAAAATTTTAAATTAATGTAATAAGAAAATATTAATTGTTAGATACTTTAATTAAAATAAAAATTGACCATTTTGCCTTTTATGTTATTATATTTGTAGTGACTCAACTTTAAACTTTATTTAATTAATTTTAGCAATAAAACTAGTTTATTTACCAATGAGAGTTTTTTTTAATCTATTTGATTTATGTTGATATAAGATATGAGAGTTTTTTTTTTTCAAATTTATGATTCGGTTTAGGGTTGTTCAAATTTTCTTATCCCGTTTTCATACATGCCCTTAAATAAGTTGACAAGAGGGAGATGTATGGATGCACCTGTGTTTTTTTTTTTTTTTTACTTTTAGTTAAACTAGTTTATTTACATGTTTAAAAAATTATTGTTTTAAAATAAAAGATTATTACAAATTTGTATAATGAGTTTTCAATATATATATTAAATTAAGAGACATAATCAATTTTGGATAGATCCGTGCATGATTTCTAAAAAAAAATAAAAAATATGAACGAGTCAATAAGTTTTATTTATTATAACCTATTAATTTTGTATAATTCTACACACAGTAGGTGCATCCATGTAATACATGGGTAAATAAACTAGTTTAATTAAAAGCCAAAAAAAAAAAAAAAAAGAACATAGGTGCATCCATACATCTCTCTCTTGTCAACTTATTAAAGGGCATGTATATATGGAAACGGGATAAGAAAAATTGAACAATACCTAAACCGAATCATAAATTTGAAAAAAAAACATACATCTCTCTCTTGTCAACTTATTAAAGGACATGTATATATAGGTGCATCCATACATCTCTCTCTTGTAAAGATTGTATGTATTAGACATACTCCATATAATACATGGGTAAAAAAACTAGTTTTATTACTAAAATTAATTAAAAAAAGTTTAAAGTTGAGTAACTACAAATATAATAACATAAAAAGCAAAATGGTCAATTTTTATTTTAATTAAAGTATCTAACAATTAATATTTTCTTATTATATTAATTTAAAATTTTATTATTATAAGTAGACGTATAACTTAAAAAAAATAATTTAAAGCAATATAATAAAAATTAAATTTCCTAAACTTATTAAATTATAATTTCTTACTATAAAAAAGAGTTAAAAAGTTTAAATGATAAAGTATAAATAAATTTGCAGGGACCAATATCAAAATTACTTGTGAAACATAGGGACCAAAATCATAATAATGAAAAGGGTAAATTTGTCATTTTAAAAAATTTAACACCCAACTAACGGAGCAAGGACCATTTGTGCAAGTAAACAATGTTTTGAGGGACCATTTATGCAACTTTTAAAGTTGAGGGACCAGTTCCATAATTTTGAACAAACCACAGGGACCGTTTTTATTATTATTTTTTATTATTATAAAGTAATAAAATAATTCAAAGTAATTTAAAAAACTAGTAAAATTAACTTAGTGTGGAGCACATGATAATAAATGATAAATTATTTTTAAAGACATACGAATAATTATTATTATCAATTAAAAACTAAAATTTAACGTTTTGAGTTAATATTTTTTAAAATAAAATGTAAACCTTTTAAAAATCATAAAATAAATTATTTTTATTAAATATTCATTGACGTTAAATGATTTATAATAATGATATCTATAAAAAAACATATAAATTGTTATTTCATCATTTTGACAATTAAAAATAAAATGGTATTTTAACTTTAGGTTTCTTTTTTGATTTTTTTTTAAAAAATTAAACGTTTTCATAATAAAACAAAAAATTAAACATTTTGATAAACAATAAATAAATTTGAAGTTTTCGAACTTTTTTGATAGATAACTTTTCTAAAAACATTTAAAAAATAACTTTTTAAAAAAATGTTTAAAAATTATAAACTTTTCAAGACAATTATAATTTTTTAAAATGTTTAAACTATAATAACGTTTTTAAACGTTTATTGAAAGTTTTAAGAACTTGTTTATCTAAAAATTTTAAAATCGTCAAAAAAGTTTTTAATACTTTTTGACAATGTTTACATTTTTTTATTTATAAAAGGTTTACTTTTTTTTAAGTAAAAAAATATAAACTCAAAACATTATTTTTAGTTTTTAATTAATATTAATTATTATGCATTTCTCTTTATTAATATTTTATTATTCAAATTTATGTCTTTTATATTAAATTAATTTTACTGGTATTTAGAATTTTTTAGATTAACCTATTATTTAATAATAATAGAATTAAAACAACATTAATAATAATTATTATAAAAGAAAGTGTAAAATTGTCATTTTAAATGGCCAAAAGACCAAATCCGTAACAAAAAACTTCAACCACAAGGACTGTCAGTGTAATTTTTAAAGTTAAAGGATTCAATCCATAATTATTAATAAAGCACAGGGACAAAACTTGTAATTTACCCTGATATTTAATTGATAGTCTTCTGTTGTTAGATTTTAGAATTTAAAGTCATCTCTAAACTTTCAGAGGTAATCTAGATCAGAATTTAAATCCACCTCTTAAATTTCCGACGTAATTTTAGACTGTAAACATCTTGGGCACCCCACCACCCCTCTCCTCTCACGCTCTTCACCGTCCTCACACCCACACCCTTGCCTGACCGTCGGCCTCCTTTCACGTATATCAACATCCGCCACACTCATGCCCCCTGCCGCCCTCCTCTTTGCCGTTCACCATCGTCCATCTTTGTGCTGGAGTCCCCTGTTGCTCTGCCGAGCCCACCCCCGCTAAGCCATCACCACACTCCGTCGGTGGAAACCCCCAACCCCACCATCAACTACGACGCAGGCTAACCCTAATCGCTACAACGACCTAATCTCTTTTTGGAAAGAAACAACACCATAGAAGATGATGTTTTGTTGGGTTTTTTTATGTTAAGTTTGAAATTACAAAATATATAATAGACATGTATAGTTTTTTTTTTTTTTTGCTTGTCAAGCTTATTTATGTTTTTTTTAAGCATTGTAAACTCGATACCAAATAAAAAAAATTCAAAGTGGAATAAAATCACTTGTTTCTGGTAAATCTGTCAATTTTATGGACAATATCTAGAAACCAACCAAAAAAAACTTCAGAAATGGACATAACATAAAGAGGTGAATATACGGATTAAACGGTCAAAAGTACCATCATATTTCATAGTCATAACTAGCAATTTTGTTGTGTACATGATCTTGTTCGAAAGAGATTACAAGAAGATGTAATGTGTATCATAGTGACATAGTCTACATAAAAACGTCTATCATGACGTGTCTTTTCTTAATATGCTACTATTCATAATGTTCTCAATAGGAGTTGCCAAAGTATTACCTGAAAGTGTTTATTTACGTAAGCAATAAAGCTTAGTGAGACTCGTAAGTAATTCAAACTGATGTAAGATAAAAAAAAAACTAATCAATTTATTCGTCACGTTAGAAAACTGGTGGTGTTAAATTTGGTCATTATAATCTGGCAGCATTCGTTTGTACAATACCATGTGTGTGAGGAGTAACTCCACAAAGTAATTTGATATGTCGTTGTGAATGATATTTGGCAGGACTACAATAAATTGTAGGGGTAAAGTCATACAATATTAACCTACTTTTGAAAATTTATCAATATGGTACGTCTACTTTTTATAAATGTCGATATGGTATCTGTACTTCAATTTTTCATACCGATATGACTATATTTGTAATAGACCCCTATTTTTCATACCATTAGAACCCTGTTTCGTATGTAAAAACCGGGCTCTATTATGTAGAATAATCATATCGATACAGACAAATGAAGTACACGTACCATATAGACAGTTAAAAAAGTAGACGTACCGCATCGATACATTTTCTAAAGTTGGTTGCTATTGTAAGACCTTAACCTTAAATTGTAATATGACCTATGAGTATAATCATAATGAAAGCTTACTTTAAAAGACTTTTAAGTATATAATCATGGATCTAAGTTCATTTTGTATCACAAAAGTTTGCATTTAACTAACGTCAATTCAAACTTTAAACTACATTTTGAAGTGACAATGGGCATTTTCTTACCTCGTTATCTCTCAACCTTGTAGAAATTTGACACTTGATGATAACTCTACCAAGTTTAACTTCACTTCGAAATAAATGATTGTCAATCTTTGTTTTCAACCAAACTTAATTCTTGATAAATCAGAGATTGAAGATCATTGTCAAGAACTGATATGTTAAGGGTGCGTTTAGCAAGAAACTTTTAAGAGCTTCAGGTTTTGATTTTTGGAAACTCAAACTCAAAAGTTCCGTTTGGTTAATATTAGTTAAGCTTTTGATTCGGATTTGAAAGCTTTCAAAACGAGTTTAAGCTTTTGATCAAACAAAAGCTACAACCACAACTTTTAAGTAATATCAATGTATTTTATGTCATTTAATACTAAAAGCTACAATCACAACTATTTTTACCAAACACATTTATAAAAACAGAAAGTTTCATCTCTTTTGAAAAGTTATAGCTTCCAAAAGCGTCTGTTAGTCGTGCCAAACATACCCAAACTAAACAAACTTGCTTCTTTGTTTTTTTAGCCAAACTCAATTCTTGATAAATGATCTTCGTTTTACTAAAGAACTAACAAACTCACTTTTAGTTTTTTCTTCTATTCCAAAATCTGAAACTATTTACCCCTCTGCTTACAATAATTGTTATGTTAATTAAACTTGTCCCTTCTTTTTCTCATTTTTAAAGCTCCTTAATTTATCTGATTTATAAAACTTTCAAAAAGTGAGCACCTTGAAGTCATTCGTAGATCGAATGATCGATTTGAAATCCTCTCAACTTTTGAAGGATTTCAAAAATCAAGTATTTCTAAGATTTCATAAAACACCATCTAATTTCTTAAAATCCTACAATCAAACGTAAATTGCTTAATTATAATAAGATGATTATTAAATATGAATTTTGCATTGGATAAAAGTTTGAGGAAATGACATGAAAATTTAACGTGCATTGGGTTATGGTTTATCTTGGGACCGATCGGCGGAGCCCCGAAAAATGATATAGTAAACAAATTGTTTTTTGAAAAAAGTTTCAAAATTATGTTCAAATTTTTTTCTGCTCATCAAACAATTTGCTTAAATTGACCAAAATTGCCACATTTAGTTACATCATTCTATTCATTTGATGGACAATTACTAAAATAGCCACATATCACACTCCTTTATCACTTTTTAGCCATTAAATATTCATTTTACCAAAATAGCCACACTTTACGTTACCACATTTACGTGATAGCTACCATTTACGTGATATGTACTTTTTATTCATATTTTAATGATTACGTTACAAAATGTGTTTGGTAACGTAAATGTTTGTACTTTACGTGACCACTTTTAAAAATATGCTCCTTCCCCATAAAAATGTAATGATTAAAAGTGGTCACGTAAAGTACAAACATTTACGTTACCAAACACCTTTTGTAACGTAATGCATTAAAATATGAATAAAAAGTACATATCACGTAAATGGTAGCTATCACGTAAATGTGGTAACGTAAAGTGTGGCTATTTTGGTAAAATGAATATTTAATGGCTAAAAAGTGATAAAGGGGTGTGATATGTGGCTATTTTAGTAATTAACCTTTGATTCTACCGTACTAATCTAATCGCTCCTTAAGTTAAATGTGTTTGATTTCCTAATATAATAAAGAGTTTATTATGAAAAAAAACTAACATGTTTTCATGTTTTTTTGTGTTTTCGCCCCTTCATGTTATTATTTTTTTTCATATAAGTCCTCAAGTTATTTTTTTTCTTTTTGATTTAGTGAAATTCAGACATTAGAATCCGGTTTTTCAGTTTTTAAAAACCCGTTTCACAAATTATAACCGGGGTCTAATTTTCAATTTCACTAAATCAAAAAGAAAAAAACTTGAGGTTTTTTTATAGGAAAAAAATAGCATGGATGGACGATAACAAAAAAAACGTAAAAACACATTGTTTTTTTCATAATAAACCCTATAATAAATTTTCAAAAAATGTTAAATACATTTCCCATTATAGAATGGCCGTACGATTTCCAAACAATTAATGATTTAACCCTATCCATGAACCCGCCCCTCATTTCAATTCAAATTGGATTGAATTCCAACGGTCGACTCTCATATAAACCCTAATCAAATTTCGTCTCCATATCATCATCATCTCTTCCACACACACATTCAACGAAGCAGGATCAGCAAAAATGGTGGTCTCAAAGCAAAACTATGAAGATTTGCGAAAGCAAAGGTTGGAGGAGAACAAGAGAAGGATGGAAGAGCTTCATCTTCCTCAGCTCACTCAAGCTCTCAAATCCGCTCACTCTCCTAAGCCCTCTCCGGTTCCTTCCTACTCTCTCTCTCTCTCTCTCTCTCTCTCTCTCTCTCTCTCTCTAGGTTGTAGTTATAATGAAATATGGTAATTCGTTTTAATCACATTATATTTTGCTCAGCTAACTACAGTAATGTAGCGTTTCAGACCTGATTTGTATGAGGATTGTGGTGCAAATTTTCACAAATTCAGTTTTTTTTTTATAGATTTGAGCTTAAATAGGCGTTCTATGTTTTCTTTGACGATCAAAGCACAAAAATTCAAGATATGTTTTAGTAATTTGTTTGGTTTAGGTTTTGTGTTATGAAATGATCACAAAAAGAAAATTTATCAGCCCTAACTAATACAAGGAATATTCATACATAGTTTCATTTATTAGTTTTTTAATCAAGAGTCAAACTTGCTTTTTCAGTAACAATAAAAAGAGATTTTGAGACTTGTTTGGTTAACTAAATGAATAATGTGAAACAATTGAAGAGTAAGTAATGCATTAGCCCAAAGCCCCGAACCATAAACGCTAAAGGCTAAACCTTCCTTTTCAAAAATAAGTTAGCCCTGATAAATGCAATGATGCATGTATAATGTCTTTAAATTGGATATTTATAAAATTATGATCTAAACATGGTTTTCTATGTAACAATGAAAGATGAAGCGCACAAAACCTCGTGCAATTGGGACAGAAATGGTGGAGGTTAGGAGGTCAAGTCGTGTTGCAAATATGCCTGCCCCTGTTTACAAGGAAATTGTAAGATTCTCTGTTTCCTCTCGATCTTAACTCTATTGCTATGCTTGCCCTTAGCCCTTTTTTAGGGCTCTTCTGGTATTGTAGAAAAAATTGGAAAATTGTCAGGACACAAGAATCATTGATCCCTTTGGGTGTTTTTCTGTAGGTGGTTTATGAGCGAGTTGACTTACCAAGGGGGTAAATTCTTCTGGCCAACTAAAAATTAGTAACTTCTTGTTATCCCAAAAAGCTTGCCCATATATGAGTTTTGATTGCTCATTGAGGTTTCTTTTACATCAAGATTGGGTTTTTGTATTCTTATTGACAATTTGATTTATACATTAAAATAGGTAAGTAACGCTCTTGTCTTTGGAATGCAGAACGCCAGAACTAGAAAGAATGCATGTAAATTAGACTTAAAAAAGAAACTGATTTGAGCCTCAAAGATCAAAAGTGTGCTCTTTTATTGTTTTGGGATAACAGGAATATTATGTTGGGTAAACAATGGTTAACATCTAGATTGTATCTTGCAGTAGAAGAAGGTTTAGCTATTCCCGAAAGGACTTGGCAAACCGGGTTTATGCATCTGATGAAGCTAGGGAATATGCTACAAACACAGCTGACGAACTTGAAGCTAAGCTTGAAGGTGGTCGTCCTTCATTTGTCAAGCCAATGCTTCAGTCACATGTGACTGGTGGATTTTGGCTGGTTAGTTCTTACTCCTGTTCCTGTTTCCTTTTTGTACAAAACCTTTACTTTGTTTTTGCACTTTAGACAACTACAGTTATACAGCAATAAGCATATATAATTCAGTACACTAGAATTGTTGCACCACAAGTGGGAAACGGCGAGATATTGATATGACTAATATTTGTTGGCATGTATAAAACAGGGTCTCCCAAATCATTTCTGTAAGAAAAACTTGCCGAAGAACGATGGAACAGTCACCTTGATAGATGAAGAAGGTGAAGAGTTCCCAACAGTTTATTTAGCCCGCAAAGCGGGCCTTAGTGGTGGATGGAGGGGGTTTTCCATCAGCCATGAATTGGTAGATGGAGATGCACTCGTCTTCCAGTTAATTGAACCCACCGCCTTTAAGGTATAATTATCGTAATTAGAAAGATCATCTCCGTTATCTTTTGAGTATCTATCGGATATTGTTGATTGGTTTCCTTTTATGTTCGTCACATCGTTGATACTTTTATTTGCCAGTTTAATTCACTCTTTCCTTTTCTCTTGCAGGTATATATCATTAGGTGCAAAGATTATGATGAGGTTGAAAATAATGACGCTTCGGATGCTTAAGTTTCTTATGCATAAGTTAAATATAGGTGATCCTCAACTCTTTCTACTTGCTTTAAAATATTATAATAATGTCTCTTCTTTCACTACTTTGATAAGCAATATATATGTTTGACCTTTTCTATAGAAGCCTACCTACATGCCATAATTGCACATGCATTTCCATGTGGGATGGTACATAGATAGCCATGCTTACAGGTTGTTCAGTATGTTACTCAAACATAACTTCTTGTGTGGGACTTCTTTGCTCATTGTTGCCATTACGTTTCACTGTTTTTGAGCATCAACATGTTTTTTATTGGGCTTTGAGGGTAGACTAATATTCATTGTCCATTGACATATGCATTTTAATGATGAGCAACCCCTGAGTAAAAAAGTTGGGAGCATGGATGCTAATTTCCCCTTCTTTTTTCAATCGTAACCATTATGCCGTTATCATACTTGTCCATACGTAAAATGCTCCAACGATGCTTAAAGAATTATATTGCTTGACAAGTTCGTGGATTACATATGGCAAATGGGTGGGATATTGGATAGCCGATCAAAATAGGTAACTTTTCAATGATGAATCAAAATAGGTTTGAGTAATCTGGTTAATATTTTTTCTTGTCTTTTTTTTATAACATACAATTCAAAGAAGTTATGACATGAGCATTCCTATGCGGCAACTCGGGATGACTTGACACTCATGTTCTTGCGTAATTATTATATTTACTTAACTATATCTTCCAGTTTTGTAAAAAGTTCTTCATAACAAGTACTAATCGCCTTTATTTTTCATTTAGGTTATCGGTATTGTATTGCATTAGGATCAAGATTCAGCACTATTTTGGGGATTTGCTGTGAAGTGCTGTTCGGCTTCTTTGTAAAGTTTTAGGATTGATTAAAGTTAAAGTATCGTTTTTATTTAAGGATGTAATCTGGTATGAAACTAAGTAAATTAACATTATGGGATATGGGATATTTTCCCTTTGCATATCTTGTTCAAATTACAAATAGTGAGTTTGAAATTGTATTATAAGTATGGAGATTTTGATGGCCTCATCCTTAAATCAAGGTGATATTGTGGTTTGAAAAAATGGTTGGAATTGAAGGTCAATTTGAGGAGTGGTTGAGAATATGTATAATTGGGGTGACAGGCTGTTAAGAGTAAGGATTTTATATGGGTTATTTATATTTATAAAAATAAAAAAAAATCCAGGTGGATCCAGCAAAAGTGGCCAAGTCAGTGTCCAACTTGGCAAACCAGAAACACACAACAAACAACTTTACTACATCTTTGCCCTTTCTTTCTTCAACAAAATTTATATCCAATATTAAAAAAGGGTTGTTTATGAAAATTGGCAATTAAATTTGTTCTATTTTTTATTTAATCAATAATCATCAAAGTTTGGAATTCATCTATAACGAGGGTAGATTACCCATGCGTTGCTGCGGGAAAAAAGAGGACATCAGGATCATAAATTGTATATTTATAAATATATTACTTTAAAATAATAAAATAACATTAGCTACCGATCATGAATCTCAATTAAGGATTATTTTATGCTTTCAATCTAAGTTTATAAATGGAAATAATGTGGTTGATCAACTGACTAAATAATAAAAAATTTGTCATTCTAAAAAAGTTGAGACGAAAAATAATTTTACGTTGGAATGTAGAAAAGAAGAAGACAATCATAATGATATATTCGTCATTTTGTATAATATAATATATCAAACGTTATAATACAGAAATAAGACAATTATATATCATGTATGAAAAAAAAATAATTAGTTAGTTGTAAACATACCTAATAAAAATAGTTCTGACGATAACAAATTTTATATCAGAATGTTGATTAAAATAATGCGATCATAATAATATATTCAAACTTTAGTAAAATATAATATATCAAAGGTTATCACGGGAAAACAAAAATGTTATATATCATATATAAAGTAATAAAAAAATTGTCGTTTACCTGCCAGCCAGCTAGCTTTAACATTCGGCGAACGAAAGAGTGCGATCAATTAATCAACTAAATAATAGAAAATTTTCATTTTAAAATAGACTGAGACGAAATACAATTTTATGCTAAAATGTAGTTTAAACAAAAGTGATTATAACGATATATTTGAATTTTTATAAAATATAACAAACGTTTTAATTGAACAACAAAACAATTATATATTATATATAAATCATGTATTTAGGCAGCTTCATGTCTGTCTGCTTAACGAAAATGGTTCCGACGACTATAAATTTTATATCAGAATGTAGACAAAAATAATGCGATCGTAATAATATATTTAATTTTTAATAAAATACAATATATCAAAAGTTATCATAGGAAAACAAAAATGTAATATAATATATATAAATTAATAAAATAAGTCAGCTGCTTACCTGCCTGCTTGAGCTGTATTGTTATATATATAATATTCTGAAACTTTTAAATAAATTATATTCAAGGTGATTTTCCACAAAGTAGTTGATGGTTCATCCTAATTCCTAAATAATATCCTTTATGAAAGTTTCAATCTTTATTGTGGGTGAATTTAAACTTATGATTACTAAATAAAATTTTAAAAATTAACAGAAATTGAGTTCCATTCATTTTCTTTGTATTTAACCCTTTTTACAACAAAAAGTATTCATATGATACTTTTTATATCTTTGATAAAGTTAGAAATTTTTAATGGATATTTTTAGTATATTACATATTACCAACAATAGTTATCGGTGTCATGTTATATCAGCCTCAATGAAATGGATCTGTCTAATCGTCTATGGGGACAAGAAAGTCCAAGCTTCAAATACAATATGAACTAGGTTAGCTATCAAGTTACTAATTCAATATTTCACTTAATATGATTCGATTTGACTTTTTAGAAATCTATTCGAATGAATGAAATTTGTAAGTTGATGTTATATAATTAGTTCCCCTTTAGAGCCATATCTCCATAGTTGGTTAGAACAAGAATTGAACCAAAACAAAAGAGTAAGAAATAATGTACCGAAAACTAACTTTTTAAATGTTAAAACATTCAAATTTGATTATCAGCCGAATAATCAATTTTGTGAATTTAAAAAGTAACCCTAGGGAGATATATTATGTTTCAAAGTGGTTTACCCTTTCACATCCGACTTTCTTAGTTATTTATTAGGTTGTAAAAAGAGTATTGCTCTATTTAAACCACATAAATAATTTGTACATAATAATTTCATATAGAGAGTAACTATCTTATTCTTACTGATATTTTTATCGTCATTAAACTTCATGTCTAAAAGCATAAAAATAATAATTATTGGGTTAGTCTATTTACACCCATGATGGGATAGAAAAAAGGTTAGGTTGACCATGAAAAGTGAAATGGTAAATTTATTATTTTTCTATTGGCTAATTAATTATAAAAAAATTGATTTCTAATAATATAGTAATAATGATGGGATAGAAATAGACATTTAGTGGTGAAAATAATAGCACCCATAATTATTTTATGTATGATAAATTTGTGTTTCCTATGAAAATATAATAGGTGTTACTTTATGCACCACATATACATCCTATATTTGACCTAAAATATGTTTTTTTTTCACAATTCATCATTATGCTTTATTTGTTTAAACATTTTTGTCCAATCATAAGATAAATATTTATAGGTCAAATGTATAGATGTGGTGTATGAGAAATGAAAGGTGGTGCACGAAGAAATAGCCAAATATAATCATAGAAAAAATAATGAAAAAAATGGAGAAAAAAAAGATTTATAAATCCAATCATTTAATGAAGTAGATGTATGTTTAGCTATAATAAGTGAGGATGTGTATAGTTTCCAAACATGTGATTGGCTGTCGAAGTGAAAGTCTGAATTGACGGCGAAGATTACGACACAAATCCAACACAAGAAGAAAAACCCACGGCCATCAATTTGGGCTTTCCGCCCCTGACCCGGTCCATAATATCCCATTTCCAAATGTCTACTTTTAGACCCTTTAGTTATTTGTGAATTTAAAACTTTATCCTTTACATTCAAAATTTATATATTTTCGTCTCTTCAACAAGATTGATGTCAACTATATTTTTACTTAATTTATGAAGGAAAACCGGTCAAAAGTTAAACTTATCAATAAATATGATCTGTAGTTAACAGGTCTTAGTTAGTTTTGTATGATGTAAACTAAAAAAAAAAATCTTTTTATACCGATTAATTGTCAGTATTTTGATCGTTGAGCTTACTAAGAGTGTGTTCTTTTACACCAATAAGTGCTTATACCCCCACATCACTTATTCGGTAAGAGAAAACATTCAATAAGTGTGTTCATTTAAATTAAGTTATAAGTGATAAATGTTACGTATTGCATACTTATTGGATAATTCAATATTTGCTACTTTTTTAATATGTACGTGTATTTTGAACTAACAATATTTTTTATTTTATATTATTTATTCATATGGACTGGTATTTTATAAATTAAAAAGTTTTAATAAAAATTCAATATACAAAAGAAACAGACTTATTGATTCAGTGTTCAGTAATCAGCGTCAGTCACTTATTAATCAGCAGTACAATCAGCTTTCAGTCACTTATTATTTATGTAAATGAATAACACCTAACTCTTATTTGTGTGACTCAGGGCCGTTCCTAATATTTTTGAGGCCCTGAGCAAGAAATTAAAATGGGCCCTCTAAACATATATATATTCAAAATAAACAAAACTCGTAAAAAATTATAATTATATAATGTTGACTTTGTAGCATTATTGTTAATCTCTAAACTTCAAAAACTTCTTAACCTAATATTGCAAAAGCTATGAATATACAGAACGTAAGAACGAAGACACAAAATCGATCGAATTCAACCTGCTATTAGGTGTATAACCCTCACTTTTCTCATGATCTATCATGTACTCAACAATACAAAAAGTACATAATCTTATTTATTTCAACAACAAAATTGTGCTTCCAGACTTCCGGTACAAACTCCTAAAACCTACGAAAGGAACAAATTATATAGATCCCCAGTCAATCATAAAAGTATTTAATCACGTTAAAAAAAACTAAAAACAATGTTCCGATCATGAATAAAAAATAAAATAAACATTAAGCAATTGAAATTAGTGTGATAAACAAACTTAATCATATCAATGTAAACAAAAACAGGAATTGGAACTTGATAACAACAATTAATCAATATTATATTAGAAAACGTAAATTACCTTGTGGTCACATTTTTCCTTCAGTCCTAATTATCAAAACCCTAATCAAAGCCGAACTGGGGAGATGAACAAAAAGACGAGACCGAGATTTTGCTTGTTTGTTGCGTCGACGTCGATTTCAGATTCTTAATTTGGGATTTGGGTAGATGAACGATCGTTGAGGAACAAAAAGACGATACGTTTGATTTAGCGTAAAACGAAGTAACCCCTTTGATTCCGCAAACGAAGAGACGGTTGTGTCAAACGAAGAGACGGTTGCGTAGCGTGAGTTTCGAAAACAAGAAACCTAAGAGTACGAGGGGCAGGGGGAGTGGGGGACGCATCTCATCATCAAGTATGCAACCATTCAGCTTCTCAAAGATGCCTCACAGATACATATACATATTGGGCTTACTTTAAAACATATACATACTACATACCCAAAATTAAAATTTTTTTTTGAGGCCCTCAAAATTCAGAGGCCCTGGGCAGTGGCCCACTTGGCCCACCCCAAGAACCGGGGCTGGTGTGACTGACTTTAATAATATAGTTTTATTTTCATTCTTTCATAGTTTTGGTTGTTCATCGCCAAAGAGGTACTTATCTATAAGTTATAACAAAGAGATTCGTCATAACTTAATTACAACAT
Organism: Centrapalus pauciflorus; assembly: GCA_020465985.1. Taxonomy (NCBI): domain Eukaryota; kingdom Viridiplantae; phylum Streptophyta; class Magnoliopsida; order Asterales; family Asteraceae; genus Centrapalus; species Centrapalus pauciflorus. The sequence goes on along the minus strand of JAANYP010007812.1, from coordinate 121,848 downwards.
GTGATCTCCAATTCTTCATGTTTAACATCAAACTTCAAGGGTTGGACATGCTATTTCTTTGAAGTAAGAGGGGTTGAATATAACATTCATGTATTTCTCCGTTCTATCCGGGAGAATTGGTCGGGTCCATAATATATTATGTTTTGTGTAAGGGTCCAAAAATCAACAATCATTTTATTTTAATTACATGTAGGTCCATATTTATCTAAAAACTTTTCATTTAGAACTTAGTCTTGTGCATATATAAACATGATATATCTATGTAACGTATTTAATTTATCTTTAAATACAATTAAAAAGGTAAAATTTTACCACTTGTTATCTTTTTTTTTTTTTTCAATTGGTCACTTGTTATTTTCTCAAATTGTTATGTCGTTTATTATATTCTAATTTATATTTAATCAGTAAAGTTAATTAATTTAAGTTAGTCCAAATGTTTTTAAAAAAAACCCAAAAAAAATGTAGCCTAAACCTTTTGAAAGTCACACTTTGCACACTTTACAGCTTCACCCTTCTAGCCTTCTGGAATTTTGACTTTCTGTATTCTGACTGACCGTCGACGTTGCAGGCACGTCTTCACTCTCCACGACTCCACCCGCTACCACAGTGCTGCTGCTTGCTGGCCTGTTGGACTTCATAGGTGACGGCGTCTGCGTCGGAGTGTCGGTCTCTCTCTCTCTCTCTCTCTCTCTCTCTCTCTCTCTCTCTCTCTATCTAGGTATAAAGTTTGTATTTCTCAAGTCTCATTTTACGTATTTATATGTTAAGTGTAGTATGTAGATGTTTAATACTTTAATTATTGTAATATAAAGTAAATATATTTAATTTACCGAATATTTACTTATTTTAGGTTAATGGACAAATTAAATGTTAAGTGTTTATTTGTTAAATATTTTTTAAAATTTATTTGATCAATTGTTAAACTTATTTTTGATTCTTTAAAAAAATTATAGGTTAAAGGACAAATTTTTGTAAAGAAATTTTTAATGGTACTATGCTATGTACTTTTTTAATTAAAATTTTTTGTTATTTGTTAATTTTGTATGGCAATCCGTTTCGGTGATCCGATACATCTTACAAAATATTTTAAAAATCTAAGTATTAAACTTGCTTTAAAAAGGTGACATCGATAACCAAATTTCCTGAATCCGCCCCTGGAGAAGAGGGAGTCTAAGGTGTAAAATTAAGACTGGAAATTTAAGGATTAAGCTTAAATGATGAACTTCATGTTAAACTGAAGTGATTACCGATATAAAATCAAAGGCATCTATCGTTTGGATGAGCTTTCGAGTGAAAGTTCATATGGTTTTGTGCCATAGCTTGTTTAAACGTGTGTTGTCGCAGTATCTATAAACAAATTTGAGACACAGTCATTGTCTCATTTAAATGCTTAAAGTATCATTTTAGGAATCAGCCTGAAAATCTTATAAACGACACAATGGTCATCATCCTATATTCCTAAACAAAATTACTAAAATCATATATTTTCCTCAAGGGCAGCCATTTCGACCCAAAAGGCCAAGCGGACAGAACGATCAAAATGCATCATAGTAAAAAATCTAAGCTAGAAGATTATTTTTTTAAAAATGAATATCTAAAAATTGATGCATTAAATAAAGTATTTTTTTTAAAAAAATTCCAAAACAATGCTAAGTTTTTATCTTTTGGTCATCGATCGTGTAACATCCGTTAATTTGACCTGGTACGTGGAATTATTTTAGTGGATGAATAATTTATTGATATTGGGTCGGCCCAATTATATCCCGTTTCGTGGATTAATACGTGTCGGGATTGGGCTTGCGTGTTACCGGGTTATAATTTTAATGAACGGATTATATTTTTGGGATCGTGGGATTAAATGGGTTAAATGGGCATAAATATTGAAAATGTGATATCGGGTTCGGGTTATTGGGTTCGGGACCGGTTAATTAAGAGACGTACATAAGAATGCTTATCCCTTTCATTTCTCCCTTATCCAAAACTGAGACCTAAAGTGTATGTGTGTGTGTTTGGTGTGAGCTCCAGCAGAGAAAAGCCATAGCCAAAACTCTTGTGCAATCTGATTTGGGTGCAAAGGCTTGGAATCATCATCATCTTCTTCATCCTTGTTGTTCTTGAGCTCAATTAAGGTAAGGGAACTTCTATTTAGTGGTTTTAATTGGGTTGTATGTGTGGGAAATGGGGTAATAGCTTTGAGCTTGTAAAAGGGATGTTATGTAGTATCCATATGTGTTAATTGAGACTGAATTCGTGTATGTAAGGAGTTGTGTACTCCTGGACAGCCATGGAAATCGCAGGGCAGAGCTGAGGGTTTCGCGATGTCGCGGCGCGACCACCAGAGGGTCCGCGGCGCGACCATTAGCCTGTTGGAGAAATCTGAAAATTGTCTAGTGAAATGAGTTTGGGTCGGTTCAGTGTCGGGATTGCCCGAATGGGTTTTGCATATGTTTGGGGTATTGTTTGAGATTGTTTTGAGTCAAGTTGAGTCGGGTCTCGGGTATCGGTCGGGTTTCGGTTTCGTGGGATTGTCGGGTTCGGATTGAGCTCAAGTCAATGTGCTTTGTGTTAATTGGGAATTGTGTTTAATTCCTGGGCTATCCGTGTGATTACAGGGATTAGCGGACATCGGGCCGGATTCGATCAGGGTGCTCAGACTTCGGGAAACCAGTCAGGTGAGTACTCGAGACTTTTCCAAACGCGCGCCGTCTTTATGATTTTAGTTGTGTTGCTATCTTGTGCGTGTTATATCTATGTGAGACAGGGACGTGAACCTCAGGTATGCTCTATTCCTTATACGTGTTATGTATGAGATGCGAGATCGGTTCAGGGGTCCGTGATGAGTTCCATACGGACGATAAGTCGCGAAGGGGAATCGCGCGGGTTGACTGTCCCTTACAGTCCTTGGGGCGTATATATACGGCAGGGCCTGTAGCCGGGTAGCTTCCGTGCTACAGGGTATTACCGACCATTGCTGTGTGCGATGTGTCCATCGGGGAGGGGTCCCCACAGGGCTGTGTTCGATCTCATACTTGTGCTTTATACCTGAGATGTGTGTTGGGCAATCGGGACAGGGGCAGGGACAGGGTTTGCGTGCTATGTGCTATGTGTTCTGTGCAGTGTCAACCCTCGCGTGCTCACGGGCTTTATAGCTCACGTTATCGAGTCTAACATGTTCAGGGAATCAGAAAGGATCTCAGCCGCAGCCGAGGTAGATCCGAGATAGACTGAAGATCTGTGATGGTTTTATGTTTATATAGAACTTGTATAACGGTTGTTTGGGGGTCGGTGTATCCAGTGACCGGAATTTGTATGTTTTGTTAATCTGGGATTTGTATGTATTAACTTTGTGTTTAAAGTTTTTAATTAGCCGTAACCTGCATTATCCCATGACACGTGCGTATGGATCCGTTGCGTTATTGCCACATATGATATTGTATTGACGTGGCATTTCCGGGATCGGGAGGGGTGTTACAGCATGGTATCAGAGCTTGTGGTTTGAAGCTTGAGTATCATTAGTGGATGCTTAACTTAGACCTTGTTCCGGTCCATGGGGGATCGTTTTGCGATTATATAGTGGATTAACCGACCTGGCCTAGTGTATAACGCTGGGTGATTTATCCCTTGTGCTTAATCGTTTTGCTTTGTGCAGATTATCATGGCAGATCAGGGAGAGGGTTCGGGCGCGGGTAAGCCGCCCAGTGACGAGTATATTCGTAAATCCGAGTTGCTAGATGTTCTTACCGAGTTTTATAGGAAGCAGAAAGAGCAAGAGCGTGAGCAGGGTCAGAGTTTGGGGCCAGTTATTCAGCATGCCGAGACTGAGTCTAGGGGTGGTGCTTCGTCATCTTCTCAGCGGGGCGGGTCTTTCAAGGATTTTATGACAGGAGCTCCGCCGCAGTTTCGGGGTGATGGTGAGCCGGGGGCGGCCATCGCGTGGGAGCGTGAGATTGAGGGCGCGTTCCGAGTGGCCCATGTGGATCCTAGAGATATGGTTGGGTACGCCGCATATCAGTTACGGGGCGGTGCTTTGCAGTGGTGGAAATCGATTGAGTCGTCGATGACTGAGTCCGCCGCTTATGCTATGACCTGGGAGCAGTTCAGGGCTATGTTTGAGTTACAGTACATTCCGAGGGATGAGAGACGAGAGATGGAGCGCCGATTCCTCCATTTGCAGCAGGGTAACATGACGGTCCAGCAGTATGTCGACCGATTTAATGAGTATTCACAGTTCGCGCCTCAGCATGTGGATACCGAGAGCCGTAAAGCAGACGCGTTTATTGATGGGCTCCGATCTGATATTCGAGAGTTTGTGGGGTTGCACGATACTCCGACATTTGCTAGAGCCCTTGAGATGGCCCGCATGAGGGAGCGAGAGATCCTCAAGCAGAGGGAGCAGCCCTCTTCCCAGAGGCAGCGTACTGGGACTTTTGATCAGCCGTCCAGTGTATGGAGGTCTTCCGGGGACGCCCCCAGTGATCAGCGTCCGGATCAGTGGCAGTTTTCAGGTCAGGGTTCCGGGCAGATTTCAGGGCAAGGGGCGGGTCAGAGACGTGATAGGGACCGGGGTCGAGATCGTCGATCGAGACGTCAGGGTCAGGGCCAGAGTCAGGGGTCAGGAGTACAGAGCCAGAGTAGTGTGGGACAGGGGTCCCAGGCGTCCGGTAGTCGTGTTGAGAGCTCGTATGGTGATCGGGAGTGCCCGAAATGTCACCGGCGCCATTCCGGACAGTGTTTATCGGAGCAGCCACGTTGTTTCCGGTGCGGCCAGCGGGGCCACGCCGCTTCAGTTTGTACGGTGCCTGAGCCGTTGTGTTTCAGATGTGGGCGACCAGGGCATCGGGTTAGGGATTGTCCAGAGCCGGGACCGGCAGTACAGGGGGCTAGTTTAAGTGGGACCAGGGCAGAGCCGTCGTCGTTCAGCCGCCGTGAGACAGTTCCGAGAGGCCGCGGGCGTGTGTTTCAGGCTACCGCAGAGGAGGCACGGGATGCTACAGACGTTGTTTCGGGTACGTACATCCTTAATGGACTTCGAGCTCGTGTGTTATTTGATTCCGGGGCAGATCGCTCCTATGTGTCTGTTACATTTTGTGCGTATTTTAGTATGTCTGCTTCTCCTTTATCTGTTCCGTTAATTGTCGAGAGGGTTGATGGGAGCTCAATGTTAGTGAGTCGTGTTTATCGGGGCTGTGTGTTAGAAATAGATTCCCATCAGTTTGCGATCGATTTGCTGCCGATTGAGATCAGTAGCTTCGATGTAATAGTGGGTATGGACTGGTTGACTGCCAGACGGGCTGATATTCTGTGTGCCAAGAAGATCATCCGTATACCCATTTCTGACAGTGAGAGTGTGATTGTGTATGGGGAACGTCGTAAGGGAGATATCGGGATTGTGTCTATGGCCAGGGCTCAGAGATATGTCTCTAAAGGGTGTGAGACCTTCCTAGCTTATGTAGTTGACGCGAGGAAGGAAAAGAAGACCTTAGAGGATATTCCGGTGATTCGTGAGTTCCCTGAGGTATTCCCAGAGGAGTTGCCTGGGTTACCGCCAGATCGCCAAGTGGAATTCCGGATCGATCTTGTTCCTGGGGCGGTGCCGATTGCTAAGACGCCTTATAGGCTGGCACCGACAGAGATGCGAGAGCTGATGTCACAGTTGCAGGAACTTCTAGATCGGGGATTTATCCGTCCTAGTTCGTCGCCTTGGGGTGCGCCAGTGCTTTTCGTGAAAAAGAAGGACGGTAGTATGCGGATGTGTATTGACTATCGGGAATTGAATAAAGTGACTGTGAAGAATCGCTATCCGCTTCCACGTATTGATGATCTGTTCGATCAGCTCCAGGGTTCGAGCTATTTCTCCAAGATCGACTTGCGATCGGGTTACCATCAGTTAAGGGTCAGGGACGAAGATGTGCCGAAGACCGCGTTTCGGACTCGTTATGGGCATTACGAGTTCCTTGTGATGCCTTTCGGTTTGACTAACGCACCCGCCGCTTTCATGGATTTAATGAACCGGGTGTGTAGAACTATGTTGGATAGATTCGTGATCGTGTTCATTGATGACATCCTTATCTACTCGCGGAGTGCCGAGGACCACGAGCAGCACCTCCGAGAGGTTTTATCTGTGCTGCGCAAGGAGAGACTATACGCGAAATTCTCCAAATGCGAATTTTGGCTTCGGGAAGTGCAGTTTTTGGGTCACGTGGTCAGTGCCGAGGGTATAAAAGTGGATCCAGCCAAGATTGAGGCGGTGATGAGTTGGGAGCCTCCGAGATCAGTGTCTGAGATTCGTAGTTTTCTGGGTCTCGCTGGGTACTATAGACGCTTCATCCAGGATTTCTCGAGGATTGCCTTGCCGTTGACGAGATTGACACGGCAGTCCGTTCCGTTTGAGTGGTCCGAGGATCAGGAGCGTGCGTTCAGAGAATTGAAGACCCGGTTGTGTCAGGCTCCAGTGTTGGCCTTGCCAGAGGGTACCGATGATTTGTGGTATACTGTGATGCTTCAGGGTCGGGTTTGGGTTGCGTTCTGATGCAGAGAGGGAAGGTGATCGCTTATGCCTCGCGCCAGCTGAAGACTTACGAGGAGAACCATACCGTGCACGATTTAGAGTTGGACGCCATTGTGTTTGCGTTGAAGATTTGGCGTCATTATCTGTATGGGTCTCGGTTCGTTGTGTATACCGATCATAAGAGTCTTCAATACCTGTTTAGTCAGAAGGATCTGAATATGCGACAGCGCCGTAGTCTTGAGTTGCTTAAGGACTACGATTGCGAGATTCAGTACCACCCGGGTCGGGCTAATGTGGTAGCTGACGCGCTGAGCCGTAGGGCATGCGGCCAGACTGTAATTTCCAGAGCCTCGAGGCTTGAAATCACCTCGACTTTGATTGATAGTCTAAGGTTAGCGCAGCAGGAAGGCCTGCGGGGTGATAATGTGAAAAGGGAGCGTCTGACCGGGCAGCTTGAGTCATTGATCAGGGACGATCGTGGGTTGTTTATATTTCATGATAGGGTCTGGGTCCCGAGGGTCGGGAATTTGCGACAGTTGATTCTTGATGAGTCGCATCGGTCGAGGCTATCTGTGCATCCGGGGAGTACTAAGATGTATCGTGATCTCCGTGACTTCTACTGGTGGCCGGGAATGAAAAGAGATGTGGGCCGATATGTTGAGCAGTGCATGACGTGTCTGAGGGTCAAAGCCGAGCATCAAAAGCCGCACGGGCATCTACAGCCGTTAGAAATCCCCGAGTGGAAGTGGTATCACATCACGATGGATTTCATTGTAAGACTTCCACGCACGGTCCGCGGGAACGACATGATCTGGGTTATAGTGGATCGACTAACGAAAAGTGCGCACTTCTTAGCCGTTCGAGGTACTATCACCATGGATCAGTTAGCGAGACTGTACATCAACGAGGTAGTATCGCGACATGGGATTCCGATGTCGATTACTTCGGACAGGGATACGCGGTTTACGTCTCGTTTCTGGCAGAGTTTCCAGCGGGAATTGGGTACCAGGGTTCAGCTAAGTACGGCGTATAGACCGCAGACTGACGGGCAGACCGAGCGCACTAATCAAACCCTCGAGGATATGTTGCGAGCGTGTGCTATCGACTTCAGCGGCAATTGGGACGTGCATTTACCGTTGGTCGAGTTCGCGTATAATAATAGCTATCACGCCACGATTAAAATGGCTCCGTTTGAGGCATTATATGGACGTAAGTGCCTGACCCCAGTATGTTGGGGCGAGGTCGGTGAGCGACCTATTAGCGGGCCGGAGCTACTCCAGGAGACTAGTGACAAAGTGGCCGTGATTCGGGAGCATATGAAAGTCGCCCAGAGCCGTCAGAAGAGCTATGCAGATCGCCGTCTGAAAGAGTTAGAGTTCAGTGTCGGGGACCGCGTGTTGCTTAAGGTGTCGCCGTGGAAAGGGGTTATCCGGTTTAGACATCGTGGGAAGCTGAGTCCGCGGTATATTGGGCCGTTCGAGATTGTTGAGAGAGTCCGGGATCAGGCCTATCGACTGCGATTGCCTCCGGAGTTGGCCGGTGTGCACGATACGTTTCACGTGAGTCATCTCCGGAAGTGTCTGGCTATAGATGACCAGTATGTGCCCCTATCTGAGATTACAGTCGATGATCAACTGCGATATGTGGAGCAGCCCGAGGCCGTGACCGATCGAAAGATTAAGAAGCTGAGGAATAAAGAGATTGCCTTGGTACTTGTTCAGTGGAGACACCATAAAGGTACCAACGCTACCTGGGAGCCTGAGTCAGAAATGCGATCGAGATATCCTCACCTATTCCAGAGTTCGAGTTAGATTCCGGGACGGAATCTCTTTAAGAGGGGAGGATTTGTAACATCCGTTAATTTGACCTGGTACGTGGAATTATTTTAGTGGATGAATAATTTATTGATATTGGGTCGGCCCAATTATATCCCGTTTCGTGGATTAATACGTGTCGGGATTGGGCTTGCGTGTCACCGGGTTATAATTTTAATGAACGGATTATATTTTTGGGATCGTGGGATTAAATGGGTTAAATGGGCATAAATATTGAAAATGTGATATCGGGTTCGGGTTATTGGGTTCGGGACCGGTTAATTAAGAGACGTACATAAGAATGCTTATCCCTTTCATTTCTCCCTTATCCAAAACTGAGACCTAAAGTGTATGTGTGTGTGTTTGGTGTGAGCTCCAGCAGAGAAAAGCCATAGCCAAAACTCTTGTGCAATCTGATTTGGGTGCAAAGGCTTGGAATCATCATCATCTTCTTCATCCTTGTTGTTCTTGAGCTCAATTAAGGTAAGGGAACTTCTATTTAGTGGTTTTAATTGGGTTGTATGTGTGGGAAATGGGGTAATAGCTTTGAGCTTGTAAAAGGGATGTTATGTAGTATCCATATGTGTTAATTGAGACTGAATTCGTGTATGTAAGGAGTTGTGTACTCCTGGACAGCCATGGAAATCGCAGGGCAGAGCTGAGGGTTTCGCGATGTCGCGGCGCGACCACCAGAGGGTCCGCGGCGCGACCATTAGCCTGTTGGAGAAATCTGAAAATTGTCTAGTGAAATGAGTTTGGGTCGGTTCAGTGTCGGGATTGCCCGAATGGGTTTTGCATATGTTTGGGGTATTGTTTGAGATTGTTTTGAGTCAAGTTGAGTCGGGTCTCGGGTATCGGTCGGGTTTCGGTTTCGTGGGATTGTCGGGTTCGGATTGAGCTCAAGTCAATGTGCTTTGTGTTAATTGGGAATTGTGTTTAATTCCTGGGCTATCCGTGTGATTACAGGGATTAGCGGACATCGGGCCGGATTCGATCAGGGTGCTCAGACTTCGGGAAACCAGTCAGGTGAGTACTCGAGACTTTTCCAAACGCGCGCCGTCTTTATGATTTTAGTTGTGTTGCTATCTTGTGCGTGTTATATCTATGTGAGACAGGGACGTGAACCTCAGGTATGCTCTATTCCTTATACGTGTTATGTATGAGATGCGAGATCGGTTCAGGGGTCCGTGATGAGTTCCATACGGACGATAAGTCGCGAAGGGGAATCGCGCGGGTTGACTGTCCCTTACAGTCCTTGGGGCGTATATATACGGCAGGGCCTGTAGCCGGGTAGCTTCCGTGCTACAGGGTATTACCGACCATTGCTGTGTGCGATGTGTCCATCGGGGAGGGGTCCCCACAGGGCTGTGTTCGATCTCATACTTGTGCTTTATACCTGAGATGTGTGTTGGGCAATCGGGACAGGGGCAGGGACAGGGTTTGCGTGCTATGTGCTATGTGTTCTGTGCAGTGTCAACCCTCGCGTGCTCACGGGCTTTATAGCTCACGTTATCGAGTCTAACATGTTCAGGGAATCAGAAAGGATCTCAGCCGCAGCCGAGGTAGATCCGAGATAGACTGAAGATCTGTGATGGTTTTATGTTTATATAGAACTTGTATAACGGTTGTTTGGGGGTCGGTGTATCCAGTGACCGGAATTTGTATGTTTTGTTAATCTGGGATTTGTATGTATTAACTTTGTGTTTAAAGTTTTTAATTAGCCGTAACCTGCATTATCCCATGACACGTGCGTATGGATCCGTTGCGTTATTGCCACATATGATATTGTATTGACGTGGCATTTCCGGGATCGGGAGGGGTGTTACAGATCGTTCGATCCGTTTGCTTGAATGGACCAAAACCTGATCATAGAGTAAATTACAAAAATGATCCCTGTGGTTTGGTTGAAATTTGGATATGATCCATGGTTTTAAAAGTAACGTAAATGGTGTCTTAAAACACTATTTACTTGTATAAATGAATTATCTTTCTCTTGACTTTTTTTCTAAATAACGGTTTTACATTTTTCTCAATAATAAATTTGGTCTTCAACTATATCATTTATTTTTAGTTTTAGTCATTTTCATAAATTTTTTTACTTCTTATTTAAACTAGTTTATTACCCGCGTATTACGCGGATATTTTTAATATATATAAATTATAATAAATAAAAAGATAAAGATATAAATATTATTTTTTTAAACAAAAGTATATAAGATGATATTATTATTTATTATGACCTATTAATTTTGTATATTTCTAAATATATATGAAGAGTAATTATTTTCTTATATATATTTTAAACTTTTATTATATTATCTTATAATTAATAAGGTAGTAGATTATTAGATTTTGTTTGATTTGATTTGAATTTAAAAGTGGATTATATTAGATTTGGATAGAAGTAATTAATAAGTTAGCAGAGTATTAGATTTCGTTTGATTTGATTTGAATTTAAAAATGGATTATATTAGATTTGGATAGATTTGATTTAAATTTCTTTATTATTTTTAAAATCTATAAATGCCACATGTCGACTCATGGTGACGACACGTGGCTTCACCAGAAATGAGTATAGTTACTCTTTTAATAGTATAGATAGATTTGAAATTCAAGATAGTCAAATGATAATTTAGAGCTGGTTGTAGGTTTTTTTGTAGTCATCGTGGGTTGTTTGCCCCTCCTCTTTCTTTTGATTTTGTTTTGTGTTTTGTACTTTTATGCTAGTTTCTTGTTAGTTTTCTTGATATTTAATAAAGGTTGTGGGTGTTTCTTTCAGGGGTGATGACATTGCCGAAGGTCCTGCTTGATTTTATCTTTTGATGTTTCAAAAGAAAATCAAAACCATATATTTTTCATGAAATATATTAATTTTCGGTTTTTACCATTGTGATAATCAAATTTTATAAAAAAATTGGAAATACTTTAGAAATTAAAAAGGAAAGAAACAAAAAGACAGAAAATACAACTCACAACGCAGTCACAGCTCAGCTAATCCCAAGCCGGCTTTTGGAACCGAAAACGGTGCTTTCGCACATGATTTTCAGACCCAATAAATTATTTAATAATAATTTTTTTTTTAAAAAAAAAGAAAACAAAATCAACAGACGAACACACATCCATTTGCAATTGCATCCCTTTTCTCTCTCGCGGAATTTTTGCTGCGAATCTAAATCGCCAACTAATAATTGTTGTGTTTTCTTTCAATATTTTCGTTTCTTTTTTGTCGGCAACATTCGATCAATCCTACCTGCCATTGGAGTTTCAAGTTTCAACATCTGAAAGGAATTTTCCGTATGTAAATTTGTTTACTTGAAGTTTTTCGAATGCGATTTGTCGTAATTTTTAGCTTTGATTATCTACATTGTTCGTTAATCAGGTCCTCCTGCACTAATCTACGTCTTCTTCGTGTTGATTTCGAATATGATGATGTTTGTTTTTTGTGATCTTATTTTGATTTTGATTGTTGCGTGTTTTATAGGATTTTGTTGAGAATTTCATGAAGGAATAGGATCAGGTGGAGAGATTTAAGCATTATTTTAGGGTAGAGTTGGTGAGGAGGTATTGTACATATAATTAAATCTGGATTTTCTAAGGGACCGAGGAAATGTCCTCCAATAAAGGTGAGCATCACACGGTCCCGTTATCGGTTTTGTTGAAGCGTGAATTGGCGAATGAGAAGATCGAGAGGCCGGAAATTGTTAGTGGTCAAGCCAACCAATCTAAGAAAGGGGAAGATTTTACATTGATCAAGAACGAATGCCAACGAGCGTTAGGAGATGGTGTTACCACGTATTCTGTTTTTGGGGTATGTTATCTAAGCTCGATTGTTTTCCTTAATGATGTCATAGATGTGATCGTCAGTCCTTTTTTTCAATTTGCATTTGGTGATTTCATCTGAAGATGGAGCAGAAGTTGATGGTTTTTAGCTGGAGATCTTACCAAACTTCTGCTTGCAGATACTTGATGGCCATAACGGGTCTGCAGCAGCTATATATACTAAGGAGAACCTTCTAAATAATGTTTTGAGTGCTATTCCTCCAGACCTTAACCGAGATGAATGGATTGCTGCTTTGCCTAGGGCTTTGGTGGCTGGGTTTGTGAAAACAGATAAAGATTTTCAAGAAAAAGGTACAAGACGGCTTTCTTTTTTGATTCAGTCTTATGATGCATATGCAGGATGGCTTTAACTAGATACCGTTTGGTGTACGTGGATACTTGAAGTATTTTGGGCAGGTCCATGGTGGTTTTTTTGTGTTTCTGCTAGTAGTTTATCTGCAAATGCATATAGTGGCAGAGTTAGATGCACATATGCAATCATGTTGAAATTATTTTATCGCATCTCTAGCTTGATGGAATTTTTAATGTAAAGTCACAAGGAGAAACATACAGGTTGCCACATAGAGACCCACGTCTTAGAATTCTTGACTTTCATAAGTCGCAGCATCTAGCATCGAAGGTTGGAGTTGTAAGTGTGACAGTGGGAGTCTTGTGCACTTGCAATTAATCGTATTGGGATTTTTAATACCTAATACTTGAATAAAATCTTTGAGTTTTTTATTTTTCCCTCCTGGCTGGTAGTCATGAATCAACTGTCGTTAACCAATTTTCTATTTGCGGTTGAAGGACAAGCTTCTATTAATCCTGCTAATGACGCGAGTACGTTTTGGCATGTATCGTTTACAGCCTTTGAGTTCTCCTTTGGCTTTGTTTACTCTCTCTTTTGATTAGTGCTTAGTTTACGCTCAGAATGGAAAGTTATTTCTCGTATGCTTTATCAGATAGATTTAATGTATCCAAATAATGGTATCAAGTTAATCTTTTGAGGTTATCTTGTTCTCACTGTTATTATTATTCGGGGTATTTCCAGATCTAGGACACCATTCATGTGAACCTATTTCTCCTTTTACTTTCTAGAAATATTATCTTTCGCTCCATAAGTTTTTGCATATTCTGTGTTTACTAGTTTTCTAATATGCATATGTGGTCCTTGCTTGTTGTAATGATTGCAGGTCAACTGTCAGGAACAACAGTCACCTTTGTAATTATTGAAGGGTTTGTCGTAACTGTAGCATCAGTTGGTGATTCCCGCTGTGTGCTCGAGTCTGCAGATGGCAGCTTACATTATCTATCCGCAGATCATAGATTTGAGGACAATGAAGAAGAGTAAGCTAACAGATCTCATATCATGCATTGCCTTCAAGTTGATCTTGGATGCAAAATACAATCTTTTGTATTGTATATTGTTTCTTTTATACATGTGGTATGTACACTCATCATATTATGATTGTTATGTTTTTTTAATCTGGCAGGACAGAGCGTGTCACTGCAAGTGGTGGCGAGGTTGGTCGGCTAAATACTGGCGGTGGTACACAGGTACGTTGTTATAATTTCCTCTCTAGGAAAAAGTGAGCCATGTAACCATTAAAATCTTTTGGCATTAGTTTCCATACTTAGCGTAAATTAAATGTCTATAATCTTGGCAATTCAGATAAATTAGTAACTGTCAAGCAATTGCAGAAACAAAAAGCTGTATACCCCCTTTAGTAAACACGTTAAAGCATCTCACGTGACTAATGGAGGACATGACGAAGTCTAGCGTATGCCTCTTGTTGACTGTAAAAGGAAGCATATTCCTGAAATATCTGCTGATGTATCTTGTCTGAAAGTAGTTTAATGAATTATAAATATTCATATCAAAAGAGTGGTTTACCAAAAGAAAATTCATGATCAAGAATAGCTTGACCTGTTATATATCTTTTTAAGTTGTTTTTGATTATATATTTTATTTCTTTTAATGTTTGTTTACGTGTTCATAGAATATCCCATAACTCAGGTTTTTACTCTTCTGCTTATGTCTTGGCAGATTGGTCCTTTGAGATGTTGGCCTGGTGGCCTGTGTCTTTCACGATCTATCGGTGATCTAGATGTTGGGGAGTTCATAGTTCCCATTCCTTACGTTAAGCAAGTGAAGGTCAGTTATATGTTAATGCCCTAACTTGATTATGTCTCTAACCATTCTCTGTATTATCTCTTAGATTTCTTTAGTACATATGGGACCATGCATTTCTCATACCAGCTATATTTTGTTTGGTTCTTGGTTCAGTGACTTCAGTCCTACATCTTACTTTCCAATCTGAAAACAGTGTTGTTATATATATATATATATATATATATATATAAACCCAAAACTATTATGTATTTACAGTCCAATTTGAGACAGAACCAAGTTCTAAACCAGAACCGGTTGATTCTCAGTTTCTTTATATATACTTTTTTCAATTCCAAAAATGGTCCGCTCATCCTAATGTTCTGGTAATAGAATGCAACGGCATGATTACTTTGTTTGTAACCTGCAGCTGTCCTCCGCTGGCGGAAGGCTTATCATTGCTAGTGACGGTGTCTGGGATGCTTTATCTGCAGAAGCAGCTCTAGAGTGCTGTCGTGGAATGCCACCAGATGCAGCTGCTGGACAAATTGTTAAAGTAAGGGGGTATATGTCTTTTTAATTAATGTTCAGACATTAAAAAAAACATCTAGTATAACTCTTATTTCCATTTACAGGAAGCTGTACAACCCAAAGGATTACGGGATGATACAACCTGCATGGTTGTTGATATTTTACCTGCAGAGAAGATGAATCCTCCTGTGCCACAACCAAAAAAGATGACAAAGGGAGTGTTTAAAGTCAAGGCCATGTTTAGGAGAAAAAGTACAGAGTCAACATCCCATTATGGCGAAGAATATCTCGAGCCAGACGTGGTGGAGGAGCTTGTAGAGGAAGGATCTGCTATGCTTTCTGAGAGGTTTGTATGGTTCAAACTCTTTTATCTTTTTGACTTCATAAAGGGGTGTTTGGATGTGTGTTTTGAAACTGATTATGCCGTATTGAATGCTTGGAAGCTAAAATCAAATAATAAACTTTAATTGAAAGGGCTGTAGGAGATTGTGTTTGCATGTGCATTTTGACGTTTTAAAATTTTGATTATCAGTAGTGTAGTGCTAGGCACTTATGAGTTTTGACCATTCAAGCAACCAAGAGAAAATGACCAAAAATGATATTTTTGTGACACTTATGAGTTTTGACCATTCAAGCAACTAAGAGAAAATGACCAAAAATGATATTTTTGTGAAGGAGAGTAGTCACGGAATAATGTAAGCAACTAAATTATCTGAAACGGATTATTGTCGATGGGATTGCTTTTTAACAACCAATAAACGCATGTCATCAATGATGTAATACAGATTGGAGAGCTGATATTTACTATCTGGTTTCAGGTTAGATACGAAATACCCGCTTTGTAATATGTTCAAGTTGTTCACATGTGCGGTGTGTCAAGTCGAAATGAAGCCTGGTGAGGGGATCTCAGTACATGCAGGATCATCTAAAAAAAATTCAAGGCCCTGGGATGGTCCTTTCCTTTGCTTAAGCTGCCAAGGGAAGAGAGAAGCCATGGAAGGGAAAAATCATTCTCGAAGTACAATTTTTTTTCCTTAGACATGCTTTTTTAATTCCGCCAGCTTTAACACAATCCCTGAACCCTTATTTATCTTCTAACATTGACAGATGGGCAATACCACTAGGGGTGTAAGTAAGCAAAGCCGAGTTGAGTCGATACAGTACCAAGCTCGAGCTCCACTTGACATAAAAACTCGACTCAAGCTTGATGAAGTAATGGATACTTTCGAGCTTGGTCTGACTCGACTTGATTATGTAGTTAACTTGAACTTGACTCAATTTTGTATTTAAGAAGAGAAATTATGTGTATTTGTATATTTATACACACAATGGCTAAAATGTAACTCCACATAATTTATATAAGGCTCGTGGGTCGAGTATTTTAAAGCTTTAGCTCGACTCTAATAGCTCAAGCTTACTCTACTATATTCAAGTTGATTTCAAATAGTTTTGAGTTAGTCTAGAGTCGGCCTGTCCCATATGATATTTTCTTATTTGTTGTCCAGTTCCTGACCCCTTATTCATCTTTTAACATTGACAAGATGGTCGATACAACAGTGGAAGCGAATAGGCTAATTACGGACAGCATTATACCCTGCAAACACTTGCAAGCTTCGGAGCCGAGTAAATACAGAATGACCAAAAGCTTGCTTTCGAGATACGTTCCTTTCCTGAGCTTCGGAAATTCATTTCTACAGTCTATGAAGATCATTTGCTTATAAAATCTGATTAGAATTGTATTATGTAGTCAAGTCTTTCCTAACACCATGTTGATATAACACAAACCCCAGAAATGTGGTAAGCTACACAAACATTTCTCTACGGTTTTGGGGGGTTGTTTGTTTGTATACTAGCACTACCATTTAGTAGATCTAACAAGAAACAAGCTTCCTATGTACAATTCTAGGGAGTTAATTTATCAGAACTAAGAACTATATTTGTGATTCTTATGTAACAGATGTGACAGTATTCATTTATTACTTGTACAACAGTGAAAACATGTGTTCTATATGTTATCCTCATTACAATATACTTGTTTTCTGTTATAAGTTTCGGAATTTGTAATGTGTTTATCCAAAGTAAAAACAACAAGAAAGTATGAAGAACAAAGGCAAATAAATGATGGTAACATTGATTAATCTAAAGCTCAAGCCTGCATTGTTTAAGTACAAAGCTTAGAAACATAGAAGAACAACAGAGGAAGATACCATAAATATATAGATCAAGATCAAGAACCCAAAATGCAGAGCCCAGTTTCTCTTAAACTTACCAAAATAACTATCTGGTGGTTCTTGATAATGGATCTCATAGTCATCCCTAACAACATCTTCACCTCCTCCTGCAACGACACCGACACTACTCATTCTCATCCTGATCTGCCTGAGCCGCTCGGTGGCTAACCCAAGTGTCAGCTTGTGACATCTCCGCTGATACTTGAACCCATTGATGCACCTGAGGGTCTGAGCCACTGAAACATAGAAGATGAGGTGGGAAAGGGAGAGGAGGCCGATGGGTACCCAGCAATGGCGGCATTGGAGCCGAGGGGACTGGACCTGGGCGGCAAATACAAGGGCCAAGAACAGGAAGAAGAATTGGAAAAGCTTCCAAAGCTCTTTCTTCTGTAGGTCAACGGCTCGTTTCTTCTCTAGGGTTTTCTCGAAATGGAGTTGTATGATGGTGTTTAGTGCTTGAAGAGCTGTTTCTTTTGGTATTGTATAGTTATGGTGGCTGCTCTCGTATTCCGCCATTGTAGGATGAAGAAGCACTCGATTGCCGCGGTCTGCGTCAGCAAGAGCGGTTTTCCTCAATCCTCCACCTATTAATAATAGCATCATTCAAAGACAGATGAACAGCCAGTATATGTTTATGTGTATAAAAAGAAACAAAAAATCTTGATTTTTTAAGATAGAAATCATGAGAAGAAATGGTAGCTTCCAATTCAAAAGTTATGTACCCATTTTATTGCCATTTTAACTACAAAATATTCGTGTTTAAATAATGTTATATAATCATCGTTTAATGCTTAAATCTAACATACCATTTTCACCATGAAAATTCAAAACCAGAAATTGAATTAATCCAGTACTACATCAGCTAAAACTTCACCAACAACATTCATAAGCAAAATTCATCCCACATTGTTGATCAATTCCACATCTAAAAGCTTACAAAAACAAAAAATAAATCACAGAAGATTAATGGTTTAGAACATACCTGATTTGATGTGATTTGATTTGATTTCAGCTCGCACTTCCAATCCGGTTGACAAATACGAGGCACCACTTTCCTAGTGAAAATAAAGAGTGTGTTCATGAAAACGTTGAAGATATGAATCACATTCAACATCCCAATATCCAAAATTACTCAAACTTATCAATCCAATAATAAAGTAAAACGAATTCAAATTCAGTCAACATGAACATGAACCTCGGTCTACTCTCTCTCTCTCTCTCTAGTGAGAGAATGTGTGTGTGTGTGTGTGAGAGAGAGAGAGAGAGAGTGTGTGTGTGTGTGTGTGAGAGAGAGAGAGAGAGAGAGATTACCGGTTCACAAAAGAGCAGCCCCAGTCACCATTTTCGAGTGAGAGTGAGAAAATGGGGATGATGATGTGATTGTGGTATATTCGACAAAAAGCCCTAATTCCAATTTGGTGATATTTTAGTTATTTAATTCAAAATTTATTCCACCTCGTTTATACTATAGTCACTAAATTATGAGGGTACATTCAAAGTTTGCCCCTCAATTATTGACAATGAACGTATAGCCCTTTACAAGTTTATCAACATAGAGACGAATTATTATTCCTTTTGTTAAAAGTCGGGTCAACCGTTTGACAAAAAGTTCGTTTATATTCAAACGAACGAACATGAAAACAATATTTTCTTGATTATTTAAATGAACGAACATAAACATAGATTTCATCAGTTGATTTATATTTGTGAACGTTTCGTTCATTTATGTTTGTATACATTTGTTCTTTCATTTATTTACAGAAAGTTCTAACAATGCATTATAATTAACATAAGTCTAAGAATAATATTGTTACATAATATATTTAAATAATTTATAATAATTATTATTATTAATTTAAAAGTAAAACTTCAAACTGATATGATTAATGGCATTGAATGAAAATAAAAAAAATATTCAAATGCTTAAATCCTAGGATTTTTTTATTTTAATATTGAAATTAAGCTTCTTGTTTTTTAATACTTTAATTTACAATATCATATTAGTTTTGCTATGTACAAACATAATTTCAAAACTATGAATAGTGTATTGTGAGTTTTGTTTTTAATCAACATGTTTGTTCGTTGATGTTCATTTGTGTTTGTTTATGTTCGATAACATGTTAAGCGAACGAACATAAACGAACACGAATAAGGTCAAATCCTTGACGAACGAACACAAACCGAAAATCTACCGTTCGTTTTGTTCGTGTATATTTATTTGTTCGGCTAAAGTTAAACGACCGAACATGAACATACCCTTGTTCATGTTCGTTCAGTTCAATACAACCCTAATCAAAAGAGAATCAATTGAACTATCTTGAAGTAGACCCAGTTGATTCTTATGTCGATTTGACCTTATTTGCTCGTTTGCACCCAAAAACCACAACACTGCATGGCTAAACTTCTTCATAAGTGTTTTATTATCGAATTCAAGCAATTTCTATGGAAGGTCCTTTTGCAAAATATATAGGCACTTCAAATGATCCTATCCCATTTGATATAGATACATTCGACTTTACATTTAAGGTTTCTTCATTTGAAAATATGTTTTCCCAAGAAACTCTAAACACTTCATAAAAGATTACAATGCCATCAACGTCAACATTTGTTATCATAACTTCATCAGCCTGATTTACAACTTTGTGTTGTTGTCGTTATCTTCCACCTAGTTACAACATGTTCTTCATGTAAAATGATACTCGCATCGACATTTCTGTATGCACACATCCCATCATTCTTATTATGTTCCCCGTGATTTTTTTAGTAGTTTTACTAAAAAGACTCGTAGACAACTTCATTTCCAAAAGACCAGCTGAAATTTCGGGGTTGTCTGTAGACATTCTACCGACATTTGAATTATCATCTTCATTTGACAAATAATCATCTTTCAATATCAAAAGTATAAATTTACATACCAAGTGTATTCAGAGTATTTACTCAAAATGAGAAAAAAATGATTAGCAAACTAAATAATATATAATATTAGTTAATAAATGCATAATATTAAGTTAAAACCAAAAATATACTTTCAAATTAAAACAAATACTCAATATTATGTGAAATAATCAATACCAAAATATAAAACTTTATAAAAAATTTAATTGTTATAAATTTTGGGATATTTTCAATATCCGACATTTTGCGCCTCCAGTATCCGAATCCAAAATTTCAGATAGTTTCGGATTGGATTTTCGGGGTTTCGTTTCAGATAATTGGATTCAGATTTTTTAAACACCCATAGCTGATATCCATTAGTTAATTACAACAATCAAAATTATAATCCATACTTTTCGACTTAGTTGGCCTAAGACATCGGCCTTTATTCTTAGTCTCGCATGATTGCAATGAAACTACATCTATTTCTTCGTCAAACTTATTATATACATATTTCTCTGATCAATTACTTTTTTTAAATTATTTCTGTTTACTTTTTGATAAAATATTTCAAACAATTGAATAACTTGATATCAATAAACATGTATAGAACTTTTTAATTCTAATTTGATAACATGTCAATTTTCCTATTAGAAAATGCTTTTTCTTTTACATTAGATTTCGTTTTCAGATTTTATATATATATATATATATATATATATATATATATATATATATATATATTTGTAATTCAATATATTTATTGCTGGCGCTTCATATCCCTTCAAATTAATCATGACCGTCCGATTACCTATAGACATTCTCTGACCGTGGATAGTGGTTCAATTACATATTTACCAGTTTGTCCTTCAACCAACTGTTTTTACAATTTAACATGACCTGGTCAAAAGGACAAAATAGTACATTTACATTGGAAAAGTATAAACCGTCAGCCAACACTCCTCCTTGGATGTAGCAACCCACTAACACCATCACTGCAGTTACAAAGTCAGTTTTAGCTATAAAAGAGTCTTCCAACCTTCAAGTAAATATTTCGCATTCTCCCAGTTTTTGTAAACATGGCTGGCAAAAAAGAAAACAAAACATCGGCGGTTCCACAGGTATATGTGAATTCTGCTTTGCAATATCTCCATGTTCATTGTAATAATTTCTCATGCGTACCACACCTGCACACCAACAAAAAACAAACCTTTCCGATGTATGACAATAACACTATGCCGAAATCGCACATAATGTTCATAGTACTAGATTCTCATATTTTTCACTCCTGCACAGGAAGAAAATCCATCTCCAACAACAAGTGCACTTTTGGAATTTCTTGATCAAGAATTTCCTGATTTGCCCACGGTATGAATCGTTGGTTTATTTCAATCGGGGTCATTTCAAGTAATTTTAATAAATGTACCAAGTATGTAACGTAAGTAGTATACAATACACGAGAGCGATGATGAAGTTTCAACCAACCGTATTGCCAACCAACCAGCACAGGTTTGTCTGCGATCTTATACTCATAATAAAAATGTCGGGTTTCAAAAATGTTGTATGTTATTTACAGGGAGAAAGTGGCAGCTCCACACTTGAGGTCCCCCGCATGACAATGGACGAGGTTTGTTTGCATTTTTAAAAACTCCATTAATTTAAATTAGAAAGTTAATTCATGTTACGACCTTGTAAGTAGGTAAGCCTAGAGATGCAGGCTTCGCTTATCTCAGCGGTGCGTTACTTGGACAGACGTAAGAAACAAGGGCGTAATCGACGGCAAGTTGCAATACAATACCCACCTGAGATTATAGTACTTTCCAGCGATGAAGAAAATGATACCGAGGTGACGGGTGCATCAACGTCTGCGGCCTCAACATTGGCCAGCCGTAAACGTCGTCGAGTATCAGTATTTAATGGAACCAAAATTTATGACTTACGGGATGATGGTGATGACACTAACGACAATGACACTTCTGCAGCTCCAGGGATTATGTAATTATCCATTTAATGACTAACACTCATGTCTACGTACTTAAGTTTATTCCTTTCCTTGCAAGTCCCATAATGTTGAATACTATTTTCAGCTCTCAATATGTACTGCTTTGTTATTTATCTTTGTAACAGTTTTCAATTTTCATTATCAATGGTAACGTAATGTTTGATATCAACTTACTTTTCTTATTGTTCTTATTGTAATATAAAATTTCCTTCAAGAATGAATCACTGGGTATCGGTATTAAACAAAAGATATGCTAAAAATCCAATTAAAAATTGTTACTCTTAAGCGATGTATGAACGTTGGGTTAGGCGATTCAAAACAATAAATGTTGGTTATCATGGTCGGCCAACGTATTCAGGATTCCAGATCTATTAATAGACCGGTCAAGAATATTTGTCATTCAAACCATAAAACACAGAAATGTAGGCTGGTACACACATTTAATGACATAAGTACAACGAATGTAGAGTTTTTTTCATAACTATAGTACTTTAGAAAATTATTTACCAAGGTATTGTACATTTCAATTTATTTACTAAATGATTGTGTTTTCTAAAAAAAAACATGTATTTTCTTTTTTAAGTTTTCTTCTTTATTTCTCTAACTCATAAAACATAAATTAAATAACTATAAAATTTTCTACACTAATTTTGCCCTATCTCACTTTTTTTATTTATAAATATCTTGCTTTATTTTTTTATTAATATAAGTATAAAAAATCGGCTATCTTCAAATTTTATTTGATATAAAAAAAAGGATAACGATCATCTATAAATTTTAAAAGTAAAGAAATTTAAGATTGTAATACTAATATATTGAATTATATATCGTTAGATTCTTTTAGTGGTTGGTATTTTTATTAAGCTTATTTCAATAAATAAAGTTTACAAATTAATTAAACAATGTGATCAGTAAATTTTATGCTACAATGTTTTTAATAAGATATATGGTCTAAAAATGTTAATTTTTCTATTGCGTTGGATTTTATTATTATGCTACAATGTAGTTTACAATGTTTTTAATAAGATATATGGTCTAAAAATGTTAATTTTTCTATTGCGTTGGATTTTATTATTATGCTACAATGTAGTTTACAATGTTTTTAATATGATATATGGTCTATAAATGTTAATTTTTCTATTGCGTTGGATTTTATTATTATTATATGTTTTTAAAAGGTTAGATGGCTATCAATTTTTTTTATATTTATTAAATATAAGTTGATTTAAACCATGATTTTTGTAAAAGTAAATTACATTTTCTTTTACGAATATTATGTGTGACAGTTGGTTTATTTGAGACTTGGTCTTAGCAGTTCATGTATGTGTGCTATAATTATGGGATTGAGGTAATAACTGCTATGCACATTTTCCTACAAATATGCCAACCGCTACATATGTTCCATATAAATTGGTTCAGTTCTTCCTACTCAATTATTTCAACTCAAAATTTTCCACGTAAATTTGGCAGGTTAGTTTTTTACAATTTTTTCTTATCTGCATACTTTGGCATGAAATTACATGTTAGCCTATGATTGTAGTGAATCTACTTATAACAGATTTTATAATATTATATGTAATCAGTTATTGAAATTACAAGTGACAAAGGTTCGCGTAACCTTCTTCTGTCTAGCATCATTCACAAAAGGTACATTTTACTAACCCTTATGTCTATTGAATATGATTCGATGCGTTTGTATTTGCTCAATACAATAAACATAAAATTTTGTCCAGCTTTAATAATTTGTATACTAGCTTACATAGAGTTCAGTTTCTATTTTTTTTTGTTTCATATATGTTTTACGTTTGCATACTTTCCTTTAGTTTCTAAAACTGGCCGGAAACCAACTCATCTAAATCTCACAAGTCCAAATTTCCAAGATAAGTTTGAAAAAAAATTTTCACAACATAAACTTATGTTCTTTCTATGGAGTCGATGTTAGTTTTTTATTTTTGGTAACTTCAAGTTTTAATCGATCAAAATTTTTGATGTTGAACAAATCCAATATATAATTCTTACATTATAGTTGACCCTTTAAAACAGAATATTCAAAGAGTTAACAGAAAAATGAAACAACTTTTATAAATTTAATGCATTTAACAACATTCAAACGCAATGTCCAAGTGAAAAAGGTTTTCGTAATGTTTAGTATTATGAAAATGTGAATTTAAAAGAAAAAAATCAGTTGACGTAAGCAAAATAATGATCAATCCCAAATAAACGCAGTCTAAATATAAGTGAATAGTTTTAAAAACCAGTTCTACAAAAAGGAAAAGACAAAACCATTAAACTTTGGGATCAATTAAAGTCAGTAAAACATGATCGCCTTTTAAGGCAAAAAAGAAAAAAAACATTAAATGTGTTTATTTGTCAATCAACATAATCAAAATTTAAATACCAACAAACTTCTTCAAATATACGATGTTTTATTTAAATAAAACTTACTTCTCCATACTTTCATTTGGCCTTTTGATATAATACAGAATCTTTTTATTTTTCAGACGTAGACTCACTTCCATAAATTCTTCAAAACGTTTTTTATTCTAATAAACTTACGTTTTATATTTTTATAAGAATTTTTTTTCTATTCTGTAACAACTTCAATATTAAAAGGCAATTTTTAAGCATCCAAGGAGATCGAGTCAAAAATCTTCATCATACTTCCTGTTTTTACAGTTACATATTTATAACAATAGGATGTAGTTTCTAAACAGCTAGCATGTGTTGTTATATGATTATGTAAATATAAGTTTCAACTCTTATTCATGTTCATTTAAATTAACACTCATTTAATCAATATGGGTTTCTGAACATTTATACTCAACTTATGCTTTCATCCAACATGTTACTAAAATTCTAAATTGACCATAATGCAAGTATTATGAACATTGCACAACAAAGATTCAACATTTAATTTTTTAACTCTTTTCAAAGCTTTTTTGTTTGTTTATGTTTAACTATTTTTTACAGCTTTTATGTTTCAAAACAATTACGTATATGTTAACTACACAATGTGAATGTCATGTATCATCATTATTTACTGCAAGAATGAACATTGTATACTGTTTGTTTGATTACGTTACTTATATGTAGTTAATTACTTTTACTGTTTTACCTAAGTGTCTGTTGTATAACGTTAGTTGTGAAAACACTTGATTTTTACAAACACGATATTATATATATGTCAAGTTTTGTTAGTGTGATGTATTAAGGTATATCACAATATTATATCTAGCACCAAAGAAAAGCATAAATTCAATATATGTTGCACCTAGAATAATAAAGTAAAATACAAGCAACCAATTAAACCCACAAATAAGGCTTCATCCAATATGATACTCTATTCACTTAGGTACTTGGGTTTTGTTAAGTTGTTATATAAATTTTGTTTTAACTTCTCATATATTCGTAAAATATATATTCAATTTTGCAATATCTTTACCGGTTTACCTAAACGAAGCAAATTATAGGTGTAGAAAAACTTACAATTACCAAGTCGCCACATTATGAGCCACAGACCGTGAGATACCTTAAAATGTAAATACGAAGTTAGCATAAATTTACAACTTGTGCATCTTTGTATATGGCAGTTTTATACATGGAAAAACTTACCAACGTTACAAGTTTCCAAATGAGTAATCGTATCAAGTGACAACAAACCGGTGTACATGAACACGCTGCAAATCCAGCCGAATAGATGTTATTCATTATACAATTCATAGGGTCAAATCCAATGAACAAACCATCAGATTAGTATATTTTCAAATTATTTTTAGCTTTAAAACAGATTTTCGACCTGTCCGACATGCACCGTAAATCCGATGCCATGCATACTGGATCTACACATCTGTGTAGACATCATCCAGTCGATGTGACAAATTTACGGTGATTTTAAAATTTTCGGCCGAATATATGTTATTTAATACAGAAATTATAGCTCAAATCCGGTTACCAAACCATCAGGGTAACATATTTTAAATATATTTTCCGATTTACAACAGATTTGCCGCCTGACCGACATGCACCGTAGATCTGGTTCAACACATACCGGATCTACATGTCCGTGTACATATCGTCCAGTAGATGTTAAAAGTTACCGGTGATTTAAAAATTTCCGGCGGAATTATGTTATTTAATGTAGATATCACATGTCAAGTCCGTTAAACAAACAATCAGATGAACATTTTCAAAATAATTTTGGATCTACAACATTTTTAACGACCTGACCAACATGCACCGTAGATCTGGTGCAACAAATACCGGATCTACACATCCGTGTAGACATTGTCCAGTAGATGTTACAAATTTTCGGTTAGTTCAAAATTTCCGGCCTGATCTATCTTATTAAATATAGAAAACATAGATCACAACCGGTTAAGATCCCATCAGACGAACATTTTTTAAAATCCTTTTGGAATTACAAAAAAATTAGCGACCTGACCGACATGCACCGTAGATCTGGTGTAACACATACTAGATCCACACATCCGTGTGCACATCGTCCAGTAGACGTTACAACTTCCCGGTGATTACAAACTTTCCGGCCGGATTTATGTTTTTTAATATAGATATCATATGTCAAGTCCGTTTAACAAACTATCAGATGAACATTTTTCAAAATAATTTTGGATCTACAAAATACTTAACGACCTAACCAACATGCACCGTAGATCTGGTTTGATCGGCCATGGAATAGCAAGCTTACCCGTTCACGGTTGACATGCACTCATGTTGCTCAGTCGTGCCGTCGTTTTCTATTGTCTCGGAGGATAACCGATCGGTCCGTAGCCGTGAAGCAGGCCGACGCCGCCATCTCCTCCATCTCCATCGACGTTATACACGATTGTCCCATTTGTATCGTACGCGTTCCCTCTGATGATCAGCTGCCGTGAAACCCCGTAAACGTTTGGCGGCTGGCGTTTGCTGTGAGCGGCCGTGTGTTTGGTGGAGAACGCGATTAGGGTTGCGAAAAATAGGGTTTGAACGGAACAGCTCATAGACTGACATATTTATGTCTCTTTCAGTTGGGTCGGATCCGGGCTACCCGTACCAACGCATCGTTTCTGTCACCGTGTACTGTCACCCACACATAATGTTATTAAAAAACGTTACTTGCTTCCGATTTTTAATTCATTTATAGTTATAGTGCGTATGCAATGATTATTTTCAAAAAATTATTAAACTCATGCATTGTATGAAGGCAAGTTTCAAAATTCAACTTATTTTTATTTGATGTGTTGTAGGTTTTAAAAAATAAAAATTTAGATCGGCCGGACGATTAAATTTACCTAACGGGTCAAATGGGTCTGACGCTTAAATTGGCGCGTATAAAAAAAACTAAATTAGAACATAACTTTTTTGTTGCAAATTAAATTTATAAAACGATGTACTAAACAAACTATCTTTTGAAAAAAAAAATCCAACATTATATATATTTGGTGACTTTTTGTCGTCAACCCGTTTGACATGTTTGCTTCAATATGCAAAATTTGCCACCTCTATTATTTTATACATACATACATATATATGCACTTGGGTGCAGATACAATCCCGTAATGTCCCAACCCTACAAAATGTACAAAATTATACATCAAATGCACAAATAAAAAAAACTTTATAACTTAAAACCTTTTTTGGTTTTCAATATTAATACATCTTATACTCTTACAGTAAAATTATATTTAAAATGTAAATTTCTTAACTTATACAGTAAATGCACGAATTGGAACATTAAATGCACAAATTCGTGCATAAAGTACACACCTTTATCATGAGATACGAAAATGTTTACATCAAATGCATACCTCTAATAAATGTAAAAAATTTTATCATCAAATGCATAAGTTTATATATTAACTACATAAATTTTCATCACTTACACATCCTCATGCATTGTGGGATATTGCTGTTGTTCGATTGGACTTTGTATACAAACATGATCGGAATGACGTGCTCATATTAATTTGCATTGATAAAACTGTAAGTGGTAAATACTAACAAAATACTCATATAACGTCTACTTTGTACGAATTTGTTTTTCTAAGTAAATTCATTATTAATACAATTTGTACTAGGGGGATAAAATGGCAGCCATTATCCCATTTGAGTTGATGCATATATACAATTGGAGGAATTTGGCCGTTGGTGTGTTTCATTTTCGTCGGTTCAAAATTGAAGGAAGCTGTAATAAATATCCAAGCTTTGGACCGGTTCAATTTTTACGTTCTGAGTGGAATATGTTTTTTTTACTAAAAATACAACTATTACACCGGTTACGACTGACATCGAGCGCATTGTTCCTTTATATCCCTTGGTGCCGTCACTTAAAAGTCTTGTCCAGAAAACAATGACCTCACGATTAATGATTGGTATGTCTCTTTTTTTACTATGATTGTGTATATAAATTTTGTTTTGTGCGTATAATGCATTTTAAAATATGACAGCTAACTTGTCAATTACATTATGTTAGATGTTGTGGGAAAGATCATATTCGGTCGTAGGATTAGTGCCACATTTTTCAACTTTTACAGCTCATCGTTTGAAGTATTGTTACATGATGATACGTAAGTGTACGTTTTACATGTCTTTATTATTTTTTCTTATGTACATTTTCTTTACTATACAAATTTTCTTTGGTTTCTAACTTGTATTATGTTTAGTGGATATAAGATGAAGCTGAAGTTGTATGACACTACACAGACGAAGCATGTACGTTTTTATCGTGCCATGATAACAAGATCTGTAATCTGCGTTTCCCGGGTTACTCTTAGACATTTTGATTCAAGTATGATTTCATATACTTGTAATGGTTTCATTTATGAATATTTATGCAACACTTCACTTATTAATAATTCGTTATTCTATGTTTTATAATTTTTAGTGAATATGCTGTTTTCCACAGATTTAACGAACGTAATTATCGAACCGCAAATGCCAGAAGCAGACAAGGTTATAAGAATGTTCCAGGATTGATGTTTTATTAACCTGTCATTATGTGTTATTTATGGAAGGTTATGTTATATGCAACATTAATTGTTTGATGCGGTATTATTAGTAGTTGTTATTATCGTTAAGATGTTTATCAGTTTTATATTAACCGAGTATTTGTACCTGCTAACACTTTATAATTTACATGTAAATAATTTTCGTATATCACATTTTTTGTACCCCACGGTTTCAATACAGGTAGTGGGAGAAGATTGTAGAACATTTGGTGAAAATCTCATGTTGCAATAATCGTGTCCACAAATTAATAACCTTATGCGGTCAAGTATGACAACAAACAAAAAAACAAAAGAAAAATATTTTTTTATATATTCTTCAAATTATTTAATAGAAAAATTAGAAAGTGGTTAAAAAGTTACTAAAAACCACAATAAAAACATTTGGATTTCTAATTCAAATAATTTTGTCTAAATGTATAGAATTTGTAGAAAAAAGTTCCAGTTCTAAAATTTCTAAACTTGCATGGTGAAAAAGATCTAAGGCAACACAAAAATGTAGATAGTATGAACTAACTATTAATAACATTCATGGTTAGTGTCTAGACTAAATAAAACACACTGGATATACTCATGAAAATAAAATGTCATACTGACTGAAATACGAAGATAGTCAATATATATTACATATGTATCTTTACAAATAAAGACCAAGATTAATAAATTTGTTAACATAATACGTTTTTTTTACCATTGTAATGATTCATTTTAATGCAACACATTTTAAAATACATTTATAAAGACTGTTCAAGGTACATACATCCCGTGCACCGCACGGGTATAACACTAGTTATCCATTGTTTAAATCATTAATTATTTGTCACGTTGTAAATAATTTCATCAACTTTATTAAAGGACAGGAAACGAAAAACATCGATCGGATGGACAATTTTGCCCCCACACTCCGTCCTGTACACATAACTCGAACCTCCATCAACTACATATGCTCTCCATCATACATCCATCGCCATTTCAAGAAGATTTTAGAATCCAATAAGAACCCCAATCCAAAAATAACTCTGTCTCCTTTAATCTCTCTCCCTCTACTTTCTTCTATCGAACTTTTTTCGTCTTGGCCCAGCCCCTTCTTTGCCCATTTGCATTTTCAATAATCGGGAAAAACAGGGGAGGTGGGGGGTTGTACATTTCTGGGATTCTTTCATGAATCCATCATGTGTTTATGCTACCATCCGCGTTTCTAAACTGTATAGGAATTCAAATTTCTTCTTATCTTGTTATTTAGGGTTAATTTCATTCATTGAGGTTTTTCGTCAAACCGGTTATCTGCATGTATCTATATTTAGGAAGTTTTGATCGTGAGTTCCTCATTTTTTTATCTTTCTTGTTGAATTCGTTTAGGAAGTTTTGATTGGGTTATCTGCATGTATCTATATTAGAGGTTTTGAGTTTTTTTTCTTTAGGAACAGGCTCACATCAACATTCAATAGGGTGCTTTGAATATTGATATAATAGCCTGACACGATTGGTTGTGAAATTTAAATGATTAGGGCTTATTGTATGTATGCAACTGGTAGAGTTACAAGATTTGGGTGCTAATTTAAATCTCTTCAATTTGGTGATGTGATTTTTGTGTAAAGTGTGTATGTGTGGACCTGAGACCTCCTAATTTTGGGAAGGATGTATGCTGTAGGCAGGCTAAGCAGCTATATCACCCGGGGGGTTTCTACGGTTTCTGGCCCGTTTCATCCATTTGGTGGGGCAATAGATATCGTTGTGGTTCAACAACAAGATGGTAGCTTAAAATCATCTCCTTGGTATGTTAGATTTGGGAAATTTCAAGGAGTTTTAAAGGCCAAAGAGAGAGTTGTTGACATTAATGTTAATGGGGTTGAAGCTGATTTTCATATGTATTTAAATCCTAGAGGGGAGGCTTATTTTCTAAGGGAAGTGGTGGGTTCTGAAGAAATAGATGCAGTTTCGTTGCAATCATGCGAGACTGATACTAAAGGCCGATGTCTTAGGCCAACTAAGTCGAAAAGTATGGATTATAATTTCGATCATTGTAATTCACTTATGGATGTCAGCAATGCTCATGCTTTTTCTAGGAATTTGGGGTTTGTTCTCGAAAGAAAATCTAGAAAAGATGCAAATTTGACAATTAAAGACGATACTTCAATTGTTGGTAGGACGTCTGCAGACAGTGCCGAGATTGCAGCTGATCTTTTGGAAATGAAGTGGTCTACGAGTCTTTCTACTAAACCTAATGATAAAAGCCAAAGGGAATGTAACAAGGATGATGGGGAAAGTGCAAGTGGCAAATTGGAGGCGAGTATAGTTTTACACGAAGAACACTTTGTAAATAGGGTGGATGATAATGACAGAAATGCAGATGTTGTCAAGAAGGTTGATGAAGTTATCATAGCAAATGTTGATGATGATGGCATTATAAGTGTTTATGAAGGGCCTGGAGGTTCTATGGAAACCAATAATTCAAACGAAGAAAAAAACTTAAAAGTAGAGTCGGATGGTTCTACGTCAAATGGGCTAGATACAGTTGAAGAGCATATAAAAGTTGCAGACGGACCTTGCACAGAAGTTTCTTGTGTTCGGCAAGAAAACGTTTCTGAAGATGTTCAGTCTTGCAGTGTTGTTGCGGTATCTGTTTCTCAAGCTAAAGATGATAAGTGTAGGTTGGGTGCAGATGAAACAAATGAAGTCAAAACGACATCAGACTCAAATGGTCAACTTCAAGATGGTTCAAGCGATTCTCTTTTGATGAAGGAAGAACAGTTTGTGTTCAGTGACCTTGTTGATAAAAACCCGACTGTTGACCACGAGTCCACAAGTCTAAATCATGGGCTAGATTCATCCCCATGCACATTTGATCAGGAAAGCATAAAAAATGACATAGAAGGATTGAAGGGAAATATTAGAAGGTATCGAAGTGATACTGATTTAGCTAAGAGTTGTGAACTTCCGAAAGAGGAAGTTAGAACACAGGCAAAGTCCTTGCCAAATTTGTGGTCCCAGTTTGATGAATTTGATCCAAATAAACTCCACGATTCTACATACTACACTCTTGATCCCAAACAAAGATTCTCTAAGTGGGACGCACTCAGGAACGATGCTTCAAGGATCATAAAAGAAGGCGATAAACAATCTGCCATTGCTAAAACAAAGGATCGTAAAGGTGGTAAAAGAATTATTAGCATTTTCTCTAACATGTATGATGTGATTTTTCAACATCAAATGATAAAGTTTTAAACCTCAAAGTTGCGAATTTCGTACACATACTTCTACCGGATGCATTACACTTGTCCGATTTTAAAATGGTTTGCCTTTTGGAAATCAAACTGATGGGGTGTTTGAATGTGTGTAATCGACGTGATTATCGTCTAATTATTGCGATTTCAGCTTGTATATAATCAATTTTAGTGGTTAAGTAATTTGTATTATGATAATCAGATTATTAGGGCCCTATATAATCATGTTCTGATAATCAGTTTAGGACCTATTTAATTCTTCAGATGGCCAAAATTTGAACTCAAACTCTGGTATTCTGAGTGTTCAACTTCATACACTATCTACTTCACATCGTTTTGTTTTGTTACTCCTGACTATATGATTTTACAGTTAGTATCACATAATCACTTTCAATATACACATCCAAACAATCCTTAATTATAATATTGTTTTTTTATATAACAATGCTCATGTGTTGTGGTACACCTATTTCAGGTGATGCATCCAACATTGGTAATGATAATGGTAAAAGTTGGAGTATTTGGCCGTTTACTGGCAGATCTAGAAGTAGAAGGTTATCTCAGAAAGAACATTACTGTAAAAAAGATCTTGATTTTGATACTGTGTCAGAGGTGGATGGAGAAAAAGATCCTCTCTCAAAGTCAAATAAGATGCGTAAAGAGGTTACTCCAACACCTGAGCAACTACAGTCTTTGAATCTTACGGAAGGGAAAAACACAGTAACATTTACGTTTTCGACAGCAGTTCTAGGGAATCAACAGGTTTGTAGTACTTTTGGTTGGTCATCAGTTTATGCTCAACATGTTTTTGTTTGTGGTTTGTGTTTTGTTTTAACACTATGCATATATTATTCAGGTTGATGCCAGAATTTTCTTGTGGAGATGGGATACGCGCATCGTGATCTCAGATGTTGATGGAACAATTACTAAGTGAGTTGATGTTTTTATTGATTAAAGTGTGATATATTTTACTTCTCCTTTGGTAATATTTAGGTATTGAATATTTCTTTTGTTTTTTACCTTTTATATTGAGCATAAAGGTTGGAGAAAGGAGAAACACACACCTTACAAGTTTGCTTAACAGGTTTCCATATTTTTCCACATTGTGTTGTTATGATTCTTGAATTCTAATGTGGGTCTTTCATATGATGCAAGATGAAATCTGAAAGGCAAATTAATGTGGAAAAGAGTACCCAGAAATCAAATTAAAGTTTCTAAGTTTCACATCTTGAAAACCTAGGTCTTCTTAATGAAAATAGACTTGTCAAATGAATTAGTCATCTCTGCTTAGGAATATATCTTTTATTATTAATAAACACTATATTTTAAACCGGAAGAAGGCCAATTCTAGTTTTGATTAGACCTGATCAAGTTTATCAAACAGAAATAACCTGTAATAAAGGCAAACTTTCGAGAGGTCATCCATCTCTTCAAAACTAATTGCAGTCTGGCCACATATATTCTTCACACCCTAATGATTTGATTAATTCCCTATATATTGGGATTTGGAAATAACTATTCCTTATTACTAAACTCTAATTATAACAGGCAAAGGCCAACCCGACATGCAAGTCAATTACTCCCCTCTCAATCTCTCATAACAAAACACCTTGTCCTTGGGGTAGAGGTCCAAAATTTCAATCAAGATCACAGCTGAGTTTGAGTACCGGTCTTCTTTGAATGAGTCAATCTAGTGGCCTCATATTCATTTGTGTGCATGTCCCTCAGACTTTGTGATACAACTTTTTAATGTGCCCTCAATGTGTCTCCCCATCATCTCCCCACCGTCTCTTGATTTTCCTCCACAATTGATATCACTTTTATGATATAGTCTTTGATGAGTCTCTTCCATTGAAGAAAACATCATCCCATCCATCTTGGCAAGATGATTGAGCAGGGTCTTTTCACGCCTAATTTTTCTAGTTCATCTACTCTTTTTGCTGCCACCATTCCCAGAATAGAGATTTGATACCAATTCGATAAGACTTGAACAAGTGAATGATAGCAACAAAGATAATGGTTAAATGACTTGATAGGTTTGATGTCTCTCCCAAAGCCGTAGAAACTAATAACTGTAGTAAACAACTTTTTTGGTTGTTAATCTATTACATCCTCATTCTTTTTCATGTTTATTATTGTAAATAAATAATCTTCTTAAAATACTATGAACATTATTCATGGAAACCAGAGATAAAGTATGCTACTTGTAGTCTCCTCACATTTTTGGACATTTCATATGTGTACAACTTGTTATGGGTCTAACCTATAATTTTCATAGTGTCACCTGTAGCTGTTAAGGGTTTGTTTAATTCATAAATTATTAATTGAAATGAAATACTTATCAATGTTTTAAATGATGTTATAACTTATAAGTCAATTTCAAAAGATGAAAACTTGTAAAGAACAATTATTTTGTGTTTCTAATGAAATTGAACTTCTTTGTTAAAGTTTTCAATAATGTACATGTTATATACGGTGAGCTGACTTGACTCCGGACAAAACCCTAAAATGGTATAAAAGAAAATCCTCGATCAGCCCCTGCCTCCTCATGACCCATATGGATCTATATATCCCTATATTCAATCCCTTCTTGCTGATTATATGTTCTTTCAATTCAATGTTGTTTTACAGGTCTGATGTTCTGGGACAGTTCATGCCTTTGGTTGGAAAAGACTGGACTCATATCGGCGTAACACACCTCTTTTCTGCCATTAAGGTTCGTTGCATAATTAGTTTGCCTCTTCAATCTTTTGATTTGAAGAGGGTAATTGTCACATCTGATGAATAGTCAAATACTTCTATTAAATTGCATGGCTGGTCAAATAAGTGATTTCTTTTGTGACATCATGGTTTCAATGTGTTCATTTTGTGCTGTAGGAAAACGGATATGAAATTCTCTTTCTTAGTGCTCGGTCAATTTCTCAAGCCGATATCACTCGACAGTTTTTAATCAACCTTAAACAGGTTAAACTGAAGAACATTGTGTTAATATTTTGTCTTAATGTCGATCGAGTTCTTTGTTTGACTTGGTTATCTTTGCTGTATTTTACAAAATGAAACTGCAGGATGGAAAGACTTTACCTGAAGGACCTGTTGTTATTTCCCCAGATGGACTATTTCCGTCACTTTTTCGTGAAGGTAAGGTCATGTTTGATTACCTCTTATTGGAATCATTAATATGTCATTTTACCTTTGAATGACTTCTTAATGATTCCGTTAAGAACTAAACAAACAACCCCTAAGTCTTTAGTATCTCACATTAATCAAAATACGGTGCCTCATTAAATTCAAAAGATTCAAAAATTGACAATTGAGTTCTTAGCAATCTTCATAACGGAATTTTTATTTTGCGTTATTTTATATAGTTTGCTTGTTTTTGCAGTTATCCGTAGAGCGCCTCATGAATTCAAAATTGCTTGCTTGGAGGTTGGTTCATAGTTTGTTTCCGTTTACGCTGCAAGCAATGTTCATAAGTAGTAATCCCTCACGCGGGCTTTATACATTCAGGATATCAGGGCATGTTTTCCAGCCGATTGGAACCCATTTTATGCGGGTTTCGGAAATAGAGATACCGATGAGTTTAGCTACCTCAAGGTTGGAATAGCAAAGGGGAAAATATTCATCATCAATCCTAAGGTGCTTCTTATGGTCACTTGATGCTGATAATGTTTTCCTTCACTCTGTTATGTACAATTAGGCCTCATATGTTTTTCATTCAGAGCCTCTTAAAAACATCTGAAGTCTAAAGTTCAGATCCTATAATAAATTAAGATTGTTTGTTTAAATTCAGA
The DNA here is from genome assembly GCA_020465985.1 of Centrapalus pauciflorus. Classification (NCBI taxonomy): domain Eukaryota; kingdom Viridiplantae; phylum Streptophyta; class Magnoliopsida; order Asterales; family Asteraceae; genus Centrapalus; species Centrapalus pauciflorus. Next base: position 85,943 of record JAANYP010007812.1, on the reverse strand, counting down.
CTTAAGAGGTTGAAACCTCTGAATTTTCCTCTGAATTTTAAGAGGATGAGAGTTGTCTGAATTAAAATTAAGAGCCTCTTAATATCAGATCTTAAAGCCTCCTCTTAATTTCAGACGTGGTTTTCAGACTTCAGACATTTAACATCTTTTAAAAAACAAATGTCACCTTATCGTTATCTTTCTTCTGATTTCCCATAGGGAGAGGTGGTTGTAAACCGTTGTACCGACACAAAATCATATAGTTCCCTTCATTCTGTCGTCAATGGCATTTTCCCGCCTATTTCTGAGCACGAGGAGGTCGAAACGCATTAAGGTTCTTATTCTTGTTGAAAATTCACACCATATCATAACTCAAACCATCGAATCATACAACGTAACTCGGTATTTATGTTTCCAGGAGGGTTATAAACTTCCGCTGTAATCGAAGGTAGCTACAGTCATCCCTTTTCAAAGTTGTTGATGTTCGGGGAAATGATCTCGCTCTCATGAATGGGGATGCGGTAAGAGATGGATCGATGTATAGTCTGATGTACAGCCAGAATACGTCGAAAAGACACCGAAAGAATGTATACAACACTCAAGAAACAGGTATATAAATACCACTTTGTTCACCTGAATTTGTATGTTCTTAATGTAAGTATAAATTGGAATAAATATTCCTTTTATACAATAAACTTTATAGTTCTATTTTAGAATATGTTTGCTCTTGACTTAATCTCGATACACCGAACTAGGGGTGGTTTTAGGGTGTGCGAAAGGCTCGACTGCACAGAGCTCCCAATTTCGTAGGGTCTCACAGACATAATAAAGATCTAAATTTAGACAAATAAAAAATTTCTATATTTGACATGTATACGTTGTGCATCGGTGCATTAAAATGGAATTCATGTCAAATTCAGTTTGATTAGTATTATTTATTTTAATTTCTCATAAATCAAGTTTTTTATTATTCACGACATCCACTTTGCCTATTAAAATAAAGTCTCAAAATGACCAATTTACTAATTTAAAATATTTAAGGGACTATGTTGTGATCACAAGCACAGGGCCTTCGAAATTCATGAGACGGCCCTGCACCGAACCTAACGGTAAATTAGCAAAGGGAAAGAAAAGTACGGTGTCGTTATTGAGAATACAGACGCGTGCGACATCTAACACGAAAGACAGTTATTACACGTTAACAGATGGGATCGAATACCATCAGACTAAACAATAACTTATTCGACGATCTAGTTGAACGATAAAACGCTGAAGATCTTGTTTTTGGAAACTAGGGTCGAACGATTCTCAACTGCAACACTTTATCCGCAAACTCGACCAGGTTTTCGATCTCATTGTAATCTATGTGACCGTTGCGATTGGCATCGGCACGCCTCACCCCTAGCCACCCCTTTACGGTGGTGAACCAACCTTGTCCGTGTAGACGGACGGCTTGCCGGAGTTCGTCTCTGCTAATCCGGCCATCTTTGTCACCGTCAAATGTCATCAACCAGATCTTGAATTCCTCCATTGTTAACTCCTTAACACCATATCTGCCGATCGCATGGCTTTTGTAGTTTTTCATTTTCTGTTTTCTTATGGGAGAAAACTAAACAAACATACACACGTATATATAGTTTCAAGAATCATAAAAGTTTTTTAAGAAAAGAAAAAGAGAAAGAAAAGTGAATTAATTAAGAGAATAAATCGTGTCGATTTTAAAGCATATTAATGAGATTTTTATGATTTTTTAATTGTCGGCAAATAAAAAGTTGGATTCCATAAAATGAACATTCATAATAAATCAGGAACCATATTTTTGTGGTGTTGAATTGTTTTTTCCGAGTGCCAATTTGCCTAAGTTTAATAAAATGTAGAATATGGAGAGATGATGTTGCTACTTGGTGAGAATATTTAGGTATTAAATTTGATTTTAATTTTTAATTCATGTTTGAATCATGTCAACAAGGAGTTTAATCATTATTATCTTTATATAATAAAAACACATAATGTCACGTGTCATTTTCATGTTTATCATAATAAATAAATAAATAATCTAATCTAAACCAAATATCATAAAGGGTTAATATTGGAAAAACTCAACTTAATTTTTTCATTTTCTTAATTAAGTTTCTGAACTATGTTTGTCTTATTCAAAATTATATATTTTTTACTGGCTACCGGATTAGCCGGTAAAATACAACTGATAAAACAAAATGTTTAGTGACTTAATCGCTAAAACATAGAAAGGTCATGAGTTTTTTTCAACATTAATCAAGTAAAAAATTAAGGGTACTTGTTTGGTAACCAGTCAAATATACATTTTTTAATAAGACAAAAATTTTTTAGAAACTTAAAAAATAAGAATAAAAGTTTAAAAACTTAATTATGAAAATGAAGAAAATCGATGAGGTTATTCTAATATTTTTTAATATCATAAAATCTAATAAATCTTTTATATATATGTGTGTGTACGTGTGGATATATATATATATATATATATATATATATATATATATATATATATATATATATATATATATATATATATATATATATATATATATATATATATATATATATATATAGGGTCAGGTTCTATGGGGCACCTGTATGCATTGTACTTTGGAAACCTGTATGCACCGTTAGATCTTGAATTTAATGGTTCAGATTGCAGGGTCAAAAGGGTAATTAACTTGAAAATGGGTGCACGGGTGCATAAATTCTCGCGCACGGAAGGGCAAAATCGGAAAATGCTTGAATTCATGAAAATATTCTATCCGAATCTAAACAAACATGATGCATCTTCATCCAATTTATTGGATTCGTCTTCAAACACGATGCATCTTCATCCAATTCAATTTCAAACATGATGCATTTCGACCATATTCATCCTCGTCTTTGTTCCATCATTATGCATCACCAAAATCGTGATGCATTTCGGCCATATTCATCCTCGTCTTTGTTCCATCATTATGCATCACCAAAATCGTGATGCATTTCGACATTTAAACGTGTTAATTTCGTGATGCATCTCTGAAATTTAAACGTGTTCATCAACGTTTTCAATGTGTTCATCATTGTCGTGATGCATTGCTGTTGTGCATCATGTTTGAAACAACCAATATTTTATTTAGTTTCCTAAATAAATGATAAATATTAAATTAAATCTTATAATTTAACAATATATTATTAAACATTCCCAAAATGCCCTTAATGCACCATTTGTAAACAAGCAATGCATTTTTGGTTCCCATTTGGTTCCCGATGCATATGGTGCCCCATAGAACCTCAATCTATATATATATATATATATATATATAAAAGGTTACTTGTTTGGTAACCAGTCAAATATACATTTTTTAATAAGACAAAAATTATTTAGAAACTTAAAGAATAAGAATAAAAGTTTAAAAACTTAATTATGAAAATGAAGAAAATCGATGAGGTTATTCTAATATTTTTTAATATCATAAAATCTAATAAATCTTTTATATATATGTGTGTGTACGTGTGGCTATATATATATATATATATATATATATATATATATATATATATATATATATATATATATATATATATATATATATATATATATATATATATATATATATATATAAAAAGAGAAAGATCTTTTGAAAACACTATATTTATTGTACTATTGGATATACCAGTAATGAGTGATGTGCAGATAAGTGATTGTTGAACCGTAGGGATTGCTAGGTGTTATGTGCTATGTGTTTATGTTTTATATGTAGAGTCTAACCCTTGTGTACTTACGGGTCCAAGCTTACGTTTTTATGTCTGAATGTGTGTCTCAAGGAGCCAAAAGATAGAACCGCCAGCACCAAAGCAAAAGTAGGAGACATTACCAACCTTCAAGGATTCAAACTTCCCTTTGTACATTATGTGACATCATCTTTTGTGGATATGTTACAGTGAGTTGTATGCTATGTTACTGTAAGTCAGAGTTTCGTTATATGTATATTAAAGTTTTTAATTATCGGTATTTGTGTAACCTGAAATTGTTATTGTGATATTGTATGTTATATTGTCACTTATGATATGTGTATGACGTGACATTTGACCAGATTTCGAGGGTGTTACATAAAATATATAATTTATATAAAATAATTTATTTGATTTATTAAAAAAAAGCTACTATTCATATTTATTAAAAAAACGTGAAAATAGTAGTAGCTATAATAAATAATAATAATAATAATAATATTTTTATACGTTTTTAAATAATTGATATTTATATGTTCTAAGTTTAAATAATGTAACAACCCAAGTCTATCGGGACAAGATATTGTCTGATTGACCATCCCAACATGATGTTTTACATTTTTATTTTTTTTGTAATGGTTTAACACCTTAAAACACATCTGGTTGGGAAGGAGTTGCCCCAATCTGATAATTCTCTCACCCACCAATGTAGCATTTCATAATCCCTCTTTACGGGGACAACTTATTTGTTGTGCACATCGACCCCATCAAAATGTCTAACGATTTTATTTTTGGTAGTGGCTCACCACCCAAAACATGTCACTTGGAGGGAATTTATTTCAACTTTATGAAAGTCTCTTATTAGTTTCTCTCACCACCAACGTGAGGTGTCACAAATAAATTTTAGAGTTAATTACAAAAATGGTCCCTGTGGTTTCCCTTAATATTTGGATTTGGTCCCTGAACTTTCAATTTTACAAAAACGGTTCTTATTTTCATAGTTTGTTTGCAATTTTGGTCCCTCAACCTATTAACTTTTCTAATATGACCAAATTACCCTTATTTTGATGCAAACTATAGGGACTATTTCTATAATTAGTTTTTTAACTCTTTTTAATCTTAATTAAATAAATTATTTTTTAGTGTTACTTAAATTTAATAAACTATAAAAAATAGAAAAGAATTATTTAATTATTTATGTTGGTTCATAAATGATTTAGAAATGGTCCCTATAGTTTGCATCAAAATAAGGGTAATTTGGTTATATTAGAAAAGTTAATAGGTTGAGGGACCAAAATTGTAAACAAACTATGAAAATAAGGATCGTTTCTGCAAAATTGAAACTTCAGGGACCAAATCTAAATTTTAGGACAAACCACAGGGACCATTTTTGTAATTAACTCTAAATTTTATTAAATATGTGAGTCAATAAACTCAAGTTCCATTAAGTTTCATATTAGTGTGGAGTTCTGGAGTTTCATACTAAATGTACATGTTCATTATGATAAAATATTATATTTCAGCAATTTCAAAAATGTATTATTATTGATCATTTAACATAATTTTGAAGTTCATTACAATAAAAAGTTTGTATTTCATGCAAAAATACAATATGCACATGTTTAAAAGTGCATTATCAGTTCACTTGTGCATATTGTTTAAAAGTTGTCATTTTGCATGAAATATAATTTTTTTTTATCGTAAGGAACATCAAATGATGTGAACTTGTCGTTCTTGAACATTTGTATATTGCATTTTTGCATTAAATAAAACATTGAACATGTGCATTTAATATGAGACTTCAGGACCCCACTCTAATAAGAGACTCCATGGAACTCAACCATATATATATATATATATATATATATATATATATATATATATATATATATATATATATATATATATATATATATATATATATATATATATATATATATATAGTGTGAGGTTCCATTGAGAACTTTTGTGCATCGAGGCACAAAAGAACCTCAACTGGCCCTTGGATGAAAAGAATGTGTGGGTTAGATCAAATGACAAAAAGGTAATTAAATAGAAAGTTTTATGCATCAAGTGCACATAATGAAATTCGCGGAGGGGTAAAACAGGAATTATGCAATCCTTATTTAATTATTACACTTCCAAAATTAACAAAAATAATACAAATTCAAAATACATGCATATCGTTCATCTCTTCCAAAAATAAATCATGCATATCGTTCATATCTTCCAAAATCAAAATATATCATAATACAAACATGAATCGTTCTTACAAACATAAATCATGCATGTCGTTCATCTTTTCCAAAATCAAGAGGGGCTAAGAGAGAGAGAGAGAGAGAGAGAGAGAGAGAGAGAGAGATAGATAATGAGAAAGAGGGAGTGGTGTTAGGAAAGAAGTTAATGGTGATTTCATACCAAATTTAGCTATTAACTATCTTAAAAAACATTTAAATTCAAAAATAATTTTCATACATTTAATATCCCCTAAATGCCCTTTGTGCACCCTTGGTAGATAGTTCGATGCACAAAAGTTCTCAATGGTGCCTCGATGCACAAAAGTTCTCAATCGAACCCCAATATATATATATATATATATATATATATATATATATGTATATATATATATATATATATATATATATATATATATATATATATATATATATATATATATATATATATATATATATATAGATTTAGGTTCAAGTGAGTACCACCTCCAATGTAGCGCACCAGAAGGTACCACCCTTAAAAGTAATATTTTTGAAATTTTTTTTCATGAACATGTTCTAATTAACATTACACAGATCATATGTGAATTTCACGCAAATCCGAACACTCTAAGTGCATGAAAACACACATCACATAAATGCATGTTCACATGTCTTCAAAATTATGTAAGTGTGTGTTCACATCATTTTTTAGGAGCTAGGAGATGTGAATGTATGTGAAATTTACATACGATCTTCATAATGTTAATTAAAACATGTTTATGAAAAAAGAATTTTAAAAAAGTTTTTTTAAAAGTGGTACCTTCTGGTGCGCTGCATTTGGGTGGTACTCTCTCGAACCATATTCTATATAGATATATATATATATATATATATATATATATATATATATATATATATATATATATATATATATATATATATATATATATATATATATATATATATATATATATATATATATGGTCAGGTTTTGTGGGGAACGATATCATCTATAACCTAAAAGGAACCAATCGTAGCCCTTAGATAAAATGATCATTAATTCATCACGCGATATACGTATTTGGTATGCATAGGAGTATTTTGGAAAAAATAATATACCTAGTCAAATAAATTTTAATTTTATATTAATTGAGTATTCAGTTAAATATTAAAGTAAATGCTAATTAAATTAATTTATACACTTCCAAAATAACAAAATCTAAACAAATTCAAAATCTACACAAATCGTGATGCATCTAAATATCTAATATTAATCGTTCAAATTCATGATGCATATTGTTTATTATCGTCACCAACAATTTTCAGCCATCTTCGTGTTCATCATCATCGTCGCCGTTGTCATACATGATGCATCTTCATCGGATCCATCTTCAAACACGATGCATCTTCATAGGATTCATTTTCAAACACGATGCATCTTCATTGGATATTTGGATCCATCTTCAAACACGATGCATATTAATCGGATTCATCTTCAAACATGATTTCATATTCATAAACGCATTGGAGTCGTCTTCCATAAACGTCGTATAAACATGATTCATCTTTCAAAATTTTCCATTAAGAAAATCATGACACACGACCATACCTTCAAAACAATAAAAGTGGATTACATCATTGTCGGCCAAAAAGTTGCATCAGCATCAACGGTCGAGATCATTTTCTTAGTTTTTGTATATCCATTTTATTCCCCAACAATACAAATCCCCCTCTACTGTTGAAACACAACATCAAAACATCAACTAGTTGTTAATTTATATTCTTCCAAAATTTGTACCCGACTTCACTTGTTTCAAAACGATCTATTCGGTTACGAAGAAAACGACGATGGCAATGACCTTTTTTTTTTTTTTTTGCAAAATCAACAAGGTCTTTGAACAAAGCATCTTCTGGATTGTCTTTCTTCGATGGCGCTATGGAATTGAGAATCAGATTCTGAGTTTGACCAACCAACCTATTGTAAGACGAACTGGACCCACTGCTAGAAATTAGAGTGTGATTCTGATTGAAAATTGTTGTCTCTGGCTATGTTCCGAAGGTGGTGGTGGGATAGACACAGGTGCGACAGTAGGCGGTGCACCATATGAAGCCAAAGGTGATTTGTCTGCAGGCTTGGGTTCTTCATATGTAGGCTGATCACAAAATAAAGTGACGCGGTTGGGTTTATGTAATCGGCTGATGGAGGGGAGGATGGTCTCGGTTGTAACGACCCAATTATTTTATAAATGATATTTAATATTTATTGTAAAGAAATACAAATTTCATATATTAATGAATTTCGTATTATATAAATAAATAGTTGGGTAAATTATAATAATGAAATATTGATTTATGAAGAAAGGACCTTAAAAGAAATGGAAATAATTGTAGGGTCTAAATGGTAAATATTAAATAGTTAAAAAAAAAAAGAAAAAGAAAAAGCAAATTTCTTGCTTTAAGTTTACGCCACACACACACACTAATGTGTGTGTTGTGTTCTTTCACTTCAAAAAGAAAAGAGGAGAGGAAAGAGAGGAAAGAAAGAAAAGAAAGAAATTTGAATAAGAAGAAGAATAAAACAAAAATTCAATTTTTGTTGGAAGTTTCTTTTTACGGTTTGAAAGATCCAAAAGGTACCAACTCTTATTTTGTAAATCTCTTACTTTTCTCTTCTCTCCACCACCTTCATATGAAGAAGATGAGAACTCAAATGGGTTTTTCATGGAGATCTCTTCGAAATGACTAGATCTTGAAAGAAAATGATGAAATATGTTAGATCATTTATCTAAAAAGTATATTATACAAGTTTCTATGTATTTTGATGGGTTTTTATGAAGAACTCTTAGAAATGGCTAGATCTGAAAGAAAATGATGAAATATGTTAGATCCATTATTTTAAAAGAATATTGGCAAGTTTTTATGTATTTTGGTGGGTTTATCTCAAAACCCCAAATTTGAGTTCATATGAACCCTATGTAATCTAAAAAGATGAAAATGATGTTTTGATGGTTAAAATGGGTTAAGATATATATATATATATATATATATATATATATATGTTAGGAATAATTTTACAACTCTTTATAATAAATATAGAGAAGTTTTAGTATTTTTTGACATTAAATTCATAAGGCAGAAAATGCAGTTCAGCCTTGAAATATTCTGAAAAATTTGCTAAGTATGGATCTAGAATGGCCCGAATTTCGAATGACCATGGTCCGAATTTCGGATGGCATTGGACCGAAATTTTAATTTTAATTATTTTTATTCTATGAGATCTTTTGTCATAATAGTCTATGACATCTATTAAGGAGAATAATTAGACCAAAATATTTATTGAGGTTTAATGCTGAAATTAGTTAAGTTGTACGACTAATGTATCCGGATCAATGTTAAGAAGTTATAAGCTGTGAGACTTATAAATATTATATTATGAACCTGTGTGTAGGGGGTTTGACGGGTTAAGGTCCCTTGGAGACTATTAATCATATTTTGACGATTATAACTCGGTTTCGAGGCCGAGAGCTTGTTGTACACCACTGTGAGTTCTAGCATTAATGTATTTATATGCATATTATGAATTGTATGTTATCGCTTTCGTATCATTCTTGTCATTTACATGCCTTGCCATCACATATATTATTGTTATCATATTATCACTCGATTGATAAGTTGTTGAACATTCATTTGACCTCTCCGCCGAGACGGTCCGCCTGAGTGTGGTAACCTAGCGGAATCATAATGGTAAGCCTGAGTGTGGTAACCATTATTGCCTGTAAAACGATAAGCCTGTGTGTGGTAATCGTATGACATCACCGTAAACTGCATATCGATAAGCATGTGTCTGTGGTAATCGAGCAGTAGATTGTAAACCCATTGTACGGTAAGCTTGTGTGTGGTAACCGCAATGTGGTAGCTTATTAGCCATTAGTTGGCCTCCTGAGATTGTTAGTTAAATTCATGGCATTGCATGGCATCATTCATATATCGCATGGTACTTTAATCTAGAATCTCACTAAACAACTTTGTTGTTTACCCCGTTAGTTGATATTTCTTTTCAGGAACTGTTAAGGGCAAAGGCCCGGCTGGCCCAAACTGATAGACACTGGTTGGAGCATGGTTAGGAGCTCCATATATTTGTTGATGATTGGGGTGGGAGTAGCAGACTTCCATTTTTGACTTACGCGAATTAGTTAATGATTATTAATTCGTTTGTAATCACACTGATGATTTAACATTGTGACTCCAATTACATTACTCCGTGATTTCAGACACTCTGTTGTGTTATATGCAAAGTGTTTAGAATCACGTTGATGATTGTTAAAGTACTAAAAGTTTTAAATTGACCGTAATTCCGCAAGTACTCTGTATAAATTAATGTATAATGGTATCGAAATACTCGTATTAGTTATATGGGTGTTTCAATTTGGTATCAGAGCTGGAGCTCATAGACAGAGTATAGTCGACGATACTCTACTCTGAGCACGGTTTCAGATGCTGGTATTGACCCACCTAGGCGGCAGTATTATAACAAATTCAATTGACCTTTGGCCTAGGATGGGATATTAATGGGTAGACTTTTAAGGCTTTAACTTAATGAAAGTATAATTGTGTATACGTATAAATGTTAAATGCATACTTTGGTGTGAAAGAAGCGTTGAACCGACCTGTAACTGTTTGTTGCGGACAATGTCGGATAGCCAGTCAAATCGCGTTCTACACCAGGAGGTTAAACATTCAAATGATGGGGGAGACAGAGATCAGTCTCAAGATTTTGAAAATGAATCCAGTTTCCGTACTGGTGGAGGGTCTAGAGAGGACCAGATGATGCAAATGATGGCTCAGATGCTGGAGCAAAATCGCCAGCAGAATGAGCTAATGACCCAGTTACTTGCTTCCCAGAACGTGCAGGGAAAGAAAAATAATGCTGAGGGGGAGCAAGCGAGTAACGATAATACTGAAGTCGTTGGAAGCGGAAGCAGGGCTGAAAGGCCTAAGAAGGATAAAGAACGAAAGCACGGCTCTTCTAAGTCAAAAAGGGGAATGTCGTATAAGAATTTCATAGGTTGTCGTCCTCCATCGTTCAATGGACGAGCAACTACTGTGGAGGCCTTAGACTGGATCAAGGCAATTGAAAAATTATTCCGAGTCACCGACGTCAGCAATGACAAGAAAGTGCAGTACGCAACTGCACAATTCGTTGGTCCTGCCTTGACTTGGTGGGATTCTGAAGTTGAGATTTTGGGTTTGGATGTTGTGGCAAAGATGACCTGGGAAGAGTTCAAGACCAGGTTCGACAAACATTTCTGTCCGGCAGTTGCGGTGCAGAAAATAAAAAGAGATTTCCTTAACTTTCAGCAAGGAGAATTATCGGTGGATGATTATCTGATCGAGTTTAACTCGAAAGCGATGTTTGTGGGGTCGGTAATTGCTGATGAAAAGCAAAAGACCGACTATTTTGTTGAAGGACTGCGAAATGAGATTCGCGAGATGGTGACTGTTCGCGCGGTGGAATCATTTGAGAAAGCTGTGGAGTATGCGCGACTCCGGGAGTATGAATTGTTTCGTAGGGAACAAGAATCGACTGGATCGAAGAAAGCAAAGGTTGAATCTTCACCGGGAACGTTTAAACAACCCCAACAGTCGTTCTCAAAGAACGTGGACTCTCGTTCACGATCCCAATCTTCCAGACACTCGAAGAAGCCTACTATCTCCAGCAACCCTCAGTCCAAATCTCAGTTTTCCAATTCTGTGCCTACGTGTAACCGCTGTGGGAAACTTCATCGTGGGGAGTGTTTGTCCCCTATTGTATGCCATGGTTGTGGAGAAGAGGGACACATACGTCCAGCGTGTCCCAAACGAAGTGATGCGTGCTACGAATGTGGTCAAGTGGGCCACCTTGCTCGGAATTGCCCAAAGAAGAGGTTGGCAACGTCTGAAAGTAAAGGCTCAGTCGCAAAGCCTAGTTATGTGGGTGGTTCCTCCCAATCAAAGGGGAATCCACCTAAGCCTCAAGCCAGAGTTTATCAGATTACCGCTGCCGAGGCGCAGGATGTGCCGGATGTCGTAACCGGTACTTTTCTCCTGAACTCTTTACCTGCTGTAGTATTATTTGATTCCAGTGCAAGTGTGTCTTTTGTTTCTAAATCATTTGCACGAAAGTTAGATGTTGTACCTTCTTTGATGCCTTTCCCTCTATCTGTTGATGTGGCAAGCGGGAAATAAGTCTGTGCCACCCAAATATATTATGACTGTGTGCTGACCTTAGATGGACATAATTTTGATATCGACCTTGTCCCCATAGATACTAAAGAATTTGATATAATAGTTGGCATGGATTGGTTGGCCAATAATCTTGCCACTATTGCTTGCGCTAAAAGAATTGTTCGTTTGTTCACGCCGGAAGGCGAATAAATATTTGTGTATGGGGATAGACATAAAAGGGAAGCCGCGGTTATTTCGGTGGCTAAGGCTCGGAAAAATCTAAGTAAAGGTTGCAAATGTTACTTGGCTTGTGTCTTGAATGCCAAGAAGGAAGGGATAAATCTTAAGGATGTGCCAGTAGTTAATGAATATCCCGATGTGTTTCCTGATGACTTACCGTGATTGCCATCGGACCGATCTGTAGAGTTTCGAATTGAGTTAGTGCCGGGAGCTGCACCAATTGCGCGTGCTCCGTATCGTTTAGCGCCTTCGGAAATGAAGAAAATGATGGCGCAATTGGAAGAATTGTTAGAGAAAGGGTTCATTCGGCCGAGTACCTCGCCGTGGGGTGCTCCGGTTTTATTCGTGCGAAAGAAAGACCGAACCTTCCGAATGTGCATAGATTATAGAGAACTGAACAAGGTGACTATAAAGAATAAGTATCCTTTGCCTTGTATTGATGACTTGTTCGATCAACTACAAGGAGCTGCTTATTTCTTGAAGATAGACCTTCGTTCAGGGTATCATCAATTAAAGGTTCGTGAGGAAGATGTACCGAAAACTGCTTTTCGGACCCTATGGACATTATGAGTTCTTAGTGATACCTTTTGGGCTCACTAATGCTCCTGCGGCCTTTATGGACTTGATGAATCGTGTGTGCCGTCCAATGCTTGACAAGTCAGTTATAGTGTTTATCGACGACATCTTGGTGTATTCCAAGACGGAGGAAGATCATGCGGTTCATCTGAGGCGATTGCTCGAACTTCTTCGCAGCGAACAGTTGTATGCTAAATTCTCGAAGTGTGAATTTTGGTTGCGGCAAGTGCAATTTTTAGGACATGTCATATCTTGGGAGGGTGTTTCTGTGGATCCCTCCAAGATTGAAGCCATTAAAAGTTGGGAAGCGCCTAGAAATGTTGCTGAGATTTGTAGTTTTCTTGGATTGACCGGCTATTACCGACGATTTATTCGAGATTTCTCTAAAATAGCCGTCCCACTCACTTCGTTGACACGTAAGAATGCGAAGTTTGTGTGGGAAGAGCCACAGAATGCATCATTTCAAACTCTGAAGAGTCGACTAACCGATGCTCCGGTACTTGCGTTGCCGGAAGGGAACGAAGATTTTGCTGTTTATAGCGATGCTTCGATAAATGGATTGGGTTGCGTGTTAATGCAACGGGGAAAAGTGATAGCTTATGCATCGAGACAACTTAAAGATTATGAGAAAAGTCGTCTGACTCATGACTTGGAGTTAGATGCTGTCACGTTTGCTTTAAAAATCTGGCGGCATTACCTATATGGTACTAGGTGCCAATTGTTTACTGATCATAAGAGTTTGAGACATATCTTTGATCAGAAAGAGTTAAACATGCGACAGCGTCGTGCCATGGAATTGATTAAGGATTATGACTGTGAAATCCTTTATCACCCTGGAAAAGCCAATGTAGTGGCTGATGCTTTGAGCCGAAAGAGATATCCGGAAGCAACTTGTTATGCATTAACACATGTAGTTGTGACTTTTTCTATCCTTGACGACATTCGAAAGTGGCAAATCGAGGGCCTTAAGGAAGAAAATATTAAGGCCGAAAGGATGGTTGGTCAAAGTGTATTGTTAACCGAAGGTGGCAACGGTTTGAAAATGTTTAGAGAGCGCATTTGGGTGCCTAAGATCGGTGATGTGCGCAAGACAATTTTAGAAGATGGTCATAATTCAAAGTTCTCAATTCACCCCGGGAGTTCTAAGATGTATCAGGATTTGAAATCCGAATATTGGTGGCCCGGAATGAAGCGAGACGTTGGTAATCACGTTGAACGGTGCTTGACTTGCTTGCGAGTCAAGGCCGAACACCAAAAACCATCTGGAAATTTGCAACCACTCGAGATACCTGAATGGAAGTGGGATCACATCACGATGGATTTTGTGGTAAAGCTTCCGAAGACCCAACGACAACATGATGCTATCTGGGTTATTGTGGATCGACTGACGAAGTCCGCACACTTTTTGCCGATACGAGAAAACTTTCCTTTGGAAAGATTGGCGCGAATGTATATCGATGAAATTATTGTACGTCATGGGATTCCAAAATCTATTGTCTCGGATCGTGATTCGAGATTTACTTCGAGATTTTGGCAAAGTATGCAAGATCAGTTGGGAACACGTGTTAACTTGAGTACGGCGTTTCGTCCCCAGACTGATGGCCAGACTGAACGTACCAATCAGACGATGGAAGATATGTTACGTGCGTGCGTGATCGAGCTTGGTGGAAATTGGGATACGCACCTACCGCTTGTGGAATTTGCCTACAACAACAGTTATCATTCTTCGATAAAGATGGCCCTGTATGAGTCGTTGTATGGTCGGAAGTGTCGAACTCCGACGTGTTGGCGTGAAGCAGGCGAGAAACCGTTAGCGGGTCCCGAATTGCTTCAAGAGACGCATGATAAAATTCAGATTATTCGTGAGCGAATCAAAGCTGCCCAAGATCGACAGAAAGCATACTCGGACAAACGTCATAAAGATATTGAGTTTGCAGTGGGAGATTCCGTGATGTTGAAAGTATCTCCGTGGAAGGGAATTATGAGATTCGGGAAGCGAGGGAAGTTAAGTCCTCGATACGTTGGACCATTTCCTATTACCGAGCGTATCGGAGCCCAAGCTTATAAATTAGAGTTGCCCGCTGAGTTGGCAGGAATTCATGACACCTTCCATGTTAGCTATTTGAAGAGAAGTCCGATCAATCCTACGGTGACCGTTCCTTTGGATGATGTGCAAATTGATGAGAAATTGCGATATATTGAAGAACCGGAAAAGATTATCGGCGACAAAGTAATTAATCTAAGGAATAAGGAGATCGGGATGGTACTCGTTTGTTGGAAGCACCACCGTGGATCTCTGATGACTTGGGAGACGAAGGCTGAAATGATGGCCAAATACCCCGCTCTGTTTGAAAGAACCTAATTCCGTGGGCGGAATCCTTTTAAGAGGGGAGGAATTGTAACGACCCAATTATTTTATAAATGATATTTAATATTTATTGTAAAGAAATACAAATTTCATATATTAATGAATTTCGTATTATATAAATAAATAGTTGGGTAAATTATAATAATGAAATATTGATTTATGAAGAAATGACCTTAAAAGAAATGGAAATAATTGTAGGATCTAAATGGTAAATATTAAATAGTTAAAAAAAAAAAGAAAAAAGAAAAAGCAAATTTCTTGCTTTAAGTTTACGCCACACACACACACACACTAATGTGTGTGTTGTGTTCTTTCACTTCAAAAAGAAAAGAGGAGAGAAAAGAGAGGAAAGAAAGAAAAGAAAGAAATTTGAATAAGAAGAAGAATAAAACAAAAATTCAATTTTTGTTGGAAGTTTCTTTTTACGGTTTGAAAGATTCAAAAGGTACCAACTATTATTTTGTAAATCTCTTACTTTTCTCTTCTCTCCACCATCTTCATATGAAGAAGATGAGAACTCAAATGAGTTTTCATGGAGATCTCTTCGAAATGACTAGATCTTGAAAGAAAATGATGAAATATGTTAGATCCTTTATCTAAAAAGTATATTATACAAGTTTCTATGTATTTTGATGGGTTTTTATGAAGAACTCTTAGAAATGGCTAGATCTGAAAGAAAATGATGAAATATGTTAGATCCATTATTTTAAAAGAATATTGGCAAGTTTTTATGTATTTTGGTGGGTTTATCTCAAAACCCCAAATTTGAGTTCATATGAACCCTATGTAATCTAAAAAGATGAGAATAATGTTTTGATGGTTAAAATGGGTTAAGATATATATATATATATATATATATATATATATATATATATATATATATATATATATATATATATATATATATATATATATATATATATATGTTGGGAATAATTTTACAACTCTTTATAATAAATATAGAGAAGTTTTAATATTTTTTGACATTAAATTCGTAAGGCAGAAAATGCAGTTCAGCCTTGAAATATTCTGAAAAATTTGCTAAGTATGGATCTAGAATGGCCCGAATTTCGGATGACCATGGTCCGAATTTCGGATGGCCTTGGACCGAAATTGTAATTTTAATTATTTTTATTCTATGAGATCTTTTGTCATAATAGTCTATGACATCTATTAAGGAGAACAATTAGACCAAAATATTTATTGAGGTTTAATGCCGAAATTAGTTAAGTTGTACGATTAATGTATCCGGATCAATGTTAAGAAGTTATAAGCTGTGAGACTTATAAATATTATATTATGAACCTGTGTGTAGGGGGTTTGACGGGTTAAGGTCCCTTGGAGACTATTAATCATATTTTGACGATTATAACTCGGTTTCGAGGCCGAGAGCTTGTTGTACACCACTGTGAGTTCTAGCATTAATGTATTTATATGCATATCATGAATTGTATGTTATCGCTTTCGTATCATTCTTGTCATTTACATGCCTTGCCATCACATATATTATTGTTATCATATTATCACTCGATTGATAAGTTGTTGAACATTCATTTGACCTCTCCGCCGAGACGGTAAGCCTGAGTGTGGTAACCTAGCGGAATCATAATGGTAAGCCTGAGTGTGGTAACCATTATTGCCTGTAAAACGATAAGCCTGTGTGTGGTAATCGTATGACATCACCGTAAACTGCATATCGATAAGCATGTGTCTGTGGTAATCGAGTAGTAGATTGTAAACCCATTGTACGGTAAGCTTGTGTGTGGTAACCGCAATGTGGTAGCTTATTAGCCATTAGTTGGCCTCCTGAGATTGTTAGTTAAATTCATGGCATTGCATGGCATCATTCATATATCGCATGGTACTTTAATCTAGAATCTCACTAAACAACTTTGTTGTTTACCCCGTTAGTTGATATTTCTTTTCAGGAACTGTTAAGGGCAAAGGCCCGGCTGGCCCAAACTGATAGACACTGGTTGGAGCATGGTTAGGAGCTTCATATATTTGTTGATGATTGGGGTGGGAGTAGCAGACTTCCATTTTTGACTTACGCGAATTAGTTAATGATTATTAATTCGTTTGTAATCACACTGATGATTTAACATTGTGACTCCAATTACATTACTCCGTGATTTCAGACACTCTGTTGTGTTATATGCAAAGTGTTTAGAATCACGTTGATGATTGTTAAAGTACTAAAAGTTTTAAATTGACCGTAATTCCGCAAGTACTCTGTATAAATTAATGTATAATGGTATCGAAATACTCGTATTAGTTATATGGGTGTTTCATCGGTGGTGTTGCCGATGGAGGGATAGCAGGGGTCGATGTGAAAGAGGTAAATCGCATAACTTATGGTTAATGGATATGTGCAGAGTTTAAATTCTGAATCTCCAGTATGGTATCCATGTCGTAAACCATCAGGCTACCATAGCGTAGACAGACAAAAACTATCATACACATATATTCGAAAGAATACATCCAAATATCTAATGTGATGAAGGTACCATATTCTAAAAATATTTTCTTAATTATGAATAAATTAAGAGTTTAAGTGAGAACTCTCTTAAATGGAAAACGGAAAAATCATTTATAATTTATTTATTTTAATTATATTAAAAGAACAAAAGATTTATGTGTAGTGTGAAAAAAAAGCAATTGAAAAGCAAACCTAAAGCAAAAAAAAAAAATAATAATAATAATAAAGAAAAAAAAGAGAGAAGCCGAAAACAAAACTAGCGGCTTGGTTCATAGATTCTATGAAAAATTGGCTATTTTATTTAGTGGGAATGTCTCATTTAAAGTTTTTTATATTCTTTGAAAATCCTTATGTTTTTTTTATTTTGAAATAATCTGTATCTATACATACTACTAATAAAAGAGTAAATACTCGTTCTTTGTGAAGCCACTTGTAATCATCATGAATCGACAAATGACATTTACAAGTTTTAAAGATAATAATAATATCTAAATTTTACCTATCGAAATCTAATATAATCTATCTTTAAAGTGAAATCAAATTAAATCCAGTAAATCCTAATACTCTAATAAGTTATTAATTAAAATATGGTAAAAGTTTAAAAAATATAGAAAAACAATACATACATACATATATGATCCTTTAAACACAATTTACAATTAAGCACCGGTGAACACCAATCGAAATAAGCTTTTATACATAGATTTTTTTTATATATACAAGTTTTCATCAAATAGAATTGAACTTTCAATGAGTTCATTGTATTCATAAGCTTCAATATACACAAAATTCATTACATTTTTCATATTTTTATGTATACAAGTTTTATTAGGTTTATTGCATTTACAAGCTTTAATATTACAAGATTCATTAGATTGAAAATCTAAAACGAAAGACATCTTTAAAACATAGTTATGAAAATGAAGATAACTAGAAATTTTTTTTTCTAAAACAAATACAACTTCTTTTCATAATTTCTAAAATTTCTATCTCACTTTTCAAAAAATGAAAACTTCCAAAATTTCCATATCACTTTTCAAAAAAAATGAAAATATGTTTACTTAACAACAATTTCATAAATTTTCATTTCACAATTTAAAATACTACTTTCGTACTCTCTCTTATGGTTAAGGAATATGTGCAGAGTTTGAATATTGAATCTCCAGTATGATATCCATGTCGTAAACCATTAGACTATCATCGTGTGGACAGACAAAAACTGTCATACACACATATATATTCGAAAGAGTACATCCAAATATTTAATGTGATGAAGATACCATATTTTAAAAATATTTTTTTTTAATTATGTTTAAATTATAAGAGTTCAAGTGAGAACTCTCTTAAATGGAAAAAAAAAAATCATTTATAATTTATTTATTTTGATTAATCTATTAAAAGAACAAAAGATTTATGTGTAGTGTGAAAAGAGCAATTGAAAAGCAAACCTAAAGCCAACAAAAAAAAAAAAAAAAAAAAAAAAAAAAAAAAAAGGGCCGAAAACAAAATTAGCGGCTTGGTTGATTGGTTCTTAGATTCCATGAAAAATTGGTTATTTTATTTAGTGGGAATGTCTCATTTAAAGTTTTTTCATAAACTTTGAAAATCCTTATTATTATTTTTTTATTTTGAAATAATCTATATCTATAAATACCAATTAAAAAAATAAATATACTCATTCATTGTGAAGCCATATGTCATCAACATGAATCGATAAATAATATTTATAAGTTTTAAAGATAATAATAATAAAATCTATCCAAATATATCTTTAAATTGAAATCAAATTAAATCCAATAAATTCCAATACTCTAATAAGTTATTAATTATAATATGATAAAAGTTTAAAAAATATAAAAAAACAATACATACATACATACATATATGATCTTTTAAATACTATTTATAATTAAGCACCGGTGAACACCAATCGAAATAAACTTTTATTCATAGATTTTTTTATATATACAAGCTTTCATCAAATAGAATTGAATTTTCAATGGGTTCATTTTATTCATAAGCTTTAATATACACAAGATTCATTACATTTTGATATTTTTATATATACAAGTTTCATTAGATTTATTGCATTCTCAAACTTTAATATTTACAAGATTCATTAGATTGAAAATCTAAAACGAAAGACATCTTTAAAACATAGTTATGAAATTGAAGATGACTCGAAAACTTTTTTTCTAAAACAAATATTACTTCTTTTTATATTTTCTAAAATTTGTATCTTACTTTTCAAAAAAGAGATAATTTCATATATATCCTTGTAAACCTCCATTATTACATATATATTTTACAAAATCCCTTATTACATATATATCATTACAAACATTTAAAATTCACTAATATATCTAAATATCTAATTTAGAATTATTAAATCATTTTAAAAATATTAAAAAACTATTTTTGTAAAAAATTTAACTAAATTTCTCTAAATACCCTTCACTTTGAAATGGAAACATAATCAAATTTGTTTTTACAGAGGAGTTGCAAAAGTCTGCTTCCTTCACATTCTTCATCGTTCAACACTTCAACGGCTTCCTCCATGACATTCGTTCACACCTTCGTTCGTCGCCTCCGACTCCACACTCGGTTTTTTTAGTTTGTGAACGGTATTTAGGGAAATTTAGTTAAATTAATTACAAAAATAGTTTTTTAATATTTTTAAAATGATTTAATAACTATAAATTAGATATTTGGATATATTAGTGAGTTTTAAAGGTTTGTAAGGATATATATATGAAATAAAGGATTTTGTAAGGATATATATGTAATGATGGAGGTTTACAATGATATACATGAAATTCTCTCTTCAAAATAATGACAACTTCCAAAATTTCCATCTCACTTAGAAAAAAAAAAGAAAAAGAAAACTTGTTTACTTAACAACAATTTCATAAATTTTTATTTCACTTTTTAAAATATTATTTTTCATCCTCTCTCTTACTATTCTATTACCTACCATATATTTTTTTTATAATACTATTTTTCTCTCTTATTTTTTTATCATGCATCATATTTTTCATATTTTATAATCATCAATTTTATTTTTCTTAAAATTAAAATTTCATTATCTAAACAAGTTTTCAAATTTACAGAAACTCTTTTTTTTTTACTGAAAAATATAACTTGAAACTGAAATTAAAAAATAAAATTAAAAAATGAATAATTTCCATGAACCGATTACAGCCTTTGTGTTTATAAAAAAACCGGAGAAAAGAGGTCCGGTTTTGGTCTAACACAACTTTTTGTGACTATTTGCTTGATTGCATCGGCGACATAGTGACAGAGAGGAAGCAAACGATCATCGGCCATTGGAGTCCAAAAATTGTCTTCTGCATGATGAAACAACCGCCGCCGGTCATAGTATGCACTACCCTTTGCAAATCTCATCACGTCAATTTAATCAACTACACCACCGCCGACGACTGCTACTCATGTTCTCCACCGCCGTTAACATATTCGAAAAATGCAACTCTTTAACCAAAGTCAAGCTTCTACACCAACAACTCACAGTTTCAGGCCTTACAGCCTCAGACCCCACGGTATTACAAAAAATCATTGGCTTTTACGTGTCCTGCGACGCCCCATCATACGCCCTTGCTACTCTCTCCCACCTCTCGCCGTCGCCGTCGTCTGTGTACTGGTGGAACGCTCTTATTCGACGTGCAGTGCGTCTCCGTTTACTCGATAATGCTCTTGAGCTTTATCACCGTATGCAATCCCTTGGTTGGCGTCCTGATGGGTACACGTTCCCTTTTGTTATCAAGGCATGTGGAGAGCTTCCGTCGTTCCGTCGTGGTGCTTCAATTCATGGAGTTGTTTGTAATCTTGGGTATGATAGTAATGTGTTCGTGGGTAATGCGTTGGTGGCTATGTATGGTCGTTGTGGTGATTTGGATGGTGCACGCCAGGTGTTTGACGAAATGGTTCATGGAAAGATTGCTGACGTGATCTCGTGGAACTCAATTGTTGCTGCTTATATGCAGGGTGGTAATCCAAAAAAGGCAATGCAGATGTTCTGTCGAATGACGACTTATGGAGAAAGAGAAAATCGGCTTTGTGCTGATGCTGTTAGCCTTGTTAACATACTTCCTGCATTTGCTTCTGTTCATGCTTTTATGCAAGGCAAGGAGGCTCATGCTTATGCATTAAGAACTCACCTCAGTGAGGATCTTTTCGTTGGTAATGCCATAGTTGACATGTACGCCAAATGTGGGTTGATGGATGATGCAAACGCAGTTTTTGAGAGGATGGAAGTGAAGGATGTAGTTTCTTGGAATGCAATGGTTACTGGGCACTCCCAGATAGGTAGATTCGAAGATGCGCTTAGTTTGTTTGAGAAAATGCGAAGAGAGAATATTGAGTTAAATGTGGTGACATGGAGTGCTGTGATTGCTGGTTACGCCCAAAGAGGGCATGGATACGAAGCGCTTAATGTTTTCAGGCAAATGCTTGTTGCTGGTTCTGAACCGAATGTTGTTACCCTAGTTTCGTTATTATCAGGCTGTGCTTGCGTTGGGTCGTTGCTTCAAGGAAAGGAGATTCACTGTTATTCAATCAAACAGATTCTGAACATATACAAGAATGATCCTGGAGATGAGCAGATGGTGATCAATTCTTTAATTGACATGTATGCCAAGTGCAAGGCTGGCAATCTTGCACGTAAGATTTTCGATTCAGTTTCCCCATTAGATAGAAATGTGGTCACTTGGACGGCCATGATCGGTGGGTATTCTCAGCATGGTGAAGCTAATGATGCATTAGAACTATTTTCACGTATGCTTAAACAACACAATCCCACAATGCCAAATGCATTTACTATATCGTGTGCACTGATGGCGTGTGCTCGTCTTGCTGCTCTTAGATTCGGCAGGCAAATTCATGGTTATGTACTTCGCAATAGATATGAATCTGACGTGTTATTTGTCAGTAACTGCCTCATTGACATGTATGTAAAATCCGGTGATGTTGATGCTGCACGTGTCGTATTTGATTACATGGATAAAAAAAATGCTGTATCTTGGACTTCCCTAATGACTGGGTACGGAATGCATGGTCATGGTACAGAAGCTCTTGAATTGTTTACCGGCATGAGAAAGGCAGGTCTTTTGATCGATGGTGTGACATTTGTTGTTGTGCTCTATGCTTGTAGCCACTCAGGTTTGGTTGACAAGGGATTGGAGTATTTTGACACCATGACAAAGGAGTTTGGGATTACTCCTGCGGTTGAACATTATGCCTGCATGGTCGATCTTTTGGGCCGTGCAGGTCAGTTGGAGAAAGCTATGGAGCTCATCAAAACGATGCCTATGGAACCCAGCCCAATAGTGTGGGTGGCATTACTTGGTTCCTGTAGGGTTCATACGAACGTAGAACTAGGGGAATACGCTTCTCGTAAGTTGGTAGAAATAGGGTGTGAGAATGATGGAACATATACTCTTCTTTCCAACATATATGCCAATGCTAGGCGCTGGAAAGATGTAGCAAGGATTCGGCGTAAGATGAAAAATGCAGGGATCAAGAAGAGGCCCGGTTGTAGTTGGGTTCAAGGGAAGACGGGCACTGCAACATTTTACGTTGGAGACAATACTCACCCACTTTCCCAAGAGATATATGATGTCCTCAGTGACTTGATTCATCGCATTAAACCCCTTGGCTATGTTCCTGATACGAGTTTTGCCCTCCATGATGTAGACGATGAGGAGAAAGGTGTTCTTCTTGTCGAACACAGCGAGAAGTTGGCACTTGCATACGGGATCCTTACAACGGCTCCTGGTGTACCCATTAGGATCACAAAAAACTTGCGTGTTTGTGGTGACTGTCATGTTGCCATCACATACATCTCGAAGATCATCGAACATGAAATAATTTTGAGAGATTCGAGCCGGTTTCATCATTTTAAGAACGGTTACTGCTCTTGCAAAGGTTATTGGTGAAGAATATGCAAGTTTACATTCCTCAATGTTCATTTGCATCAGCTAGCTTAAGATTAACCATGGAAAGTCGGATACAAAGGAAATAACACAGGTTAGGGTTTTTGATTTCGTTATTCAACATTTACTTAATCCTGAGATCATATGCCTGTGATGTTGCAAGAGAAGAAAATCTGCTTCAGTAAACCACCCCTTGCCCCAAAATACTGTTGAGAAACTGCACTTATATGAAGAGAAACAAATGCGAGGGAAATGATACTTTTATTATACGACACCACTGACTTTTATAGTCACGATACATCAACTGAATCCCTACTAATTAAGATTACCAATTCTCAATGGTATCCCACGAACCGGAAAGAAAAGACTCATCAAATAACTCTTAACAACCTCTAGAGTCTAGGCATTATTCAAATAGTAACAAAGTAGGTTAAATGTTAAAATGACTCCAAACTAAAACTTCAGATACCTTTTAATCCCTCCCCTAAACTAACTGCAATGCAGCAGCTAGTTTATTTCCTCAATAGCACACATTCCCATCTTTCTGAATCTTCGAAAATCATCCAATTTCAATGGCTTGGTCATTATGCCAGCCACTTGATCATGAGTTCCACAATGAATCGGCTCAATCAACCCTTCCTTTGTAGGGTCATGCAGGAAGTGAAATCTCACATCACTGTGTTTGCTTCTACCATGCATTACTTGATTCTTTAACAGCTTAATTGTAGAAGAATTATCACAATAAACAGAGATACACTTTTCTTGATTTAGACCAAACAGTAATAGTATCCTCCTCATCCAAATAGCTTGACTTGCACACCCAGCAGCGGCCACAAATTCAGCCTCTGTTGTTGATAGTGTAACAATTGGTTGTTTCTTAGAAGCCCATGAGATAGCACTTGAACCCAACATAAATACAAACCCAGATGCTTTAGCGATCTTCTTCACTATCAGTGAAGCCTGTTACTTCTTCTGATCCTTCTCGTTTATATAGATTCCCATAGTTCCAACTTCCTTTCAGATGACGCAAAATCCTTTTGGCCGCCATCAAGTGCATTTCAGTTGGATTTGCCATGAATATCTAATAAAATTTACTCTGTACAGCAAATCGAGATGTGTTGCTGTCAGATACATGAAGCTCCCCTCAATTTGGTTGAAGTATGTCTCATTCACTCAGTCACCTTCACTCCATTTTCATCTTTACTGAGAATCTGACCAGGAACAATGGGACTGACTACTTACTGGACTACACTCTTCCACTCCAAAACATCTCAGAATCTCTTGAGCGTACGCCTTTTGGCACATAAAAACTCCTTCTGTGATCTGAGAAAATTCTATTCCAAGAAAGAGTTTCATTATTCCCAGATCTCTCATTTTAAAATCCCTCATCACTGAAGCTTTAAACTCTCTAAGAATATCTTCATCATCATATATCAAGTCATCCACATATATGCTTACAATTAATAACGTACCTTCTCTGTTTCTTCTGGTAAATAGAGTTTGCTCATTTGCACATCTTGCGAATCCGACATTAGCGCCCATGTCTCAATGTGACTAAATCTGGCTCGTGGTGCCTGCTTTGGACCATACAATGCTTTGTGGAGTTTTTAAACCTTGTGCTCTCTCCCTTTCTTCTCATAAGTCATAACCTTGGGCTGGTCTACATACACACATTCACTAAATTCACCATGGAGAAACACTGATTTTACGTCCATTTGGTGGAGTTTCCATCCCTTTTGAGCTGTAATGCTGCATTCATCCTCACTGTTTCCATTCTCGCAACTGCTGCAAACACTTCAGTGTAGTCAACCCCATGCTTCTATGAGTAACCCTTTTCACCAAGCAAGCCTTAAATTTAATCACCCCCCATGTTTTGTTTTGAAGATCCACTTGACCCCTATAGTCTTGCAGTCAGTTGGTAAATCTACCAGTGACCAAGTAGCATTTCTCTCTATTGCATAGCATCCATATCACTTTGACATTTTGCACTTTGAGCTGTTTCTTCATATGTAATTGGATCATCGACTCCAATTACCACCATATTAGCCTCAAGCTCATCATCAAACAAACCTTCTCTGCTGGTATAATCTTGCAAATAAGTTGGAATACCCCTCATTCTGGCTTGAATTTCTGCCATTTTTCCTCAACTCTCAGTTGTTTCTTGAGCCTGATTAGTATCATAAACTTCTTGAATATTTTCATCAGAGCTGTCTCCTTCTTCGTCCTCCTCTATGTCTCCCAAAATAAGTTCATTGTTGTGCTCATTTTTCTCCCAATTCCATTGCTTATCTTCTTCTAACACTACATCACAGCTAACTACGATCCTCTTTCTTGCTGGATCATTAAGCCGATATGCCTTAGATTCATCACTTACACCCATCAGAATGTAGACATGACTTTATTCTTCCAACTTGGTTCTCTTCATCTGGTATATGAACATGCCCCAAACATCCAAAAACAAGAAAATGAGTCACATTAGGTTTGGTATTGCGAGTGTGGGACTGTGATTCAGAAAGTATATTATCCATCTAACGGCTTTAGCCCAAAATGACTTGGAACTCTCTTTTCAGCAAGCGTGGATCGAACAAACAAGATTCACCAGTGTTCGAACTTTACGTTCCACAATTTCATTTTGTTGTGGAGTGTAAGCAGTGACTTGAGTTTTTAAATAATAAAGAAGGAAAGGATTTGAGAATGCACTAAGTTGAGTTTTTACGTTCCACAATTCCATTTGTTAGGATTTTGTCAAAAATTTGCATTATCTTTTAAGGAATATTTGCTAATTTGAAGAATGCAATGTAATAGGAATCTAAAATCCTAAGGGGAGGCTGAGTTTTAAGTAATAAAGAAGGAATAGATTTGAGAAATCATAATATTTTAAATTGTTATCGAAATCTGCGAACCAAACACGTAATTTTAAATCAATGAATCTTAAAAAATCCTACAAACCAAACGCCCTCAGGGTTTTTAACATGGTCACTTTCTAAAGCATCTGCATGACTTTATACATAATAAAATAAAATTTTGAATATATAATGATCAAGGAAAGTTTAACTTTTATATTTTTAATTTAAAGACATAATAAATATCACATTAAATACTGTTTCAATTAAATATATATTATTCTAAAATAAAATAACATACAATATAGAATAGTTTTTTTTTTCTAAAATATTATTTATTTATTTAGATTTATCAAAATGAGGGTTAAAGTATATTTTTTATTTTTAAGGTTTTAAGTTCAAATACATATTTTTTGTCTTATTTGTATTCCCATAATTTTAAAATACTTTTTAACAAGAAAAAGTACTACATTATTTAAGTAATAAAAATATGTAATAAAATAAAGAATATATATTTTACTAAATTGAAGAAATAATTCCAAATTTCGATATATGTAATTATAAAACAAATTAAAATTAATTTGAATAAATAAAAAAGGCTTTTAACTTTTAGAGAAAATATGTGTTACGTAATATAATTTGATTATGTAGATTTTATAAGTTTAATTATTGCATAAAATGATAAAATGCACATAATTTATTGCATAATTAATTATATAAACATTTCTAATCATGTGTTTACCCACAATAAAAGGTAAATGAATAAAATTATAATAAACAACAAGTTAAGTGCATAAATTGGTAAAGAATTAAAACTTGATTGCATTAATTGGTAAAAAAAAAAGTTTGCTGAATGTTTAAAATTGATAAAAATAGTTGTAAAAATGCACTTAACCCTTTAGTTATTAATTAATATGTAAAGTATCATCACATATTGATTAAAAAATATTATTTAATACTTGTTAAATATTACACCAACTAAGTTAGTTTTGGTGTTTTAATAACTACACAGATTTTGAATTTTATGTTTTACAGAAGTTTAATGTTTGTATATTTAATTTAACATAAATATGAAATTTTTTTCTTTGTTTTTTTCCATTATAGTGGATAATTCTATATGCACACCTACTCAATTGTTAATCACACACATCTTTGTGAGAGAAGATTAACTTTTAATCATTGAATCTCACGTCATTAACAAAAATCATGCGAGTAATGAGGTGTGTGATTAGTAAAAATTAATGAGAAAGAGGTGTACATATAGCAATGCCTTTGTAGTGAAGAGAGTTAAACTTGTGTTGAAAGTTCGTTCTAAAATTTTATCAATGTAAACTAACGTCCCACATTTTTTTTTGTAAGCTATATAAATATTATATTTATTATTTTTGTTGAAAGGTTGAATATTTTATGTATGTAATCTAAATATGTATTCTTAAAAAATAAATAGTTATTAAAAAAATTACTCATATATGTTATATGTTCTAAATTCTTTTTTATTTTCTGCTTTTAGGAAAAATATTATTTGTGTGATGTTGCATACAAACACACCCGGGGACTTATGGCACCATCTCGAAATGTTAGATATTGGCTCGGAGATTATAATCGAAGAAATGCAACAACTCCTAAAGAAAAGTTCAATCATGCACATGCAAAACTTAGAAACGTCATTGAACGATCGTTTGATGTCTTGAAAGCAATGTTCCCGATTTTGAAAGAATGTCACCCTTTGAGTTGGTTATACAAAGAAATGTGACAATCGCGTGTTTTGCAATTCGTAACTTTATAAGGAAAGAAGGTTTAAGTGATCAACTGTTTTCTCAATATGATCGAGCTGAAATTGTTACTAACAATAAGGATGAAGAAGTAGATAGTGAAGATGATGAAGCTGAAGATGTTCAATCGAGTGCAGCGGATCAATTATATATGATTGCCTTGCGTGATGAAATAGCTGGAAAACTATGAACATTTATTATCGAATTTTGAACTATATGATCTATGCAAATACTTGACTTTGTGATTTTTGAAGTATATGATCTTTACATGTAGTTGTC
This sequence comes from Centrapalus pauciflorus, assembly GCA_020465985.1. Classification (NCBI taxonomy): domain Eukaryota; kingdom Viridiplantae; phylum Streptophyta; class Magnoliopsida; order Asterales; family Asteraceae; genus Centrapalus; species Centrapalus pauciflorus. The sequence continues at coordinate 57,307 of JAANYP010007812.1, read as the reverse complement.
CATTTTTGAATTGGATGATGTAGTTGACTATTATGAATTTTGGATTAACAATGTCTTTTTTGCAATGTTTACATTATAGTTTATGCATACCAAGGTTGCCAAGATCGAGATCTTACCTAGAATCGTTTTTGTCATTGCAAGATCGGGATCGTAGGATCGGATCGGGATCGTAAGATCCTACCAAAATTAAATATTATATATCACATTATTGTATTATAAACAAAAGAAAATCATTTCCATCAAAAAAAAAATCATGTTCATAAAGAAAGTAATTTTTCATTCAAAAGAAAGCTAGTCATTTTCATAGAGAATTCAAACTTTAAAGACAATACTAAAGAAAGTCATTTTCATACATCCATTCACAAGTCATAAAAAGTTTGAAATACACGTCATACGATCTTACTAACGATCCTACGATCTTGCTTACCAAAACAAACCGTATGTAGGATCGGATCGTCGTACGATCTTACGATCTTACTAACAAGCCTACGATCTTGCTTACTATCCTACCTAAAATCGATCCTACTAGCGATCCTGATCGAAATCTATTTGTAGGATCGTACGATCCTACGATTTAAATCACGATTTCGATAACCATGATGCATATAATTGATGTACATTTATTTTGAACTAATAATAGGTTTTTATGTTTATATTATTTATTAATTTGAACTGAAATTTTAAAAATTAAAAATTTAAACACAGAATCAACATATAAAACAACAGACTTATTAATTAAGTATTCAGTAATCAGCGTCAATCACTTATCAATCAGCACTGCAATTAGCTTTTAACTACTTATCACTTATGTAAATATTAAACAACACCTTAGACTTAAAGCCCTAAAACTTAATTAGCTAAATTTGATTACTAATCATCTGTTTGCAATTTATGATTTGTATATAATCATGATAAATTAAGAAACATGGTAAATTAAAATTAAAACAGGTAGACATAAAAAATATAAAAAAAATGTTATGTTTAATCAAATTCTCTATAATTAACATAAAGGTAGATGTAAAATATATAAAAACTAAGTTATATTTAAACAAAATTGGATATGCATTCACGTAACTGGATCTGTAATCGGATAACGATGCCAATCTCATCCTCATCCCTACTAGAAATTCTCAGTTTGGTTAATCGAACTGGAATAACCTTCGATTTTTGTTTTGATTACGGTTAATGATTCTAGTGACGGACGATTAATCCAATGACATATATATTTTATAATTTACGATTTAAATTTGACAAAATACAAGACTTTGTTTATTTGTATTTTAGTTTGTCCGTCTTAAACTTTTAAAAGTATTTAAAAATTCATTATCAATGTTTTTTTAAATTTAATATTTCACTTCCAATTATAATACATTTAATTAGTTAACAGAATGTAACATCCTAGAAATTAAATTATTGTATTTGTGGTTTATTAGTTTAAATTTTTAATTTAAGTTGGATTGCATTTGGAATAATTATAAAAGTTGGTTGTTTGATTTAGAAATTGATAATTTCTTAAGTTAATATAATTATTATTAAGTGGTTGAAAGGGTAAAATAAAGATTGAATCTTTATTTAATGGAGTTTAAGAAGTTGGTTGCTATTTTAAGGAATTAAGAAATTTTAGAATTTCGAAGTATAATTTATTTAGAATGACGATTAAAAATTATAATGATGATGAAATAAAGAGGGGAATCTTTATTTGATGAAAGATAGATAAGTTGAGGGGTTAAAGGTGTTAATAGCCAAAAGTTGGAAATAAAAGACTCCAAAGTCTTTCATTTCAACAAAATCTCAACTCTCTGCTCTCTCTCTCTTTAAAAGAAAAACCCACGGGTTCTTTATCTCAAATCAAGAATCAAAGGAAACCTCAAATTGGTAGCTGAAAACTTGGATTCGGGTTGCATTGGAGGAACTATAAACACTACAAGCATCGATTTAAGGTAAATATCTCTCAAAAATTTCGAATTTAAGGGTTTATGGTTTAGTTTTGGATGAAAACCGAATCTGAGATTGAGGATTCAAAATGTTCATGCATGTCAAATATTTTGATGGGTTTGTGTAAATCTAGTGTTGTAGAAGTTATGTATAAATTTTTGGGTCCTAAATTGAGTTATAAGTATGATTGTAAAAAAATTTACAAGTATGCGTACTGTGCGTTTACATGGTACCGAGACAAGTTTGGAGGTACCGAAACCTTAAAGGTTTCGGTACATATACCGAAACCCTCTACCGAAAAATATTAGTGAAACTTGGAGGTACCGAAACCTTAAGGTTTCGGTACATGATACTGAAACTCACATAGTACAGAAACCCATACTACTGAAACCTTTATGTACCGAAACCATCACATATACCGAAACTCTCTAAAGGTTTCGGTATAATGAAACCTACCGAGACTACAAAAGGTTTCGGTACATACTACTGAAACTTTTTAGTGAAACCTTGATGGTGAAACTTTTTACTGAAACCTTTGATAGTGAAACTTTTTAGTGAAACATTTGATGGTGAAACTTTTTAGTGAAACCTTTGATGGTGAAACTTTTTAGTGAAACCTTTGATGGTGAAACTTTTTAGTGAAACCTTTGATGGTGAAACTTTTTAGTGAAACCTTGATGGTGAAACTTTTTAGTGAAACCTTTAATGGTGAAACTTTTTAGTGAAACCGTTGATTGTGAAACTTTTTAGTGAAACCTTGATGGTGAAACTTTTTAGTGAAACCTTTGATGGTGAAACTTTTTTAGTGAAACCTTTAATGATGAAACTTTTTAGTGAAACTGTTGATTGTGAAACTTTTTAGTGAAACCTTGATGGTGAAACCTTTGATGGTGAAACTTTTTAGTGAAACCTTTGATGGTGAAACTTTTTAGTGAAACCTTGATGGTGAAACTTTTTACTGAAACCTTTGATAGTGAAACTTTTTAGTGAAACCTTTGATGGTGAAACTTTTTAGTGAAACCTTTGATGGTGAAACTTTTTAGTGAAACCTTTGATGGTGAAACTTTCACAACATGTACTGAAACCCACCCCAATATACCGAAATTTATAACAAGTTTTTGGTAATTTTCTTTTTATCAGAACAAAACAATAAATATACACACACATATATGTATATATGTGTATATATATATATACATATATATATATATATATATATATATATATATATATATATATATATATATATATATATATATATATATATATATTATCTCGGTTGGGTTTTATTGGTAAAAATAAATAGAAACGGATGGACAATCTTTAATTCAGATATGTTATGGACATTTTGGGCAATCTCAAATATTGGAGATTAAAAGTATAAACTTCAGATATGATTTTGACGGGTTGACACGATAAATTGTGAAAATTGGCGAAACTCATTATAAAACGAGAGATTGATGGTATCGATAAAGGGGTTAATTGAGAATAATAAAGCCATCAAGTAAGAGGATTTAAATATGAATTTCGGATGAAGGTTCCGAATGATGTAACACTTTAATATTGATATCAAACATATGTATGATATGTTTTATTTCTGAAAATGTAACAGGTCCCTTGTGGTGTTGTTTAACCCACAGTGGGGTACTTGGGGAGTCCGGTTGAAAGCCCAAAGAGAAATAAGATTGCTTAAAGTTTAATAACGCACCCACTGTGAGTACAGTAGATTTCGCATGTTTATATCTGTTTTATGTTAAGCTTTGCCTGCTGAGACCTGTTGCTTCAATTATTTGTTTGGAATTCTACTAACTTGCGTAGATTTAGATGCACATTCCTACTTGTTGCATGTCCTTTCGATTGTTGTGCATCTATTGATGGACCGGTGGGTCGCATCGATTACTCTGATGTTACTGTGCTATATGACCTGGAGCTGATCCACTCCTAGGCCCGGTAGGCAGTATGTCATCCCCGATCTTGTCTCAGATGGTATGTTTAAATGCCGAGCTGTGGGCTCGAAGGGGCTGCGGCTCTGGTCCGTACTTTGTGTACGAAGAGGATATCCGATGTTGGTCATCTGTGTTATCATTGGGCTTCATAAAAATTTATAAAATGCGTAATCTGTGTATTCACTAAGCATTCGCTTATTCCTCAGTTGTTGATGTTTTACAGGAAAAAGGAAAGTCTGCAGCCGGACCGTCTAGCTAGGTCATTTGTTCAAGTGATTGAAGATTATCTACTAATCAGAGTGGTAATTGAATAATGAGATTGTTTTTATAATATGTATTTGGGATGATTGTAATGTTACTGAGTATGTAGACTTAGAATTGGAACCTTGTAGCACCGTAGGGTGTTTGAAACAGTTGTAACATTTATTTATGTATTTTTTTATTGCTTCCGCACTTAAATTAAGTTTTCAGATCATTATGTAATCAATTATGTGGTGTATAATCCTGGGTGTAATGTAAATGGTGGTTGTTGTGGCAAGGGTGTCACACCGAATGACTATAAAAAACGGTTAACTAATCATCGATTAACCGGTTACTTCAGTTAGATTCAAGTTCACAAATATTTGATTAATCAGATTAATGCCTTGTTTGTTAACCTTTAATGGAATCATCAAGAGATAATTTATTTTTCAATGATTTGTTAATGATTCCATTAAAAACTAAACAAACAACCACAAAATTCAATTTTGATTCGGTGATTATGTATTAACTAGATTAATACCCATGTATTACATGGATAAATGTAAAAGATTTGTTATAAATTTAATATTAATAAAGAGGTGTGATCCCTTAAAAATCTTAAATTTTTTTTTTTTAAAATTACGATACAATAAAAACCAATAAAAATATGTCATACATGCAAAATCATTGAGTCAATGGTAAAAAATGATGACTCTAAGTCAATGTTTAAGTCAAAGAAGACGACTAAAATATGATTCAAAATATTTGAATTATTGATTTAATAGTAAAAAATAATGACTCTAAGTCAATCTTTTAAATTTTTTTATTATAAAACTAAATTTTTTATTTTACCAATTTTTTAAAATTATTTACTCTTTAGGACATTTAAACATGAAATTTATTATTTTATTGATTTAAAAAAAAATTATTTTAGATTATTAATTTTGAAAACTTTTAATGAATATTAATTGTTGTTTGAATTATTTTAGGTAACAAAAATAATAAGTTTCAACAATAATGTTTAAATTAAATCAATTAAATGATTAGAATGTTACTTAAATTACTGTAAATTTTTATTTTTGGAAAAAGAGCGGGAAAATGAAAAAGTGGTGTATTAGAATGTTGACACGTGTCAAAAATTGTTCTCAATTATTATAACATATAGATTCTATTTGTATTTAGTAATAACCTAGGATTACGCGCTGGATGAGGCGCGTGGGTTGTGCATGGAGGTCGAAGCTTCTGAATCCATCAATATTTAGAGGAGAAACAATGGCTGCTGCAAACCTCTCGCCCTCAAAATTCACAAAAAAAAGTTCATCTAAAAATAGACAAAAAAATGAAAACTTTTGTAAAACAGCTCTGCCTCTCAGATTATGCTGTGGTGAACAAAATTACACGATTTTATTCAATCCTGTTCGTCGTTTCCAATTGGATATCATTTGAATCTTCATTCACTGTTAGAAAGAGAGGAATATATTTTGAATTTTTATTTCATCGAGAGGTATATACATTTTTTACTTTTTCTTTTTCTAAATGCACGATATAATCGTCATTTTGATTTTTGCAGTGGATTGGAGCTTATATAATTGTTGATCTTGTTGGATTTATTCAAGTTTTCGGGGGCCAAAATCCAGAGGGATTTTGCAATAAGCTTCTGGATTTGACTCCGAGGATTTCCTGGTATGCTCTCCATATATTTCTATCTAATGCTGTCTATGATTAGGTTGATGATTTTAGGTGGTTTATTCTTCAAACTCCTTAATTTTTTTAATTTTATTTTGGGTACATTCTCATTGAATTATCATTTAGGTTATGAATTGCTTTTTGGAGTTATGGTGCAAGTTGTTTTGTTGGATGGTGGTGAGGGAAAAAGAAGTTTTGGATTTATTTATTTCATTATTGGTTTTGTTTAGGGATTATGATTGCTCAGTGAACCTAAATTGTCTTCGTTGATATGTTTATGTATTTAAATTTTATCTTCTTTGACCTAATTCTTATATGAAAAAACTTGGGGATGGTGGTACGGAAATATTCGTTTTCTTGAATAATTATTGGGGACATAGAAAATGTAGTCCATAAAGATATCCCGAATGGCCGTCCATGAAGCTCAGATTCAGGTGGCGTCATGCCGAGTCTATGTCTATGCTGATGATTGACATTGGGCTATAGTCTTTCGCAGAAGGTTTTAGGAAGTGGGTTCGCTTAAAGAGTGAACCCAAGTCTATATGACTATATATATGTATGCCGATGATTGACACTGGCCTATAGTCATTTGCAGACTGTTTTTGAAAGTGGGTTCACTAAAAGAGTGACCCTAGTTCACCCAGTATCCTTAATTTTACGAGGGTTAGTAAGTTAGAGAAGTCTTTGCAATGAGCGGGTTTGTGGGAATCAGACTCGACAGAAGCAACTTTACTGGTTTCTTAAAGGCTAATGCCGACTGGTCTCAATATGCCAGATGTTAGAAGGAATTCACCAACCTCAACAAGAGGCATATCACATTAGAGACTTGGTTATGCCAGGTGTTAGAAGGAAGTCACCAACCTCAACAAGAGGCATGTCACATTAGAGACTTGGATTCCGAATTACATGAAAAATATGTAGTAATGTTCATCTAAAAATCGACATCTCTTGAGAGCATTGCAATGTTTAATATCAACTCGAGCTGTTCATAGTAGGACCGACTGAAACATAGATTTTAAACTCTTTCCCTTTTATGTTACGGCAATGAATATCTTCCATGTAATACATATCACAACTTTTTACTAAAAGTCCATGGTTATGCTAAGGTATGAGTAGCATCGTACTTGAACCAAGCCAATGCTTTATAGGCTTGAATTTTGGTCGTTAAAAATTAATACGCTTGGGCTTATTCAACATTGGTTTATCAAAAGCTTGAGTCCCTGTTTGAGCTTGGCTCTTTAGATTCAGTTCATACTGTACTAGCTCACATAAAGCCTGTATAAAATCAAAATTAGACCGCTCAAGTAAAACTATAGTTAGATCCTCTCTAGGAAAATCATAGTTAATTATTAGCTTTATATTGTAGATAAGAATGTGCTTTTTCATTTGTCCCGATTAAATCATTGAACTTTTTTCATACCACTTAGGTAACTATACTTCCAAATTTTGTCCCGTTTAAATCACAGGTTTATTAGATGATCGGTTCAGAGGTTAACATTACACCTGGTATCATACGTAATGTCTCAATTAGTGGTATATCACCTAACTAGCATGAACTAATAGAACTCTCTGGAGCTTTGTTTAGGATCATTAAAGTGACAGAAACTATATTGTTTTCATCTAATTAGTTGACACACCAATTATTGATATGATACACACAAAACCTGGTCAAGTTTTAACCTGTAAAACTGCTCATATAATTAATCAGTGGCTTAAGTGGAACAGATTTTTGAAAGTACATTGTATATATAGTACAAGAAAATTTCAGTGACAAACAGGACAAGTGAAAAAGCATGTTGTTTTTCTACAATATAAAACCTAACTAATACAATAAGCAGCTCGTGTCAACTTGTTAGGTCACCAAGCCACTGAGCCCATGTCATACTTGGCTTGAGCCTAGCTTCCCTCTGGCTAAACATAAGCATAGGCTTGTCAAGCTGGCTTGCTTTTACTATGTCTCTATAAACTATAATTATGAGGTCATATAATTTATCAGGGATCTAAGTTGCTGAACCTTAATTTGCAGCAAGACTCCGATGTTCCGAGCCACTCTCATTAGCATATTCTTTTCTAATGTTGACATGTTTGCCATTCTGACTATAGATCAAGATATGTTCTAGACACAAGTTATTGCCTTTCGTAGCCATTATGGTATTATTGCTATGCCACTATTGATTGTTTTTCATGTTACATCAATCAGATTCATATTGTTTTTAATAATTTCTTTATAAATATGAAACATATACATATCAATTTTAGCCAAAATCCGCATAAATATGCAATGCAATCTTGTCTACTCAATGATTTTAAATGTAAATTTCTCTGATTAATCGAATTTCAGATAGCCAGCTGACTCTGCTTCTCTGATCTTTCTGGAATGGATGAAGAGAAAGTTCAGGAAGAACATTTACATAAAACTGGTAATGGGTCAGTTGATTCAACTCCTCGCCCAGAATCAGAAACAAACCCCGCTGATCAATCCTCAAGTGGTGATGATACATTCCTAAGTCCAGACTCATCTTCAGGACGTAAAAAGGTTGAAAATATTACTCCTATCACTGACAGTTCTCCAAGCGTGGACAAAGATGGTTCAAATAAAAAGATTGAAAAGTATGACTCGCAAGTTGGTCATATTGATACGGCTGCGCCCTTTGAATCTGTTAAAGAAGCCGTTTCCAAGTTTGGTGGAATTGCTGACTGGAAAGCTCACAGAGCTCAGACAAATGAGGTATATTCCTGACTTTTCACTAGTAAATACTAAATAATCATGTTTTTGGCATTGTGTTTCTACTACTCTCTGTTTTAGGAAATGAGGTATATTCGATTTTAATATACTGTAAATCTTTAAATTGGGTATGTAAATCACAATATAATCAATAAATATGAGTAAAATTTTCGCAAGTTGTTGCAAATGGTGAAATCACTCTCCTTCATTTACAAATGGGTGCAAATGAAAGCAATGTTTTATTCATTATATAATGCTGTATATTCAAAAAAAGGTCTTTTCAGTACGATGTTTGATAAAAACTAATTTAATGCAATCCCGTAGGGGTGGCTAGCAGTTGAAACTAAGGGGGCGTTTGGTTCGCAGATTTTTTTCTCTGGGATTTGCATTTTGTCAAAGGATTTGCATTTTGTCAAAGGATTTGCATTATGCAGCATTTGCATTTGTCAGGATTTTGTCAAAAATTCTACACTATCTTATAGAAAAAATTTGCTAATCTGAAGAATGCAAGGTAACTGGGATTTTAAAATCCTAGGGGGGAAACTGAGTTTTTAAATAACAAAGAAGGAAGGGATTTATGAAATCCTGGGATTTTAAATCCTTAATGAAATCTGCGAACCAAACACAGGATTTTAAATGCAAATCCCAGTGAATCCCAAGAAATCCGCGAACCAAACGCCTCCTGGATTCTCCAAAAGAGGTACTAAGTTATACTCTTGCAAGTTTCAACTCTTTGCCTTTTAATAAATAAAAATAATTGATGCATGTTGAATGATTAAGGATTCTGAATGGATTAGAAACTGTGTATAGATTTGGATTATATTCTATTCGAGAATCACACTCTTGAAGGAACTTACTCTAAAAGTTTGTTGGGCGATGCAGAGACGCAAGTTCATAGAACAAGAGCTCGAGAAGGCACAGGAAGAGATTCCCATGTTTAAGGAAAAATCTGAGGCAGCCGAACGAGAGAAAGAGCAAGCATTAAGGGATCTCGACAGCACCAAGAGGCTCATAGAAGAATTGAAGCTGAACCTCGAGAGAGCCCAAACAGAAGAGCGTCAAGCAAAACAAGATTCTGAACTTGCCCAGTTAAGAGTCCATGAAATGGAGCAAGGTGTCACTGAGGAGTCGAGTGTTGCTGCCAAGACACAGCTCGAGGTTGCCAAAGCTAGACATCAAGCTGCAGCTTCAGAACTCGTAGCTGTAAAAGACGAACTCGAAGATATTCGTAGAGATTATGCTGTATTAGTATCGGAAAGAGATGCAGCTATACAGAAAGCTCAGGAAGCAGTGTCTGCAGCAAAAGAAATCGAGAGAGAAGTCGAAAGTTTGACGATCCAACTGATAACAACAAAAGAATCGATAGAATCCACCCATGCTGCCCATTTGGAAGCCGAAGAACTCCGAATTGCAGAAAGTACGGCTCGAGATCAAGATACTATAATATATGAGAAGGAATTGCAGCAATCAGAAGAAGAATTAGAAAAGGTGAAGCAACAACTAATCTTAGCCAAAGATCTCAAGTCGAAACTCGAAACCGCTTCGGTGTTGCTTCATAAGTTGAAAGACGAGTTAGCGATTTACATGCAAGGGAAGATGCCTGAGGAATCTGAAGCTGACGATAAATTCACTCGTAAGGATATACAATCAGGTGTTGCTGTAGCAAAAAAGAATCTCGAAGAAGTGAACAATGATATCGGAAAAACACAAGAACAGATCATGCGCTTGAAAACCGCTGCAAATTCATTAACCGCGAACCTAGAGAGCGAAAAGGCAACTCTAACGAAGATCAGAAAGCAAAAAGGGTTGGGGGAGAAGGCAGTCGTGTCTCTCGAGTCCGAGCTAAAAAGAACACAAACAGAACTCGATGATATTCGAAGACAAGAAAAGGAAGCCAGAGAAAAGCTGGCGGAACTTCCGAAACGACTGCAGAAGGTAAGCGAGGAGACCGAGAAAGCCAAATCAATGGCAGAAGGAGCTCGTCTAGTGCTAAAGAAAGCAAAAGAAGCAGCTGAGCAAGCGACATCCGGAGTGAGTTCAATATCGACTAGAGTAGCTGCTGCTCAGAAGGAGATAGAGGCTGCACGAGCTGCAGAAAAGTTAGCATTAGGAGCCATCACTGCGCTTCACGAGAGCGAGTCAGCTAAAGGTCCAAAAGACCCAAAAGGCGGGGTTACAATATCGTTAGAGGAATACTACGAATTAACTAAAAAAGGGCACGAGGCAGAGGAGGAGGCTAACAAACGAGTGGAAGACGCCATGGCTCAAATCGATGCAGCCAAAGACGCCGAAATGCAAAGTTTAAACAAACTCACGCAGATCAACTCCCAATTGGCTGCACAAAAGGAAGCTTTGAATGCTGCATTACAAAGGGCTGAAATGGCAAAAGAATCAACACTAAACGTCGAAGAGGAGCTTAAAAAACACAAGGGTGAAAGCGACCCAAAGCGAAAAGGCAGTGGAGGGTTGTTCCGTGGTTCAAGCACGAAAGCAAATAACGATTCGCAACCGAGCAGCCCTCCATCGCTAAAATCCAGATCAGGTAAGAAGAGTGGCGGCACACCAGAAGGAAACAGCAACGCGGGTGAACAATCTCCAGAAGTTAAAGGTTCGAAGAAGAAGAAGAATAAGTCATTTATGCCCAAGTTTTTCATGTTCTTAGGGAAAAAGAAACAGTTTCCACACAAGAATTCATAATGAGAAAAGGGTGAAGGAGTTTGTTGTATTATATTTTGCATACACACCAAAGGGAGAGATGCAAAGAGATATTGTGTTTTTTATTATATTGCTGCTTTGGTGCGTTGTTAGAAAGAGAGATGGAGTGCAGGATAGTCGCTTGTATTCTTCACTTGTGTTTTATAGTTTAATCTACTCCAAGGTTCTAGGTTTCTTTTCCATCTTTTTTTTCATGGTGTACAATACATAAGGGATGACAATTTCGGCCCGTTCAAACAAACGGGTTAAACGGGTTGATGACCAAAAAGTCATAAATTTTACTTAATTTTGAAATTTTTTTAAAAGAACAATTTGTTTAATATACCGTTTTATAAATTTTCCTTTTTAAAAAGAAATTATGTTCTATCTTAGTTTTTTCTACGATGTGTCAAATTTAACAATTCCACCCGTTGGGTCAAAACTGTCACCCAATGTATTGGATGGATAATATAAGTTTAAAGATCTAAAATAAACCAATCATCACACATAGACCAATGCATTAATTCAATTTGTTCAAAGTACAAAGTAGCTTGTGGACATAATGATCTCTATTTTTGTGCTTGAAACAATTATTTTTAACAAATTTGATTCTTTAGAGCATCTGTAACAACATATCAATATAAATCATTTTTTTATCATGTTTAGTATTTAATTAAAATATATAACAAAAAAGAAAGAAACGATACGACATTTTAAGGGTAGGAGATGAAATTAAAATAACATTAGAAATGACAAGCATGAGTCCAATGTCGGAACAGACCGTGTCCAAGAATTCGATCAATTTGTGTGGAAAAGAAAATGAAAATTAAGTCCTACAGACGGCTCAAGAATCGCTATTAAGACAAGGGAGTGATACCAAGTAATGATAAGTAATTTTACAGTCACGTCAGCTTTGTGGATCATGTTTTAGATGTGTCAAAGGCGTTTTTTATAAAGAAAAGAAATCAAAGACGTTTTTTATAAAGAAAAGAAAGATGACCATCTTTTGAGCATCTACTATTGACCAAGACGAAAGGGAGACAATTTAAGTCCGTTCAAGCAAATTGGTAACGGATTGACAACCAAAAGTCATAAATTTTACATAATTCGATTTTTTTTTTTCAATGAACAATTTGTTTTATACACCATTTTATAACATTTTAATTTCTAAAAAAGGTTATCTTCTAGCTTAGTTTTTTACTACGGGTCGATTTAACCGTTCAGCCCGTTTGGCCCATTAGGTCAAAATTGCCACCCCTCAAGATCCCTCGTGTATCAGATTTAATTCATTCCTAACCACCAAACTATCATCGGGAAACAATATATTTTGGCTTACCACTTTAATAAGGTCCAGGAATAAACCTTAATCATCTTTCAAAACAAAATTATAATACGTAATTTGTTTTTAGAAATATATATCAATTTATAAAGAAAATTCACATCTTTAGTAATCATGTGAAGGAACTATACTTTCAATTGTGGTCTACAAATGCAAAAAATAAGACTTAAGGATCCGGTCCGTCCATGTGCATAAACTAGATACAACACAAGCAAATTGTGCAAAATTCCTGAACCAAATTTGTTGCATTGTTTGAGGAAGAACAAGCTACCGCTACAGCTACAGGAAGACAAAGGTGAACAGAACTTTCAAAGTCTATGGTTCCGACTTCCGACCCTGAATCCCAAATAAATGATCAATGGCTTCGAAAATTACCAAAAGAATGACTGAAGAAATTTATCCGTTCTGTCAGGTATCCACCGTTTAGATTTCAGGATCCATACTTCTAACCTGCAATAAATAGCACCATATATAGTCCAACTTCAGCAGATGGTAATCCATCAGCTCTTGGTTTCCTTCAAATCTAACAAGTGCGGATTAATGCAATGCCTTTACCAGTTAAACTGTCATGCCCTTCGTTCAAAAGGTTCATGGATGGGGACCCCCGGTCCATATATCAAACGACAACGGTCATTGAATGAATTAACTAGTCGAGAGACCACTTCCTTGAAGAACATGGATGCCATCTGTATATGATAACCACAGAACAAGTTTTCATATTCCAAAGCAAATATCATCAATTATGAACTGTCAAGACTCTTTGATAGGAATATACAATTGTATATTCTAGAAAGGGCAATAAAGGAATAATGTTAGTAGTTAGTTAGAAATACAATCTATAAATAAGAGGAGAGGAGTGTGAGTTGGGTGTGCAGAATTATTGTTAGGAAATTGTTTGTCTCTTTGCATTAGCTTTGAGAGGGCTCCAACCTGTCGGTTGAGAGAGAGGGTAAATCCCTGGAACAATCATTTGATTGTGAGTAGCTTCTGATTTGTAATCAGTTTCTGCAATTCAGCTTCATTACATCTATATTTACTTCATCAAGATATTAAAATCGACAAAAAGACAGGTTGGGTAACAGGTCAAAATGGGAGTTGTTTCAGCTGTTGACCCACAAACATTCCTTTACGTGCTTATATTCACAAACATAGATAACTTACGTTTTACATATGATTACAAAAACTATATTATTGCAATAATAATATTTTCTATATTATTGCGATAATAATCATTTTTCAAATAAACGAATAAGGAAGTTGTATGCGATTTTATACACTTGAAGCGACTTTTGACCGATTCAAACCATTTGACTTGTTTCGTTTCAGCTAATCTTTTTAATTAACACCGTAAGAGATAATGAATAACCTAAAACAACCCATTTATAAGTAAATAGGATGAAATTTCGCCACCTATTTCCAAAGTTTGCATGATCATTACCTGCGAGTATAAGGGCGACTGGAACTTAAAATCCACAAAGAAATGAAGATCACATGTTCCTGGAACAGGTCCTGGATTGAACTCCCAAATGTTTATTAAATGATCAAAAAGGTTGCTTTCTGATGAAGTTGTCTGGGATCAAAACAAATGGAACACAAAAAACAGATCAAAAATAGTTAGTACTAAAAGGTTGTCTGCACAATGTAAAAGCAAAGTTTTAGAACATTTCTTCTGATAATTTTTGCTTAATGAATGAAAACATTTCCACATGTATATACTTAATCTAGGTACAAGAACCAACAGATCCTGGTAGTCAAAAAGCGCTAACATATATGCATTCTGCTTGTAAACGTTTCAATGTTAAGAAAAAAAGACAAACCATCAAATCACCTTTATCATTTTCGGCTTTACCAACTGAACATGAGATACATAGCTTTCAACAAGAAACTTAAAACCAATCTCCAGCTCGGCATCGAAAGATGCATCTGAATGACGTCGAATTATATCCGATCGTTGACACCAGGGAAGAAAATCCTGATACATGTCAACAGCCGCAACTACTGCAAATAACTGCTCCGGAGAATACCTGTAACAAAAGTGGATCGGCACATACAAGTTCAGTAAGCAAGAAAACAGTCTTGAGAAAGGTAAATTCCATTTCGATTGCTGGTTAAAATGAGCATATATAAAAGGAAAGATAAAATACCCCATAATACGCTTCTCCTCATGAACTTTCGACAAAACGTTGCTTCCCTCATCCCCATCACCACAGCCAAGAAACCCCCTCCTTTGAGTAAGAGTACCAGAAGACATATTTTGCAAGGTATAGGAAGCGTCCATATGGGTACCACCAACCATTTGACGGGAAGTTGGCAATGTATCCACACTTCCAATGCTCCTAAAACACCGACTCTGAACACAATTTTCCAGTTCAGGATTGTTCTGTAGACACCTCATTAACCGTCTACCACCATGTTTGCATATAATCGACTGTCCCACAGCCTTTGAAGTTGACTTTAGTAATGACATAGCAATAAAATTGCAAAATCAGTGACTGCACAACCAAACAATAATTATGAGATCCCACTCATACCATATTATCCCATATGTGACATAGAAGAAGATGAGATGTTCCTTTTTTCCCCGGGTGGATTGACACTCAACATGAAGTTTGTGGCATAAGATAGTAGCTAATCTATTAGTGCTGAAACATTCTCCATATCTCTCAATAAGGTGTTCTTTTATATAAAGCCACAAGTGACTGAAACTTATTGAAGTACTTATTGATAAGTGGTAATACTGAAAACAAAAGTTGAAACATTACATAAGTGATAAGCAACTGAAAACTGATTGCATTACTGATTGATATGTGGTGGCGCTGATAACTGAATACTGAATCAATAAGGCTGTTCGTTTTATGTAAAAATCCATATACACGATGAATCCATAAACATTTATGTAATTGACTTTGTAACAACAGCCCCTTAGAGAAAATCGTTACATATAGATAATGATACACACCAAAACAAGTATCATAACATCTATCGTATATATAAAAATTTAAGAAAGATCAATCGAGTTTTTACAAAGAGAAATCAAGATGTTGTAAACAGTAAACTAGTATCCATACACAGATTACAAACTTAACAAATATAAACGACTCACATGCTTAACAAAATTGATTAAGTACAACCCATTGGAGGAAAAAAAAAAAAAAGCAAAGTACCATAGGCTGTAATAACAGACAAATTGAATCAACATGAACTCCAAACACATATCACATAAAAACTCCATTTTCCCATCTAACTCAAATCTGGATTACCCCAACTCTTTTTTATTTTAATAGCCTATTTGAAGCAAAATTCATTTACAAAATCAATTTACAGCCTATACAAACACACATATACTATTTACAAAATCAATTTGCAAATTCTGCAAAAACACAAAGAAATCAAGCATACAATATAAATCAGAACCATGTAAATGAGAAAGGTGAGGAGCAGAACTAGAGAAATCGAAGCATAACTACGGATTTGTTTACGACAGAAATCAAAGAAGAGTGTTAAAATTGAAGCTCTCGTCGACGGTACGTCCTTGGTTGTAAATTAATCGCAAAAGATGCAGAAACCAATCGAAATAGAGGGAGAGCGGTATCATCGGTGGAGATTAGCAGCAAGGATGGTAGGGGATTGAGGTCGACGTCATTGGTAGAGGAGAGGGGAGATGACGGTTTGCAGTGGAGGCGAGCAGGGGGCACTTTGCTAAGAGAAAAAAAAAAAGGGGGGGGGGGGGGGGGGGGGGGGGGGAGCGTCTTTCTTTTACGTGACTGATTGTGAAATCAGTATGGTTTATTAACCTTGAAGTACATTGAAAACACAGATAATGAACAAGACCACAACTAATTTCTCTTAAAGTTCAAAAAGAAAAAACAAACACAACTTTACAAGTCTACCTTTTATTATCAACCATATGTACTTTACCATAAACAAGAACAAACAGGATAATACAACAGATGCAAGACAAGAGCTCTAATACTAACAAGTTATGTAAAGTTCAACAGCCAGCGTGAAGGAAGACTCCTAAATCACAAAGACATCATTATTACCATTCCATTAAGAATCACACATAGGAATTTCAAGAAACACGTATACATAAGCCTAATTGTGCACAACGTGTACGTACCACTGCTCCCCTAAAACGAAAACACATAAATCAATCCAAACAGTTTCAAAGAAACATGAAATCGGTTTCGTAATGTGCATTTGGTCAATGAGTACAATAATTAACGGATGCACAAACAAATAACAAAACTCAGCATTAGCTAAGCTTTACATTAACTCCATAGAATTATCATACGTTTGCCCTAAAAACAATATCTTCTCAGTTTCCTTTTTAGGCTAGACGATACCAAAATAACATAGAGACGAGGCATAACAATGATGAACTAAATAATGATATATGTAAATAGAATTTCTACCTTCAAAAAATCTGATCGGATGAATAAGAAACAATGTTCTTGGATCTGTAAGAAATTGCAATGAAAATTGAGAGGTCAATTTGCTTTCAGTTATCAGGTAAAAGTTCACAAATTTGATCGCCGAATCGTTCCGTGTCAGTTTCGCTTATTCAACGGAGAAGGAAGGTGTTTGGAGGCGGCGACGAACAAACCGGCCGTCGGTGAGGGGTGGTGTGTGTTCAACGGTGTTGGTATGTGTTTTTCCTTGAACTCCAGGACATGCGGTTATACGTATGATAGAAGATATTATAAACTTTCTTAAATATTATTTACATAAAATGTTTTTTAAGCAATGAAGTAT
Organism: Centrapalus pauciflorus; assembly: GCA_020465985.1. Classification (NCBI taxonomy): domain Eukaryota; kingdom Viridiplantae; phylum Streptophyta; class Magnoliopsida; order Asterales; family Asteraceae; genus Centrapalus; species Centrapalus pauciflorus. Next base: position 39,987 of record JAANYP010007812.1, on the reverse strand, counting down.
GTTTAAATTAAATTATTTGACAATGTGATTCGAAAATTAGTGATTTGAATGGTCGTGATCCCATCCAATAAGTTATAAAAAAAAAAACTTGAAGTGTGATTTCAACAACATAATTTTTTAAACCGAGTTGAAAATTTTATATGAAAAGCCAAACATGACAATTAAAAAGAGGGCAGCTCTTATTTGGGGCCTCTACCGACCGGTCTCATGGTCAACATAGAGAAGAAAAATTGTGTAACTCATGGTTAAAGGAGAAAGAACATGTGTATGGTTTGAGCTCTGAACCTCCACTATGATATTTATATCTCAAATCACTAGATTAACATCGCGGAGACAAACATAACAATTAGGATTTTGGTTTTCGTAATCAATTGTTAGGGTTTGATGTACTCTAATTGATTGACTTGAATAAAAATGGAAAATTTATGTAAAAGACAACATACTTTTAGTATCTTTCTAGTAAATCATTGTACCGAATATATTTCCATAAATAAGTCTGAAAACTTAAAAGAAATTCTGTATAAATCCATTGACAAACATCTTTTCATAAAATTTCTTTAGCTTAACAAAATCTTATAAAAAAAACTCTTTAAAAATCTCATTAAAAAACATAATTTATAAAAATTTAAAAATTAAGGATTTTTATGGAAATATTTTGGTATATGGACTTAATCGAAAAATATTAAAAGTTTAAGTTAATATTGAAAAAACCAAATCAACTTTTATTATTTTCTTAATTAAGTCCCAAAACCTTTTTCCAATAGTTTAAGTCCCCAAACTTTGTTTGTCTTTATTCAAAAGTATATATTTTTTACCAGCTACCGGATTAACCGGCAAAACACAACTCATAAAATAAAAAGTTTAGAGACTTAATCCTTAAATTATGGAAAGATGGTGGGTATTTTCCCAACATTCATCAAGTGAAAAACTAAGGTGGCATTTAGTTCGCAGAATGTTTTAAAAGGAATTGGAATCTGTTAAGGAATTGGAATCTGCAAGGAATTGGAATTGGAATCCAAATCATGTTTGGTTGGCTAAAAATGAAATTGGAATCCAATTTCATAAGTCGTTGGTAGGGTAGGATGAGATAGGTGGGTAGAGGTGGATAAGTCTCTAAGGTAGCAATAGGCTGAGATTGATAGGGTAGGGTGGGGTGGGTGGGATGGGGTGGGTAGGGTGAATAAGGTGCGTAGTAGGTAGGAGTAGATTGGATAGCGTAGGTAGGGTAAGGGTAGGTGGGTAACATATGATGGATGAGGGATGGGTAGGTGGGTAGGGTAGGTATGGTGGGTAGTAGGTTGGACAACATAGGTAAGGTAGGGGTAGGTGGGTAGAGGTGGGTGGAATGGGGTGTGGTAGGGTAGGGTGGGTGCAGGTGGATAAGTCTATAAAGTAGAAATAGGATGAGATGGATAGGGTAGGATAATGTGGGTGGGGTGGATGAGGTGGATGAGGGATAGGTGGGTGGGTATGGGTAGGTATGGTGGGTAGTAAATAAGAGTAGGTTGGATAACATAAGTAGGGTTGGGGTAGGTGGGTTACAGGTGGGTGGGATGGGGTAAGGTAAGGTGGGTGGGTAGGTAGGTAGGTAGGGGTAAGTATGGGGGTAGTAGGTAAGAGTAGGTTGGATAACATAGGTAGGGTTGGGGTAGGTGGGTGGGATGGGGTAGGGTAGGGTGGGTGGGTAGGTAGGTAGGGTGAGTGGGGTAAGACAGGACATGGTGTGGTGTAGTGTGTTAAACGTAATGGGTATTTATGTAATCAACCACTTTCTGTTTTTTAAAGGAATTGAATTCCATCAATAGTGTGAAGGAATGTTATTTTCCTTCATTCATTGGAAAATTTCAATTTTGATGGAATCCAATTCCTTTTTATAATTGAACCAAACACATGAATTGCCTGGAATTGGATTCCTTTTCCCTCCAATTCCCTTGGATTCCAGTGAACCAAACGGCACCTAAGTTACTTGTTTAGTAGCCGGTCAAACATGTCAAATATACATATTTCAATAAGACAAAAATAGTTTTGAAACTTAAATAATAATAATAAAGTTAAGGACTTAACCATGAAATAAAGAAAGTTGATCGAGTTTTTTTTCCAATATTAACCCCAAAAGTTTAATTTTTTACATAATTTTCCCAGAAAAGTACTACATTTTGTTCGTGGACGTAGGTCAAATCGAATGTACCACGTAAATCTCATGTATTCTTATGGTGCTTGCTAGTTGACTGTTTCATAATTTATAGGTTTATTTAGGTGTATATAACATGTTTAAAATCATATTCTCAAGCTTTGACAAATTTTAGTGAACCTTATGGTATATTTAGGTTATATTTGTCATACCATAAGACCATTATAATTGTATTTTATAACAAAATAGCTAGATTTTGTTATAAACGGTTATTTGATCAATTAGCTTATCTTAATCGAGTTTTCCAAATTCTGATTAAAGATAATACACAAGAAAATTCATTAGCCACAAACTGATAGAATTCATTTATATATATGGAGTTCTCATACGTACTTTAAAGTGATAAAACTGAAAATAACTTTCCAAAATAATCATTATTTGACCGCAATAAGACTGACATCAAATTTACTTATCTACAACTAACTAATAAATATAAACATGCTTATAAAACTTAATTCGCTGACCATGGCACCACATCAGTGACCATGCTGACTTGTTGATAAACTTACAACGTCAGCAACCATGGCCTCAGCAACTATGGCATCATTGATTGCCTCACAACATAAACCCATTGGGGTTCTGTCTTTGGACCCCATTAGAGTGATGGGAGTACCTCCCTTTCCCAAACCCACCTTTCTGTACACGTCAGCGCCACATCAGTTTTTCTCTCTCCACCTTTCCCCACCTTTCTAACTAGGAAATACCCACCTTTCTTAACCTTTCCATCTTTCTTAATTTTTTTAACATTTTAATTAAGAAAACAATTATTAAATCTAAAATAATTAATTTCATAAATATTTAAAAGTTTACATAATAAAATTACGAAACTAAAAAATAAAAACTTACGAAACTAAAAGTGAAAAAAAGTACATAACTAAAAAAATTACGAAACTATAGTCGTCATCCCCAACGCTCCGCAATGCTTTGTTTGTGGGCCAATACGGTTTCCAAAGCAGTACCTTGCAGATGGTCGTGTGGCCGAATGAAAAAAATCCAAGTCACGATCGTGTTGTTGTTGATTCAGTGACGCAATGTACGCATTATATCTTTTCTCTTTCAACTCCAATTCTTTTTCTTGTTTTGATCGTTTCAAATCTGCAAGTAGTGCTCGGTAACGTAATTTATCTTCAACATCTTTCTCGTGAGATGTTGAAATCCTTTCGAATTTTGATTGCATCTCTGGGTCAACTGATGTTGATGCTGGTTTTTTCCCCTTGCGGCGTGGTCGTTCAAGTTGTTGAAGATCCGCGTCGCCCTCGTCATCTACATCAATGTCAACACCTAAAAATGCCGCATCAGAAGACGGTGTTCCGATCGTGTTAGATTCGGAAGTTTTGGACCGCTTTCTTTGCGGCTCAACAAAATCATCCATTTGTGGAACGGGGTTCCACTTTGGATGACGTCGAAGCACCTCCCAAGCCGATTGGTGTGGAAACGGCTTACCTTTATTGAGGGCCTTATATTGTTCTTGGGTGTTGTTGAAAACGTCGTAATCGTTTTCCCCGCTCCGTCGCTGCATCGTATTGTTGTAAAACATGCCGCCAAATTTTGTGCAATTGCGGTTCATGTCTTTCCACTTTGAATTAAGTTGGTGGGTGGTGCGGCTAGTTCCACCAACTCGGCTATCAAAATTTTCGAGGATTCGTTCCCAAAAATTTGAACGTTTTTGATTATTTCCGGTAGTTGGATCTTCGGAAATATCGATCCAGGCTTCCGCCAAAGCCTTTTCTTCGATGGAGGTCCACATTTTAGTTTCATTGGACCCTTTCGTGTAGACCCGATTGCCGCGGTGTTTATCGGAATCGACGGGTTGAGTTTCGGGTACCGTCTCCTCATCGTCCTCGTCTCTAGATGCGGGGTCCCGATAAGAAAATGGTTCGAAACCCTCGTGAAATTCTCGCGAGGAATATTGCGGATTGGGGGGGTGATGGTTGGTAATATTGTGGATTGGGTGGGGATGGTTGGTAATATTGTGGATTGGGGGTGAAAAGTGTGGTACGTATGGTGCCGAATTATCCGTAAAATTTTGCGGTGGGCGGAAAGAAGGGTTTGATTGAGAAGCCGGTTGTTTGCCGGTTTTCGACTTGTGGCGGGTTGTTTGCCGGTGTTTCGATCCATGACTTTAATAAAAAGTATAGAGATTGAGAGATGAAAGTGTGTGGAAGAGATGAAAGTGTGTGAATATGAATGTGTATCAAGATATGTATTTATAGGGAAAAAAAGTATTAAATTTTTTTTTTATTTTCAAACGGTCATTTGACCGTTGGGGCGCAAAAAGACAAAGGGAGGAGCGGGGAGGGGAAGCCGCGGGGCCGCCTGGGGAGGGGGGGTTGATGTGGCATAGCCGCTTGGGCACGGGGTGGGTACTCCCACTACTCTTAGGGGTGTTACCCCTAGAACCTAGACTTCAGATGAACTTATCCAAGTGTGCATTCTACACATCCATATTTGTTCTAATTCCAATCAAAATTCTTAACATGTCAACAAAATTACACTAAAAATGCAACATTAAGGGCATGATTAGCAAGGAGCTTTGGAAGCTTTGAAGAGCTTCGACTTCTAAATAAAAGCTCATGCTTAAAAGCTCTGTTTGGATGATAGGAGCTTGAGCTTTTGGTTCAAAAATGTAAGCTCTCAATAGCTCTTTTACAAGATGCCACTTGAAGTAACTTTCAAAAAGAGTTTAAGTTTTTGGTCGGAAAAAAATTATTTTTTACTCTTCTTATAATTATAAAATATAACATTTTATTTAATATTAATGTCATTTTATTTCATTTAGGAGACCTAAGATGATAGCTCTTTTTTACTTCTTATTCCCGAAAACACAAACTGTATCAACATTTACATAGTCTTTAAGCGACGTTTGGTTCGCAAAATGTATACTCCAGAGATGGATCTATCAAATAAATGGAATTCTAGAAGGAATGGAATCTGTCTGAATCAAAATACTGTAGTTTGTTTGGTTGGCAAGAATTGAATGGAATTCAAATTTAATTCGTTTACTGTTTTCTCTTTGGTTTATAAATCTATCATAGGAATTGAAGTATGATGACGACAAATGTGGTAAGTTTGATGAGTGGATAAATTGGTGGTAGGGTAAGATAGGTGGGGTGGGATATGGTAGGGTAGATGTAATATAAAGGTGGGAAGAGATGTGATAAGTTTGGTGGGTGAATAAATTAGTGATGGGGTAGGGTGGGTGGGTTGGATGAGGTAAGGTGGGATGCGGTGGATAATGTACATGTACGGTTGGTTGGGTTGAGTTGATATGATAAATATGGGTGAATATAAAAGACTTGTCATGGAATGAGATGTTCATTCCCTGACAACTTCTCTTGAAAACACATTCGTTTAGTGGAAGGATTGTTTTGTTAGAAAGAGATTTGCCATTTAGTGAAATTTGATACCAAACATGACATATCTTTTTCCATTAGATTTTTTTTCTTTAGAATTTGTGAACCGAACGCCGTGTTAGTTTCATAATGATTGTTTTCTATCACATGATGTACGTCAATGTCCTAAATTTATCTTATATACACTTCGGGAAATTAGTGTTTATATGTCCTATGGGCCATTCACAGTCCACACATACATTGCATATTCACGTGGTCCATTGGGCTTTATGAACTTAAAAACAAAGTGTTGCACTATTACATTTATATGGAAGTTTTAAAGGTTTTTATAACTATAAATTGTGTTTGCTTAATTTTTTTTGGGTTTATTATGGAAAAGACTAAATGTTTTCATGATTTATGTGTTTTCATCTTTTTACGTTATTTTTTTTCAAAAAAATCATCAAGTTAATTTTTTTTTTTCTGATTTTGTGAAATTTAACTATTGAGCCCGATTATAATTGGTAAACCGTGTTTTTTAAAAACTAAAAAATCGCGTTCTAATAGTCAAATTTAATAAGCCAGAAAAAAATTAACTTGTGGGTTTTTCTGGAAAAAAAACATGGAGAGACGAAAAAGCAAAAAACATGAAAATATGTTGGTTTTTTTTCATAATAATTCAGTTTTATAGAATATATTAGTTGATCTATTTATGTGTTATTTATACTTTGGGTTTATATTGAAAAAAAAAATCATATTGGTTTTTCAGTTTTATTAGTTTGGTTCCTCAAAGTTTTTTTTTCATGTTATCTCTCAATTTATTTTTTTTATTTAAATCGTGAAATTCATTAACGGTAACAGTTGTTCAAATAAAAAGGTTTTCAAATAAAAAGGTTTTGAAGTTTATGTGAAAATATATCATATTTATTCAAAAAAAAAAAGTCTTCCCAACATATTATTGTTGATTCTCATGAAAAGTCTTGTGGAAGCATTTTATCAATTTTGTCGTTAAGAAGCTTCTTGAACTAAACTTTTTATAGAATTCATATTATTAAACAATCAGTTAATTTGAGTTTTAGTAGTTAATTCTAAAAGTTCTGTATTTTTAAATTGAAAAAACAAAGGAGCTAAAGTGTTAAAATGGTGAAAATGTTGTTTTTTCATGGTTTGGCAACAGGGGCGGACTTAGCTTTGAGGGATGGGTGGGACTCGACACCGCTAAAATTTCAAAATATTGAGTTACGTATATATCAAAAATCCAAGTGACACCTAAGATTTTTTTTGAGTGACACCTACGAAAAATTTATACAATTATAATATACAAATCTAATTTATATCTATTGTTTTTATTGCTTAAATTTATTGAAATAACACTGAGTTTTAATAAAAAAAATTAGAAAAGCCCAACAAAATATAAAAATAATATTAAATAGTCAATTTTAAGTAAATTAAGTTAGCCCAAAAAATTTTAAAAAGCCCAAAAAGACTACCCAGACCTGATGAGTGATGCTTTGAATAATATATTAAGAATGTGAAAGACGATTCAAGAATTTCTAAATTGAATGGAATTGGAGAGCTTGCTAAATTAATGGTGGAAAATAGAAACATCTTTCGTATCCTTTGGTTTATCGATTGTTGAAGCTTACCCGTCGCAACTGCGACAGTTGAAAGATATTTTCTGCGATGAAGTTGGTAAAGTCCGAATTGCGCAATTCGATTTGTGATGATTTTATGAACGCTTGTTGCATTTGTTGTATTGAGAACGAATTAGTTTTCAATATTTCGAACGAAGATGTCATGACAAGATTTCAAAAGATGAAGACTTGAAAACAACAATTATAAAACTTTAATACTTACAATACTTATTGTTTTTAAGTTTTAATGGATTGTACTATACACTTTTTTAATTAGAAAAATCTTATTAGTCGTTAATTATGTGTTGGTAACTCGTTTCGGTAACCTGATCCATCTTAAAAATATTTTAAAAATCAGAGTATTAAATTTACTCTAAAAAAGTGACACCGATAAGAAAAAATCATGGATCCACCCTTGTTTGGCAATGAAAAAATCTTATAAAGAACAAAATAAATGGTAGAAAATTAGAAATAGGGGTGACAATTTCGGCCCAATCAAATAAATTGGTCAAATGAGTTGACGATCAAAAGACAGAAATTTTAAATAATTTTAATTTATTTTCAAAAAACAATTTGTTTAATATACCGTCTATAATTTTTTAATTAAAAAAATGTTATATCTAATTAATTTTTTACTACGGATCAATTTAACTATCCGAACCGTTGAGTAATATTGTCACCCCTAAATCCTAATGGTAACCAAGCTAATAAAATTGTAAAGTATAATACGTCTTTATGGTATCAATCATATATCTTATAGCTACAACTACTTTACCGAACATACACACACATACATACATACATACATACATACATACATACATACATACATACATACATACATACATACATACATACATACATACATACATACATACATACATACATACATACATACATATATATATATATATATATATATATATATATATATATATATATATAGGTTCAATTGAGAACTTTTATGTATCGAGAACCTCGAGGCACTTTGTGCATTGGATAATCTACCAAGGGTGCACAAATGACATTTAGGGAAAACTAAAGATATGATAATTAATTTATTTCTAAAACTCATTAAAAGATAATTAGGAGTTACATTTTGAATTAAAATATCATATTAACTACATTCCTCATATTCCTTTCCATTTCTCTCTATCTCTCTCTCTCTTTCTCTCTAATTATGTTCTTTATGATTTTCATAGTGATGATGATTTGAAGACGAATATTAACGATGAACAACGATGATGATGAACATGAACAAAAGATGCAACCGATGATAAATATGGAAAACACGATGCATAGATGGATGATGAACAATGACGATGCATAGATGGATGATAAACGATGAACAACAAAAAATAATGATGCATAAATGGATGATGAACAATGACGATGCATGGATAAATGATGAACAAGTTGAACACGATGCATAGATGAATGAAGAATATGAACGACGAACACAATGCTTAAATGAATTTGTGTATTTTTTTTTGATAAATGCATCTTTTTTGAACACGATGCATTGATGAACACGATTAACAATGAAATGCATTGATCTCCATCATCTTTTTTGAATTTGTGTAATTTTTGTTAAATTTGGAAATATATCAATTGAATTTATTTAGCATTTATTATTTGATTATTTGTTGAAATATTAAATTTAATGAGGTATGCACATTCCCCAGAATGCCATTTCTTGTTTGTTTCTATAATGCACAAGATACATAAAATTGTCCAACTATTTACCCTTTTATCATTAATATAATCCATACAACTTTTTGATCTAACGAGTGATATAGGTTCTTTTGTACCTCGATGCATAAAAGTTCTCAATTGAAACTCTCTCATATAAAGTCAAGTTCAATTGAGAACTTTTATGCATCTAGGTACCTAAGAACCATCTTACAGTCGTTGGATCAAGTCGATCCCGTGATGCATCATACCTGATGCATCTCATGATGCAACATATTATATGCATCTAATGAATGGTAGTTTAGGAAAAAAAATATCTAGTTTAGTTAATTTTAATTTTATATTAATTGAATATTCAATCAAATATTTAAATAATACATGTTAAATAAATTTAATTACTACACTTCCGAAATTAACAAAATTAATACAAATTCAAATTAAATGATAAAGTTTTAGATGCATCGTTGTCGTTCATCCTTCGTGTTCATCATCTTTATTAATTATCTCCGTGTTCATCAACTTCATATTCATAATTTGTGATGCATCAAATGTGTTCATCTAAAAACTTTAATCTAACGTGTTGCAACAACATGTTTATCTAAAAACTTTAATCTAACATGATGCAACAACATTCAAAAAACTTAAACTAACGTGTTGTTATGCATTATCATTGTTCATCGTTCATCATTCATCTATGCATCATCATTGTTCATCATTCATCTATGCATCATCATTATTTATCGTTGTTCATCGTTCGTTATCCATCTATGTATTGTGTTCTTCATGATCATCATCGGTTGCATCTCTTGTTCATGTTCATCATCATCGTTGTTCATCATTCATCTTCGTATTCAAATTATAATCACTATGAAAATCATGACGAACACGATTAGAGAGAAAGGGAGAAGGAAGGTTAGAGAGAGAGAGAAATGAGGAAGAAATGAGGAATGTAGTTAATATGAGATTTTAATTATAAATGTAACTCCTAATTATCTTTTAGTGATTTTTAGAAATAAAATTAATTATCATATCTTTAGTTTTCCCTAAATGCCCTTTGTGTACCATTGGTAAATTATCCGATGCACAAAAGTTCCTCGAGGTTTACGATGCATAAAAGTTTTCAATTGAACCTCAATATATATATATATATATATATAGAGGGAGGTTCAATTGAGAACTTTTATGCATCGAGGTACAAAGGAACCCATATCAACCATTAGATCAAAAAATTGTATGGATTAGATTAATGACAAAAGGGTAAATAGTTGGACAATTTTATGCAACTTGTGCATTATAGGAACAAACAAGGAAGGGTATTTTGGGGAATGTGCATACCTCATTAAATTTAATATTTCAACAAATAATCAAATAATAAATGCCAAATAAATTCAATTGATACATTTCCAAATTTAACAAAAATTACACAAATTCAAAAAAAGATGATGGATATCGATGCATTTCATCGTTAATCTTGTTTATCTGTGCATCATGTTAAAAAAATACGCATCTAACAAAAAAAATACAAAAATTCATTTATGCATCGTGTTCAACTTGTTCATCATTCTTTTATGCATCGTGTTTGTCGTTCATATTCTTCATTGAGCTATGCATCATGTTCAACTTGTTCATCATTCATCTATGCATCGTCATTGTTCATCGTCCATTTATGCATCATCATTTTTCGTTGTTCATCGTTCATCGTTCATCATCCATCTATGCATTGTCATTGTTCATCATCTATCTATGCATTATGATTATTCATCGTTCATCATCCATCTATGCATCATGTTCTTCATAATTATCATCGATTACCTCTCTTGTTCATGTTAATTATCATTGTTGTTCATCGTTATTCTTCGTCTTCGAATCATCATCACTAAAAAATCATGAAGAACACGATTAGAGAGAGAGAGAGAGAGATGGGGAGGAAAATGAGGAATGTAGTTAATATGAGGTTTTAATTCAAAATGTAACTCCTAATTATCATTTAATGATTTTTAGAAATAAATTAATTATCATGTCTTTAGTTTTCCCTAAATGCCTTTTGTGCACCCTTGGTGGATTATCCGATGCACAAAAGTGCCTCGACGTGCCCCGATGCATAAAAGTTCTCAATTGAACCTCAATATATATATATATATATATATATATATATATATATATATATATATATATATATATATATATATATATATATATATATATATATATATATATATATATATATATATATATAGGGTTGGGATCATTGCAGAACCTTAATTTAGTGCAGAACCATAGAACCAATCTAAACCATTAGATTATAATATAACACTAGGGATAAGATGGTAATTATACAATTAACATTGAATTAATAGCAGCCTACCAAGTTTGACTGTCCACTTTGACTTTTTTTTTACTCTTTTAATATATAATGGACATGCAGTGTTGCATCGACGTTAAATATACGATATCAAAGTGTTCATTCGACATCGAATGGTCGTATGGGTAAAAAAAATTTACGAAAAATAAACACGTAAATTTTTTTTCAAAAAAATATATTCATGACCGTTCTCGTTAAATCCACCAACTTTGACTACTAATTTTGACTATTATTTATCTCTGTTAATAATGAACGTATATGCAGTGTTGCATCGACGTTAAATATACGGTATCAAAGTGTTCATTCGATATCGAATGATCTCATGATCTCACCATGATATATTGCATCGTGGTCTGGGTAAAATTTTTTTTACGAAAAATAAAAAAATATATATCATAACCGTTCTCGTTAAATCCACCAACTTTGACTACTAATTGTGACTATTATTTTGGCTCTGTTAGTAATGAACGTATATGCAATGTTGCATTGACGTTAAATATACGATATCAAAGTGTTCATTCGATATCGAATGATCTCATGATCTCACCATGATATATTGCATCGTGGTCTGGGTAAAATTTTTTTTACGAAAAATAAAAAATATATATCATAATCGTTCTCGTTAAATCCACCAACTTTGACTACTAATTGTGACTATTATTTTAGCTCTGTTAATAATGAGCGTATATGCAGTGTTGCATTGACGTTAAATATACGATATCAAAGTGTTCATTCGATATCGAATGATCTCATTATCTCACCATGATATATTGCATCGTGGTCTGGGTAATTTTTTTTTACGAAAAATAAACACGTAAAATTTTTTCAAAAAAAATATATCATGACCGGTCTCGTTTTAAAGAGTATAAAATTCTCGTTTTTATGGTATAATTTTTTTGATTTAAAAATTAATAATATTAATGTTATTTTAATTTAAAGAAAAAAGATATTTATTTTGCTAATGTCAATCTTTTTGCTATTTCCAATCTTTTCCTTTTTTACCCCTCCAAGAATTAAAATATCACTATTACCAATCTTTTTTTCACTAATTCCAAACTTAACTCTTTTAATCAAGACCATTAGATTATTCTAATCTATGGACGATATTGGTTCTACAGTTCTACACTAAATTTAGGTTCTGCAATGATCTCATCTCTATATATATATATATATATATATATATATATATATATATATATATATATATATATATATATATATATATGTATGTATGTATGTATGTATGTATGTATGTATGTATGTATGTATGTATGTATGTATGTATGTATGTATGTATGTATGTATGTATCGTATAATCTAAAAGTTTAAACTAATGTCATGGCCATAGGTTGCTTGATTTAGAAGTTTAGAAAGTGTAAAAAGGGAACAATATTATTATACAGCACGACAGGTTAAGCGTTAAGGTATCGGGCATATAATGACCATTTTTATGTTGCTCCAAAATAATTTATCTGATATGAAATTATAACCAATGACAACTCTAATATATAATTTATTTTTTTAAACAACAAATGTTAGTGGTTAGTTATTAGCATCATTGTTTTAGGACCAAACCTCACACCTACACCTAAGAAAAAACGCATTTGGCAAGGCTCAAACTCGAGACCTCAACCAAGGGGAACCCCTCCTACCTTTGGTGGTGGACTGGTGGTCACTTGATCAATGTCAAGTAGTTAATATTTAGACCTTGTTTTTTTTTCATTAAGTGGTTCTTAAAACGGTATGAAGTCTAAACTTCAGATCTAGAGTAAATTAAGATTGTTTGTTTAGTTTTAGAATTAAGAGGTTGCAACCTCTGAATTTACCTCTACATTTTAAGAGGTTGGCTTGGGTCTGAAAAAAAAATTAAGAGTTTTTTTTTATTATTTTTAGTTTAAAAACCTTAAAACTATTTGTCATATTAATTGTTATAACTTCATTAATCTTTTTTGAGGTGTTGATTAAAATATAAGTTCAGTTAATTATAATTTAAAATCATTTATCATATTATTTAATTTGTTTATATAAATTAATATTTTAAAGTTATTTTTCAGATGTTTCATATTAAAAAAAAACAAACAATTTTAAGAAAACCTCTTAATTTCAGATTTCAGATCTTAAGACCACCTCTTAATTTCCGATGTGGTTTTCAGACTTCAGACATTTAACCTTTTAAAAAACAAATAGCACCTTAATTTATTAGGAGTCTAACATTAACATAATTAATAAGATTAATCTAGTCTATTGTAGTTTAATTATATTTAGATAAATCAGATGAAAATACATCTTTTGATGACAACAAGAGATTTAGCTTGTATTGAATCTTAAATTGGCAATCAAATTCTTTGATGATTTATTATAAGTCTTGTTGAATCAAAATTATTAATTATACCATAGTGAAATAAAAAAACAATCAAAATTAGTTGATGAACATTAACTGCGAATTAATGAATCATCATTTGAACCATTTTATCCTAAAACTCAATAGAACAATAATTATTTAACGCATCATACAAGGTTGATCATAAATTGATAACTATGAGTCAAATGTTTGATGAACAATTGTTACTATAAAAGTATAAATCTAATGTTTCTACCATTCTAACTAATAGTTTTGTTTACCATATCAACATCTATCTTGAAAAATTATCGAAAACTCATAAACTTTAAGAAAAAAAAAAATCAAAATTTGCATCATTAGGTATGGTCTCCACTTTCAATAAATTTTATAATTTATAAGGGATTAAAATACTAATTAGGGCACTAATTAGTTTTTTTTTACTAATAGGCCACCTAACTTTTGCAACAATTGAATACTACTCCAATTAATCTCTAATTATACTTTTAAAACATACAATCATTAACGATTTATTTAGGTACTTTTTAATTATTATGCATAGGTTAATATATATAAATTTTTTGAACAACAACAATATTATTAAATTAAAAAGCTTCAAACAAGATGCTAGAAGCAGCGATTACAACCAAACAACACCGAAAAACTTCAAACTACATCGAATGAAAAACCCAATTAAAATTAAAATTGAGTCATGTATAGGTTAATATATTGTATTCATTCTTATTTGAAATCTTAACAACCCAATTAAAATGAAATATACAAAGTTATATATGCTTTCAATGTCGTGTGTGTGTATATTTTTCATTTACATACGCGACAACATAAGATCTTAAGTATGACTTATTTTATTCTAGTAATACATGAAAAATTAAGTAAACACTAGAAATTAAGAGAAAATACAATTCAAAATTTTAATTTTTGAATACTTTTTTTTTTGTTTAAAACCATTTTCTCTTGATTCTACTTTACTAGACCTGTTTTATGGGCTTTTGAATTAGGAAGAATTGTTCAAAATAGCAAACAACTTTTCTTTTTCTTTTTTTATTATAGAAATTTCGTAAATTTTGTCTTAAATAATGGAGTCAACTCTTGGTTAGTTCCGATTATAACATTTAACCGGTAAACAACAAGTAGGTTTGTTATTTCAAATAATATATTAAATGGTAAAAATTAAAACCGATTGTCATAATAAGAAAAAAATTAAAAAGTAGTTTGTTATTTCAAATAATATGCCCTATGTATAACCCTTTTTTATCGGTTAACTTTTGTAGTTTACCGATTAAATACAATAATCAGGAATGAACAAAGAATTGGTTCCTTTATTTGAAGCAAAATTTACGAAATTGCTATAATGAGAAAAAATAAAAAATGACTTGCTATTTTGAGCATTTCTCCCTTTGAATTACTATGTTTTATTGTTGGTGCATAGTCATTGACTCTTGTAACAACCAATGAATTCGTGCCACTTATGGCTCTCGTATGATGCCACGTGGCAACGTCTAATTAGCCAATCTTTATATTAAACTAAAACCATGGTGTATTATAGGGCAAAACACATAAACAAAGAAAACAATGGGAAGCATGTGGGGAGTTGTGGCAATGAATGAAGCCATGTGATAAAAGACAAGTTCATTGGTTGCTACCTTTCCAAACTACATGACTAATACATAAAATTGGATATTTAATTTAGAAAACATCATTGTTTTAATAGCATTACCTATATTAATATTATTAGATAGGTTAATTATAGTATTAGTTTATATTAATGTTCAAAACTGACAAAATAATTCCAACTTAAATAACATAAAAAATACAAATAAAACACATTTTAAAACAAAAACTAATTAAAGATGATATAAAAATCTTAGTTTGTTCAGATGAAATCGACGTATCAATAATAGTTTCTAATGTATATAATCTAGTTCGGCATTATTCATGATTCGATAACTATTTATACCAATAAAATAACAGACTTCAAAATTCTAAATATTTTATAATTAGTTCTTCATTTTTATAAAAAGCATAATAATGTGATGTCTAGGTGCTTCTGTAAAACCACTTTATATTAAGGTAAATAATTTTATCAGGAATTTATGTTAATGGAGTTAGAGTATTTGTTAAACCAACCCAAATCTAGCACTCATAATCTAATTAATCTATCAATCAATAATCATAAAGATAAACATTTTTATTGAATTGGATTGAAAGATTGATTTTATTAATGAAAATAAAATACACATATGTAAAAATAGTAGTTGCAAATCCGTAGTACAACTTTGATCTCATCAATGTCTACAAAATCCTAAAAGTTAAATATAATTTACAGAAAATATACATAAAAGGAAAAAAATACATGAAGAAAAGAACTTTAAGGAAATTAAGTTAAGAATACTTTTAACGGTATTTAATTGAATATAGCTTTGTTGAATTGTAAAAGTTTAAGGCCATGTTTGTTTACCTCTTAATGACTCTATTAGAGGTATTTTACTTTTGAATACCTTCTTTATGATTCCATTAATAAGTAAACAAACAACGTTAGAGATTTTTATCAGAGAAAAAATCGAGTAAAACCCTAGAGTTTGTTGCTATGTTGTAATTCTTTAAATGGAACTTCACGAAGGAAATGGGTTTATTATTTGTTGACTTGGGAAAATTAGAGAAATATGGGAATCAAGTCAAGAAAGGGTGGTTCCATGAAATTAAATGATAAATGATGATACATTTTGGAATTAAGGCTTGTAAAGGTCAAAGTTTGACCATCGGTTCCCTTCTCATTCTTAAAACCGTATGTGTGTAATGTGTGAGAATAATGGAGATTTTAAAGAAAGCCAAATTGAGGCAAAGATTGGGCGAAAATTGATTATTACTACTAAAGAAACAATGTATGTATAGTGCCAATATTTGCATTCTCAATTTCCATTTCATGCTTTTAATGAGTTATGAGCCCTAGATATGTTGGTGTTCAAAAGTATGAAGGAATTAGACCTTAAGTGATGTAATGAAACTTGTATTGTCGATGCATGATTATATTATAGCAGGTTTTGAACTCAATAATGATGATACTTTGATCAGTATTGTAAAACCGAGTTGGATTGGTCAAATTGTCCTTTAACAACTCTTGAAAATTGACGAAAACTAGTCAAATGATGTTTAAAAAAGTGGGTTGGGTGAAAATCGGACTAAATTCTACATAAAAACAAAATTTTACAAGGGACGTCTACAAAAGCGTGGTTTTGCACTGATATAGCCAACTCAGGGGCTAGGGATACTATGAGCCTGTTCTAGGCTCACGCAACAGGGCAAACAGTTGGGCGTTGGTGGTTGTTTTCGCATGGTTTTCTGATTTGCTGCTAAGGGTTACATAAGACTTATACATGTCATTGTAGATATATTTTAGCTTCATTTGGACTAGTATGTGGGTAGTGGACTTACATGAATCATTTTGGATACTCATAGATTTACACAATGCACACACATGCCATTGTTTACTACATGTGATATATTCATGAAGTTGGGTGTCACTAAATGATTGTGATTATCACGAAACATTAGAAGTCGCTACATGGTTACTAATATGAACGCATAAATGTATTACATGATAAGATACACAATTGTTTCTATTAGCATGATAGACATACGTGACAATGATCATGATGGAACACATGTTGATATTGAGCATGACACTCTATATGTTAATTATGTTTAAGTATTATGAGTGATGTATATTATGTGCTTACTCGAACATGATTCGTTGTATGTCATCTGTGAGAATGACAATGGAGATATTGGATCTGTTCGTGCAATCGTAACTGAGAGTTAGTCACATGTAATGTTCACATGTACTTCTTGGATGGATCGCTCCCGATATTATGATGGCAATGGCTCTACTTGATATACATTGCATTACACATTGGTCCCTTTTGAAATTTTACATTTGGTATGACTAACATTTTCGTGTGGTGGTCATTACACATCTACACACGGGATGATGATAGTCCGAATAATATTTCATTTTTTTGATTTTCAGTTTGGGTCTTGTTATACGCACTAAAACAATTTAGATTGGAAGTATGTTATGAAATGCATGTTGAGTGTTGTATGCTAATTGATTTGTATGAGTGTGTGACTATGAATGTGTATATTGGTTCAAAATTCACTAAGCAAGTATAAGAAAATATTGTTTGGTTAACGATGATCAAATTCGTATAATGAAAACTAATCGAGATCCGAAAATAACAATATATATGAAGTTAATTGATATATATTGTAAAACTTTACCATTTTCTTTAAACAATGATCCAATCCTGTGGTGAATATTAATCGTTCATGGTACGATGATCAACTTCGTACAATGAAAATTAATCATTTATATTGAACGTTTAATCCTAAATTCTCACATTTATCCTCAATTATTAGACAGTAATATTCGTTTAACATTCGTAGTTTTTTAATAGGAAACGAGTAACAACTTTTTAAACATTATTGCATAAATCGTATTCAAAATAATTTTGTTGCATAAGTTCATAAAAGAATAACATTGTTGCATTTTAATAACAAGTTCAACCGTCATTGGATAAATCTTGTTAAAAGTGATTTCATTTTTGATTAAATGTAAATTGCATAAATAAGAGATTAACCTTAAATTAAATTACAATTCCTTGAAAAAATTTTTGACAAACCAAATTCCACCTTAGTTTGCTAAGACTATTGTGAAGCATGAACTTACACCAACAAAACCTTTCATAAATAAAACATTGGGTTAAGTGTTATTTTGACCATCCAACTTTAGTTTTTTTTTTTTTTTTTTTTTTTTTTTTTTTTTTTTTTTTTTTTTTTTTTTTTTTTTTTTTTTTGATTTTGCCATTAAACTATTTTTGTCTCGATTTAACCACTAAACTATTTATTGTATACATATCTAGCCATTAAACTTTCTTTTTACTAATTTAGCCATTGAAAATTGTCTCGATTTGGCCACAAAACTATCAAATATTGTATCGATTTAGTCATTAGTTTTATTCATATTTCCAAAAATAAAATATTAAACAAAGTTTAGTTGTTAAATCATGACAAAAATAGTTTAGTGACTAAATGTGACAAATTTGAAAGTTAGATGGTCAAAATGATAATTAATCCAAAAACATTTCATGTGAAAAAATATCCATAATTATTAATCAACTCTTTAATCTAATAAAATGACAAAGATCGAGTAGCTTGTGTTCATGAAATTTTACTTTTGTCTAAATTAGGTGCAACATATTCTAACGAGTTATTGAATACCTGCGCGATGCTGCGGGGTTTAAAATATTAATTACAAAAACAAATATTAAAAATAAATGAAAAATAATTTTCAAACAATTCAAACAACGAAACAAAAACTGAACCAACATCGAAGAATGAAATTGGAAAGCCGATATAGATTCAAAAAGCAAGACAAATGATACTGTTAGTCGGTTTTTATCATTGGTTTTCTAGATTTTAAAATGCTAAAACTACAAAAAAAACGTCGTATGAAATCGGCTCGGAACCAGAAATAATTAATCAAATATTTATAACCATAATTTAAAATTTTGACATTGATTATGTTTAGTCGTCAATTTAGTTTATTGGTTTTACGGTCAAATCAATTAAATTTATAACGGCAATGTCTCTAATACATCAATTAGAGTTTGCAACGTTATAATAGTAATGTTCAATGTTATACATGATCATATTTAATTGAAAAATCTAAATTTTAAATAGTTACATTTTAATTATAAAACAATTTCATTAAAATTTTGTATCGTGTATCTGAATAATAAAGTTTTTTTTATACAACTAAACATAACATAATAATTTCAAAAGACAACTACAAACATATGTATAACTAAAATCATAATTTTAAGTATGTAAGAAAAATGTTGTAATAATAAATGTTAAAAGATAACTAAATAAAAATTTATTAAAATAAAAGGCTAAATAAATGATGACACTAAGATGATGGTGTATTCTGAAAAATTTAAAATTAAAATAAATAAAAAAGAAAAAATGTCATTAGTGGAGACCATTTGGTATATATACAACAGTCAAATCAATTAAACTTATAACGGTAATGTCTCTAATACATCGATTAGAGTTTGAATTATAGTAGTAATGTTCAATGTTATACATAATCATATTTACTAAAAAAAATCTAAAGTTTAAATAGTTATATTTTAGGGTTAATATTGAAAAAACCCAACCATCTTTCCTCATTTTATCGATTAAGTCCCTAAACTTTTTTTTCGATTGTTTAAATCCCTATACAAACTTTGTCTTATCTAAACCTATATATTTCTTACCTGCAACCGGGAGAAGTGGTCACCGATTTTTAACCCCTTCATTTCTTTTCTGTTTAACCCTTTCCTTTTCATTTTTTACCCTAATTTAGCGTCGAAGGTTACAATAAGTTCGAACGTTCGAACGATTAACCCCAAGTTCATTACGAAAGTTCAATGAAGGTTTACGGAAATTCACTGAAGGTTTACTGAAGTTGTAAAACCCTTTTCATTCCCTCCATCGTCGAAGTTTCCAACAATTTCAGTAAGTTTCATAGGTGATGTGATGAACTTACATCTCTGTCTCATAGATGCTTGAAATTGGTGCTTACATGGAGTCGAAGGCTAAATCTGTTGAAGCAATGGAAGACACTGATTCTGACATATCTTTTGAGGAGCTATTAGCTCAGGAGAAAAAAGATTCTTTCTGGTCAGTTTTGTCCGTCCCTCTTACGAATCTCTCAACTCAAATACGCGTTTATCTCCCTTCTAATTCCTTTTATGCACAGGCAAAAGAAGGGGAAGCCCAGATCAGGGTAAGGGTGACGGCCTGTTTTTTTTGCGGCCAAATATGCTTACTACTGTAGTGTGTTGATCTGTTTCTACTGTGGCTAATGTAACCCAACTAAGATAGAGTTTTTTTTGGCTTCTGCTGCTGCCTGCTGCTACTATAGCCGATTGATCGGTGTAACTTAATGCCAGTCAACACACACCCAATTACTTGTGTTTGTTGTTGCTCTACGAGAATTGTTTTCCTGATCCATTTCAGATCCGTATGTTCCATCCTTGGGTCCCCAAACCTTTAAATCAAGTATAAATTCCCACTATAAAGAGCTTTTGCATATCTAAAATTTGTGTTACAAGAGTGGTTGTGAAATTGGATAATCATAATCAAATGATTAGTTTTAATAAAACAGGGTAAGGGTGAGTATGCTTGAAGTTCTAATTTCTTCTGATTACGATCAAAATGCAAAGCATCAAAACCAACATATTATTGTATCATCACTTGTGTTGCTCGATCTAAACTTGAAGTTTGATGAAGAAGACATGAACACCTGGTGTGTGTGTGTGACGATGAAGAAGGAAGAAGAAACCTCTCTGGAGAAATAAAAAGTGTATAGGGATAAAGGGTTACTGGTGTTACCTGATGAACCAGTCAAATATATAGGTTTAGATAAGACAAAGTTTGTATAGGGATTTAAACAATCGAAAAAAAAGTTTAGGGACTTAATCGATAAAATGAGGAAAGATGGTTGGGTTTTTTCAATATTAACCCTATATTTTAATTATAAAATGATTTTATTAGAATTTTGGATCGTGCATCTGAATAATAAAATTTGTTTATACAATTAAACATAACATAATGGTTTCAATAGACTACTACAAACATATGTATGATTAAAATCATAATTTTAAGTATTTAATAAAATGTTGTAATAATAAATGTTAAAAGAGAACTAAATGAAAATTTATTAAAATAAAAGGACTAAATAAAATATAACATTAACATGATAGTGTATTATGAAAAAATTTAAAATAAAATATATTAAAAAAAAAAAAGAAAAAAGAAAAAATGGTATTGGTTGAGATCATTACGTAAATGTGTGTGTGTATATACACACACACATACACACACACTAAGGATCTTTTGTGAACACTTTATTCGTTGTGAACATTGTGAACAACCATAAAATAGCTTTTGAATCTTATATATATATATATATATATAGATGGGATCATTGCAGAACCTAAATTTAGTGTAGAACTGTAGAACCAATATCGTCCATAGATTAGAATAATCTAATGGTCTTGATTAAAAGAGTTAAGTTTGGAATTAGTGAAAAAAAGATTGGTAATAGTGATATTTTAAATCTTGGAGGGGTAAAAAAGGAAAAGATTGGAAATAGCAAAAAGATTGACATTAGCAAAATAAATATCTTTTTTCTTTAAATTAAAATAACATTAATATTATTAATTTTTAAATCAAAAAAATTATACCATAAAAACGAGAATTTTATACTCTTTAAAACGAGACCGGTCATGATATATTTTTTTTGAAAAAATTTTACGTGTTTATTTTTCGTAAAAAAAAATTACCCAGACCACGATGCAATATATCATGGTGAGATAATGAGATCATTCGATATCGAATGAACACTTTGATATCGTATATTTAACGTCAATGCAACACTGCATATACGCTCATTATTAACAGAGCTAAAATAATAGTCACAATTAGTAGTCAAAGTTGGTGGATTTAACGAGAATGGTTATGATATATATTTTTTATTTTTCGTAAAACAAATTTTACTCAGACCACGATGCAATATATCATGGTGAGATCATGAGATCATTCGATATCGAATGAACACTTAGATATCGAATGAACACTTTGATATCGTATATTTAACGTCAATGCAACATTGCATATACGTTCATTACTAACAGAGCCAAAATAATAGTCACAATTAGTAGTCAAAGTTGGTGGATTTAACGAGAACGGTTATGATATATATTTTTTTATTTTCGTAAAAAAAATTTTACCCAGACCACGATGCAATATATCATGGTGAGATCATGAGATCATTCGATATCGAATGAACACTTTGATACCGTATATTTAA